>CM018693.1:40702721-41185003 GCA_009363875.1 Mikania micrantha
AATTAAAACATAAATACAGTGTTATTTCAGAATAACGAACTGACAGTGTGTTTGCGTGAGTGACGATTCACACAAACATATCTGTGAGTTTAGAGTTCTGAAATAATGACTGAAAAGTAGAAAACAAAAGTCATAAAGCAAAACCATCGTCGTATTCGTTCGGGTGACGATTCGAACGAATTACGCGCGAAGGTTACGCGATCTGACGAAACGAAAACGAAAACACGTCACGAATGAAAATAATTTAATAAAATTAAATAAATAACATTTTTACAATTTTGAAACTCATCAAAATAATTAAATTAAATCCTATTATTTAAAACTATTTAAATTACGCGTAATTTTCCGGAAAACGTACGAATTTACGAACCGAGCAACAAAAACGAACCCGAACACCCTTGGGGTATAAATACCCTGAAAGAGTTCATCTTCTTCATTCAACACCTCATTTTCTCACACTAAAAACCCTAACCCGGCTCCATCCTCTCTCTCTAACTTCTCACTACCATTTCTCACTCAAATCTCCATCATTTTGAGAGTTCTTGGTACCAAATCGAAGCTACTATCACCCTTAACACGAAAGTACAGCAGATCGGGAGAGAAAACCATCAAAAACAAGGTAAATCCAAGCTCAAACTTGACGATTCTAGGGTTTTGTAACCCTAGGTTCGAAACCCTTTTAAAACCGGTTTTTCATCTCAAAAACCTGCAACCTATGATCACAAGAACCCTCCTCAGCATACCCTATCTCCGAAACCAACTGGAACCTAGACCGAGACATCCAGGTTCGAACCCTAGTCGCTCACAGCTCGGCGAATGAGCAATGGCGAATGAGACACCTGCGGCCGAAAGGCCACCCTCCTTCGGCCATTCCCCCCTTCGCCATTCATTCGATCGGAGATGTTCTCATTCGGCCGGACCTCTCCTCATTCGACTGGATTCCCTCATACGCCGGTTATATCATTCGCCGGCAGCCACCATTCGACCACCTCATGCGGACCACCTCATTCGATCACTCAATCGCCCGAACCACCATGCACCATTCGCAGCTAGCCATTCGGTTGAGCTCATTCGACCATGGAATACATTCGGCCACCTTGTCATACGGCACACCAAGTACATTCGACCCATGTACAGTGGTCGGCCCAAAGACCTTATCTGATCCAAATCTTCACAATTGACCTAAACATTTATATTGGGCCCAATATACAACCTAGTCCACTAATTCGGCCCAATAACTATTGATTAGACCCATGTGAATCAATTTGACCCACACTTGGTTTCGGCCCACATGAATTAGGCCTAGTTTGGCCCAAGGCCTACATGTTCGGCCCACACCTTATAATGAAGCCCACATGAGTTTAATGAGAAATGAACACTTGAAATAATCTAGACTTAACATAACATACATAAGAGTGGGTAACCCAATACTACAAAGGTGATGGAGTGGGTTTAATACATTCCACAAACTCAAAACATTAGGTGTTACCAGGGTGGTCGTCTAAACAGACCATCATTATGTAATAAAGATTTCAAAAAAAAAAAATAACAACCATAACAAGTGAGGCTTAAATAATAAGGCTAAGCTACTTTTGGAATTAATTACTAAGTCTGATATCAAAACAAATGACTAACACCTAATGACAAGGTGTGCAAATTCCAAGAGTGAATCAAGTTCAAACCCACAAGATAAGAACACTTAGTAATAACAACCTAAAACAAATAAACGGGGCCGAATGATGACCAAGACCGGGACTTACGAGTGTTAGCCAAATTTGATGGCTAACACATACACACACACACACGAATCTCTACAAACTTATACTAATAAGTTATAAATACAGTGAAATCAATACAGGATTGTGAAAACAAACTCAATTACAACTCAGAGCGCGTGCATTCTTTCACTTAAGCTAAGTCAACCCAACAACTACAAGGTGAGTTCATATGCCCCTTTTCTTTAATCTTTACTGATTTTAAACTCTCGGGGCTGAGAAACATGCTTTACTTTTATTTATTTAAAAGTTTTGCTTACATATTGTTAATACTTTGATTATTGGATATTAAATTGCTTATTATCATAAATCATTGTATGCATGCTTGTTTGAATTCAAGAATACAGGAAAGATAAGATGATGATATTTTAATATCATAACTCATCGATACAATAGAATAACTTAGTAGTAGGTTAACTCCTACAACATTTAGTTATTCTTACAAGAAATGACATTGTAACAATTACAGGGAAACATGATGACACGATTACAAGAGCAAAACACAAGAATGATATAAGATAACATATCTTTATTACATCATTCAATACAAGAGTTAAATAAGTGTAGTAAGACTAGCTCTTAAAACACTTAACTTTACAACTCAACACATATTACAAGAAGAACAAGGAACATGGAATGATAATCATGATAACGTAATTTCGTGATAACAACATCATTCACTCAATTAATTAACATAACTTAATAAGACTAGTTCTTATTTAACTTTGTTAATATCACAGAGAACATATTACATTGAGAATAAGAGTACAAGTGAATACAATTACAATTAGTTACTATTGACCTGTTTGCATTATATCGCTTCAATCATGTGCCAAGTTGTTCAAGTGATCATGTAAGCCCCTTTAATTCGCTGACCAGTTAGTTTGACGTGACTGAACCGACGATAGCATAGTGGTACCATAGGTTTGACAAACCTCTAGCTTGTAGGGCTAGTATGTTGATCGTATTGATTCATTGGCCGGTAACGTATGACCGGTGACAGGGCGACCTCAAGTCAGGTTCTGGTAAGCGACACATGGTGATATTAATCTACAGTGATAAGTAATTAATCCAACGAGAACCCTATTGACTAGTAGGTTGAGAAGGTGATTTGCTCTCATGTGACACTACTAGTAATAGATTTCGTTGAGGACAATAGACATGCAAAGTGGTAGAGATAAATCGGATGCATTGAAATCTGATTACGTGAGGATTTCAATGGATTCCTTTTAGGCTCTATGCACTATGGTTCAAGGACAAGTTGCAAGGGGTTAACTCACACTCTTAATATTTAATAGAGTATCATCAGTTAACCCACCTCAAGTATAGAATAATACAAGGACAAGATTATATTAATCTAAAATTCCTTAATACATCGAGGGTTATCAATACTTCGGTTTGATAATTAAACCCCATACAATATATTATTCTATCATCAATACAATAACTGAATACATCTCAAGTGCGATGGATAAGCGGGGAAATGGATATCTTTAGTTGTATCGCAAGTGGTGTGGAACTTGACTGAGTATGTGGTGGGATAGCGTCTGGGCTTGACCCTTTCAGGATTCCCTATATATAAGCATACTTGATCAGGTGATACACTACTTGTACATATAACTAAGGAAAGGCCATTGGGTGGTACAGATGAAACAAGTATTACAAGCAACAACTATGACATTGTGGATGTGTGCATGATCAATTCAATGGTTATCAATTTACTTACTTATGAACTCACCAACCTAGTGTTGACTTTGTTAAATGCATGTTTTCTCAGGTGACGGACAGGTGTAGATACAATTGTGCAAGTGTTAAGCTAGTGGACTCTTAGAAGACCTAGCTTACTTTTGACTGCACACTTTTGATATGACAAAACAGTGAATCACTTTTGTATATCTTGTACAGTTCAAGATATAAACTCATTGATTCTTTTTGATTAGATTTACTTAGTTAAATTATGATGTACAATGTAATTTAACTTTGTAATTCTATTTCATGTCATGATTAGCATTTCTCATTTATATCTCATGTGCTATGTAAACAATCTGATCATTGGATTATCACTCAAAGATATCGCGCCCCGGGAACCTTCCGCCCGACGGGAAAACCCGATCCGTTCCCGCCGGCCCGGGGTGTGACAATTATAAAAAAAAATTCAAGTGTAATTCTTATTTTTTATAGACATAACTTTAATTTTTATTAAAAAGTATATAACATTTCGTATATTAAACTCATGTAACACACGGGATTTAACCAAGTGTTTGGATTTTTTTACTTGTCATACCCCCTCCTTAAGCTTTTTGAATATATACAAGTAAACATTAAGTTTTTAGTTTTTAACTAAAAAGATTCATAAACCTTTAAACAAAAACGTGAGGGACTATTCTTGCAAATGTTCCAAACTTCGTCTTCTTCCCCACCATACTCTACCCGTAATCAACCATAGATCATTGGATACCCACATTCGATCTGATCGCTCTATAGCTCGTGTTAACGGATAAAATCAATCAAGATTTGAAGTTAAAACAACTATAAACATTACGGAGTCGTTATCATTATCAATTCATTGTTTAAATATTAAATGAATACGAAATCTAAGCCTAAATAAACGTAGCCGAACGAAAACTCAAAATTAATTGAACCAAACATTTCTTTAACCTCTGTGAAATTCTCTATGTAAACCAAAGATATTAACAAGCTCAAACAAATCATGAAAAAGGCATATAAGAGTTTGGCGGTTCGAATTCAGTTCATCAAGCAATGAACACGAATTGGTTCGCTAAGGTAGGTGTTTCATACACCATTACACTCGTTTTTGTTCGAGGAATGAAAGCCCTATGTTTGTAACAACGATCGAGCCTCAGTTCAAATGAATTTGAACAAAGAGGAACTAGGGTTCATATGATTAAATCTGATTTTGGATGAATTTATATTTTATATTTCGTTGAGGGGGTATGACAAGTAAAAATAGGAGTATGTTTACTAGAATTTAAGGTGGAAATACCGTTCGGTGTATTTTGGTTGTGTTATAAAGTTGAAGGGTTGATTTTGACAAATTTATATTTAATATTTTGGAAAAGGGGTATGACAAGTAAGAATGAGGGTACATTTTGAAGGCATATTTTCCTTAGTATCGAATTACTAATGTCATATTTTCCATTCGATTCGAAATTCGAATAAAATTATTTATATATATATATATATATATATATATTATTATATAAACACAAGTAGCTACTGTATTTAAAAATTAAGTTTTTTAGTTAGGTATTTAAATTTAGAAAAAGTGAAATCCAATTACAAAAATGTCAACCAAATTATACAATACATATAGTTTTATCAGTTTGAATGTTATCTATCGTATTACAAATTAAATGTTGGTTATTTGATATTTATGTTTAAGATTTATTTTGATATTTTAATGCATAAACATGTTTAGCAATTATAAACAATTTTTTAATTAAATTTGAATCAAACTAATTCGAATTCGAATGCTCTTAAAAAATCAAAATTAGAAATTCTTCGATTCGAAATATTCGAGTTATTCGAAATTTGGTTTGATGAACACTCCTAATAAATTGTGAATAAATATAGATATGTTTAAACCAATTCTTTTTGAAACTTTTACAAAAAAAAAAAAAAAAAAAAAACTATTTATTTTAAATTTCTATAACATATTAATTTGCAAATTTATATGTATAATCTTATTAAATGTTTATTAGCATTCAAATAATTTAATTTAAATCTTTCATGAAATTTGTATAAACCTATAGTGAAACAAGAAAAATCTCTACGAACTTTCGTTTATTTAAAAATTGGAACAATTTCAATTAAATATTATCATAAAAAACCCTAAATGTTACAACAATCTTCAAAGAAGTATGAATAAACCCAAAAGTTGCTTCAACTCTCTCGTGAGAGACTTAGAGCCACATATCTAGTAGACAATCATGTCTTTCATGCTCGAACTGAACACGTTAAAATTGATTTTCACGTTGTTAGAGAAAAAAATAATACAAGGAAAACTTGTTGTTCAGTTTATAGCCAGGGGATCAAATTGCAGGTATTTTCACAAATGTCATACCAACTCAAAGATTTATATCTTTATGTTTCAATCTACACGTCGCTTCACACCCATAGTTTGTGGGGGAATATTAGAAGACTGAATGGTTTAGCCATAAATTGAATCTGAATGAGAAAAAGGGGAAAAAAACCCGATGGCACCCTCATTTCCCCATCTTCCTTCGTTCACCTCACCCTCTCCCTGCCTCTTGACTCCATCCCAAAAAAACCCTAGAAGCTCTCCTTGGTTTATTCCTTCTCCGGTGGACAGCCTCTTCTCCGGCGGACCATCTTCATAGTCTACTCGTTCAGCAACTATTTGTGTCACCTCGTTCGGGAACCATCTTCTCGGGCGAAAACCACCTTCTCCGGCGTACCATTTTCTCTAGCAAAGCATCTTCTCCGGCGAACCATCTTCTCCGGCGTACCATCTTCTCCGGAGAACCGTTTTCTCCGTCTGCTAGATCTAGTACCTTTTCATCTTCGTTAGATCGTTGATATATGTTGAAGGATTGGGGATATATGTAGTTGTCAGGTTTTTTGTATTCTTGAATTGGATCATAGAACTGCATTTCTTTTTTTGTTTATTGTAACATGACTACATGAGTTTGTTTTATTTTTAGATTTGGATTTGTTTGTTTATAAAAAAAATTGAATCGTTTATAGAAATTTCACAAAAAAGGATTAAGGTTAAATAACACAAAGACGGATTAGGATTAACTAGAAACAAAATTGTCTAAAGGGGTAAAATAGTCATTCTGAACATTCGTTCAGAGGTCCAACCAAACAACACTACTAATTCAACACTTAACTGATTCAGAGCCTCTTATCCATTCAGATCACTTACTGGTTCAACACTTAACCATACAGAGTCTGCCAAACAGCCCCTAAACTAAAGTCTCGACATTATGAGTATAATGATGAACAAAACCACAAAAAAACCGATACAAGACACCACTATTTATACGAAACAAGAGTATACTCATGAACTGACTCAAATGAGGACAAATCATTAAAATAAGTAACTAAAATTCTAACAATATAAACTAAAGTCTCGACATTATGAGTATAATGATGAACAAAACCACAAAAAAACCGATACAAGACATCACTATTTATACGAAACAAGACTATACTCATGAAGTGACTCAAATGAGGACAAATTAAAATATAACCTAGTTCTTGAGTCATATAATGATAAACGCAAACTTAACTTGGAAATCAAGCAACCCCCCACATTTGAACCAAACCAACCATTAACTTCTTGGTTTACCCAAATCGATCTATATAAAATTAAGATTATTCATTTACAAAATTACAAAACATGCATGACACATCATGTAATTTAATCCTATACAAATTCTAAAACTAATGTATCTTAACCAAAAAGACTATTCTGATTGGTGAGAGAGCTCATTTAGCTTATAAATCCCACATCAATTGCCCATAAAACCGACGTGAGACAAGTCTCATACCTTGCAATGGTTTCGATCCGTAACTATTGACCCTCCTTAAGAGGTCAACGTCCTCGTTGGTCACGACTGGCTCTCTCTAGGCCACCACTCCGTGTGTCACCACTCCGAGTTGGCTCTAATACCACTGTTACAAGCCAAACAGGAGAATTCAACCAAAAGACTAGTCTGATGAATGAGAGAGTCTATTTGACTTATAAACCAAACATCAGTTACCCATACAACCGATGTGGGACAATTCTCATACCTTACAATAGTTTCGATCCATAACACAAACACAATCATCAATTTCAAAAAAAAAATAATTTAAGAATAGGATAAAAGTTCAATCGGTGGCGAAAACCATTAATTTGGTGGATTGTGGAATTTGCGATGCTATGTTGCAAATTTTTTTTCTATTGCTTGAAAATAAAATTTCATAGATCCGACATTTGAATATCACATACACTACTATAATGCATGCGTATAGGTATTGCAGATTTTTTTAATAGTCTTTGTAAAAAAATGTTATAAAAACTTTAAAAAACACTTATTTAAGTTAAAGGGATTGGTAGGTTTCGGAACTTTCTAAAAAATATCTAGATTCTAACGAAACGACCTGTATGTTAGATATTTTAATGTAATTTAACTAATTTTGTTGATTAATGTGAATTATAAAATTTATTAAACAAGTTGGGTGTGAGGTTTACACTTGTTTAAGGTTTTATGATTCAATATGAGTTTCAAGAGCGGGTCGGGGGCAGCACCCTGGATCATTTACTCTCGTTCATTCATAAACACTACGATTTCATATTAGTTCTTGTATTACGAATTGAATTTTATCTGATCAAATATTTAGGTGAATCTCAAATAGTTTGATCTGAAAGTGTGATTCACGACTTTCAACTCGTCCGGTGATAAAATCGTGTTTGTATTGTATGATATGAATTAGATATTATGGCGTAATTAAAGACCAAATAAGGATTTTCATAGTCTCTTAATTAATATCATGGCAGATAGGGGTGAGCACGGTGCGGTTTTTAGCCCCCACCATAACCGAAACCGCTTAAATCGGTTATATGAAATCCTTAACCAATCGGTTTTGGTTAACCACAGTCGGTTAAGATCGGTTTTGAGTTAATTTTGGTTAACCGCATATTTTGTTCAACTTAATTTAAAAAAAAAAAAACCCTACCATATCACAATACATATAATTTAGGAAAATCTTTTACAATCCATCATGATAATATTAATCAAAAGTTCCCACAGAATGGAGGGAAAAAATACAATATACAAATCATATTGTTTGAGGGCATCAGAGTAGATACATAGAGAGGTTGGAGTAAACCAATGGGCTGGTTTCGCAAACCTAAATCAGAGATCTAACCATGAACACATTGACAAAGTTTATATGAAATAAGCATTAACATTTAAAGCATTGTCAGTGCATCATTCAAAAGCCCACATGAAAAATCAATGAATTTTGCAAAAGATAGTAGTATAATAAGAATATTGGGTATTTCGGTTTTGGACATATTCGGTTAATTCGTGCGGTTACGGTTATTTCGGTTATGTAATATAGCTTAACCGCAACCAAACCGCAAATTTCGGTTAAAAGAAAATCGATTAACCGCACCGTCGGTTTTCATTCGGTTCGGTTTTTTCGGTGCGGTTAAGTCAGTTAATTCGGTTAATCGGTTTTTCTGCACACCCCTTATTGGCAGATATCGCAGAAAGGATAATAAACCAAGAGCCTGAATATGCTGTGTCCAATGATGAAGTCCTCATGACTCTCGCTAGAACCTTTCTGAGTGAGTTACACAACTTGGAAGCTTTTCTCTGTCCACGTAAGTTTCTTTATTTCAGCATATTTACCTCATTTAATAAACCAGTATTATAGAAGACCCATATCACATCATAATGAATTTTTTTTAAAAACTTTCTTGTTTCTTTTAGAGGCGTTCAAAAAATTCAAAATCTGAATCATATTCGAAACCCGAAAAACCGATTCGAATTAAAGATTCGGATCAGATATCCGTTTTACGAATTTGGATCGGATATCGGATATATAAAATCTTGTTTGTTCAGATCGAATATCCGAATTTAATCCGAATAACCCGAGTAAAACATGTTTAGTTGTTTACTCGGTTTTTCGGATTATTCGGATGAAAACATAAGTTTTTTCGAGTTTTTCAGATAGACTCGGATCGGATTAACATATTTTGAATTCGGGTCGGGTTTTAGATAGGGTATTGAAATTTTCAAATCCGAATAAACCCTTATTTGATCAGATGAACACCCTAGTTTCTTTCCTAAAAACACTAAAAATATTTAGTAATTAAATTAAGTAAATATTAAAAAATATAAATCTTTTTATTATGATAACTTACTAATTTACTAAAAATTAATAAAATAAAAAATTAATTATACCTCATCTTAAAATATAATTTTACGATTATTAACTATTTATTATTGTTTTTCTCTGTCTTCCTTTTCTCTTTATCTCTTAGGGGCCGTTTGGTTGAGTCTGAATCATTAAGTGCTGAATGGTTAAGAGGTCTGAATGGTTAAGAGGGTCTGAATGGTTAAGTGTTTGGTTGCATCTGAATGAAAAAAAAAAAAAAAACTTTTTTTTTCCTTATAAACCCTAGCCGTCGCCCCTTCAGCCGATCGCAGCACCTCCCTCCGCCTCTGCCCATCGCGCCTCCGCCCATCGCCGCCTCCGCCCGTCGCCTCCTCCACCTCCTCCGTCGAGCTTTCCCAGCCCTCGGTCCACCATCGCATCCAGCGGTCTCCTTCTCGTCGAATCCACCATCGCGATCTAGCATCTCGCACCTACGTCGCCCTCACCGCGGTCTACCATCACGGTCTAACCCTCACCGTCGCGGTCTACCGATCATGTGGTGCGAACCCCCTGTGGTGCGAACCACCGATCATGCCTAGTCGGCTCGAAGGTTAGCAACAGGTGTCGCGGTCAGGTGCAACAGGTGGTGCGGCGGTGCGGGGATGCTGTGCGACGGGTGCGGCGGTTGCGGCGGTATGACGGTTGTGGTGCGGCTGTGCGGTGTGTGGTGCGGCAGCTGTACGTTCAAGCGAGGGAAGGTTTGGCCGGCCAAGCCCCATCGCTCTCCCTTTCCTTCACGTCTGAATCATTCAGACACATCTTCAAGTCTGAATGGTTCAGACCTCCATTCAGACATTTGGTTCCATTCAGATGTGATTTTTTTTGCGAAACAAACGGTCTGAATCTGAACCATTCAGATTCAGACCCATTCAGACCCATTCAGATGCTACCAAACAGCCCCTTATACTCTTTCAATTTGTTTCTTTCTTCTTTCTTTACTCAAATTTAAGATTAAAGAACTACATATATATATATATATATATATATATACTAGTAGGAAACCCGCGCGATGCAGCGTTAACAATTTAGCAAGAGATACGTGTTTCATGTTATTTTATCAATCATCTCGTCTCAACTGAATTTCATTAATAAGATTTTGGGAGGTTTGATCTTGATAACACAAGACTTTCTAATAAATAGAACGTATATGATTTAAATTAATGAGAAAATGAAACACATGATTCTTAGCCTTCATGATCATTTTTTTCCTTGTGTCCTAAATTTCATAAGAGCATAAATTTGCATCCTTATTCAAAACATAAGAAAGCTAAAACAAATCAATAATCAAGAAATATCAGTGCCTAATTGATAACATGTTGATAGCATACAGCAAGAGCCAAGGAGTCTCTGCACAAGCATAAGGAAATGATCTGCAATACTCCAAAGCAACAACCTCATTTCAATATCCCTTGTAATCACAGAAGTTTGAGTGAATGGCTTCAATTTTTTCTGGTTAGCAAGTTCTTGTCGAATAGATTTAGATGGCTTTTTCATGTTTTTTGAAGCATTCGAAACGATTTCTTTTTTTAACCACCACATTAAGGGCTATAACACAATCCGCTGCAGCCGCTGGGTATATCAAAATTATAAAGCAAAAACAAATAAAGTTAGGAAAAGTTTGCAATATGAAGGACAATCAAGAAATAAAACACTGGGTATATCTCAAATTGTTTATTAGAGACAAAAGATGACCAGTACATATACCTAAGATCTTAATCTGAAAAAGGGAGTCTAATTATACTAATTTTCAAGTTGAATAGTAAATTTAACCGGCAAATATTCGAGTAAATAACATGGTAGCAAGCAATTTGACAAATTTATGAACAAATATCCACAAATCTGCAACAATACAACTACTACGAGAGAACTCAGCTTCCGCGAGTCATCACAAAACCGATTATCAAAAATTCATTATTCTACCTACTAAAAACTTAAACCATAGTCATAAAACAACAATATCGCGATGATCCAACAGATCAAAAGCAAACCCGGATGCTCATAGTTTTCTTGTCGGCTTCAAGTTGACTTCCTGCAAAGAGTTTAAGCAGAAAATCCGTTGATTACAAGATTTGTAATTCATAAATCAGGATGTTGAACGTTTCAGCATTCAGAAGAAAAAAGAGGCAACTACATACCTTTGGTAGAAGCTTTGGTCTTCTCCAAGTTCTTCTCACGGGGTTTCTGTGATGTAATCTTCCCAATAAACAAATCAGTATACTTTAACATATCAGTATACAAAAATTTCAAAATTAAAAAACATATCAGTATACTTTACTGATCAAAGACACTAAGAGAATATATAAACCAAAACCCCAACGTTAAACAGGTTTATACATGCAAAAACAAACCACAAAATAGGAAATTGTGAGGCAATTTGAGTTGAATTAACCTCTAATAGAAGATTGAATCTCATGAGCTTCTGCACGTATTCAATCACATCTTTGAGCCAAGACCCAAGTCTCATGAGCCATGATGCCCGAATGAAAAACTATGTAGAATCAATTAAATTTGATAATAGTAGCAATCATTGAAAAAATATTAAGAAACCACAAAAAAAAACCTAATTTCAACATCGTAGGATCAAAAACGCAAAACATCTCGTTGCTCTAAACGAAACTAAAACCCCCTAGTCTCCACCACCACCGCTAGTGGTGGTGTTAATCTCTGCCAAAAATTGAAAACCCTACCTTGTCGGAGAGGAGTGGAAACACCAAGTCACATTCGTCGCCGTCGCTATGGGTGGTGGTGTTCTTTTGCCGAGATCAAAGCTGGGGCAGGGGTAAAACCCTAGTACCGTTGCAGCTGCTGTCGTCCAAGGGGGAGTCGAACCATGTAGTTGTCGAAGGGGGAGTCGAATCGCGTACACACCATATCACCTAACGGACCCCACAATCGTCGCTGGAGGAGCGGTGGAGCCCCTACCACTGCCGTTGCAGGTGCGCAATGGGATAGTTAACATCATCATCAGAGAGTCTTCGGGAACGCGCTGGAGGTGGTGCACAGGTGACATCGGCTGTTTATCTCGAGATTGTCTCTCTATGCAATAGTCCTCATAGTCTTCTCAGTTTGCTCATTCTCACTTTCTTTAGGGTTTTCAAACGTTTGTTTGAATTTTGAATGTATTGGTTTTTTGAACGAAGGGAATTCAATGCATGTGTTGTACCTTAAGCTTTACAATTTGTAAAACTCTTAAATTTAAGAGTTTTTGATCAAAAGACTATTTTATCCCTTCTATATGCTTTATATATAGTATAGATATAGATATATATATATATATGTATGTATCATAGGTCTTTTAGCCTAGTGGTTAAAAAAAGTCCTGGGTTGACGTCTTACCTAGAAAAAATATTGTTTTAAGTTGAGCCATAGGGTATTCCTAGTTATAGGTTTACTTAAGGGCGGGTGGGTCAGGTCACCATGTTGTGTTATTCGGACGGAAGGATGACCTATTTGACAGGGTGATTCAGGATACAATCCATAAACACACACACACACACATATATATAGGAATGAGAATAAAATATGACCAAAGTATTTGCATCAACTATGTAACTTATTTCAACTAGTTAGAATTTTTCACTTAGACACCCTTTTAGAAAATTCAGAAAAGTATTTTAGTCATTTGATCTAATAAAAAATTCCGTTTTAATAAGGGTGTGACAAAAGTCACAATCTTAAAATTTCATTCATTTTTCTATTTCTAAATCAAAATTTTTCCCTCTTTAATTTTATACATTTATAACTTTTTTGTGTTATTTGTTTTTTAAAAAAAAAACACATCATTAAATTCATCATAATTTTCTCTTTAATTCTAATATAGTCATGCTAATATTTTTTTTCATAAATGTTAGTAATTACGTCAATGTATGAATAGTAATATTCTTACACCAATTTTACGCTTTTCAAAAAACTAACCATCTTAAAAAAAACTTGTCCCTCATCTTGAACATAACTTACAATGTAATTTCTTTTTTATAAAAATTCGACCATTAAATAAATTTATATAAATACAAGCTAAAAGTGTGATCAATATAACATGTTGTAACATCAATATAAATTACACCAATGTAACGAACTGTAATATATATGCAAACTCCAAATTACGTAACAAGTTGTAACTAAAACAATGTATCGATCTGTATTTAATGGCGTGATTTTTATAGAAAAACATTATTTCTTTAAAAGACTTAAAAGGATTATGAAAATAAGTGAATTTTTTACATGTGAAATTTTTCTAAATGAAAGGAAAAAAATTAAAAATAATGAAAATTTATAATAGTAATGTTACAACTCATTTACATTAGTCTAATTACGAATAATTTGAAAAGAATTGAAGAGTCTATGCGCTTGAATTAAATGTAAAAATGTGATGAGTTTAACAATTTAATTTCTATAAAAAATAACAATCTATAAAAAAATTACGAAGGTTTTAAAAATAAGAGGGTAAAGTTTTCCACGTAACGAGCCGTAATTAAACCAATGTAATGATATGTAATTAATGTTACAGCTTGTTTATATTAGTTTGATTACAAACACTTTAAAAATTTTGGCAAAATCATACTTACAATAAAGATAAAAATGAGATGAGTTTAATAGTTTAATTTTTATAAAAGAATAACAATGAATATACAAGTTATAAAGGCTTCAAAAATAAGGTTGCAAACTGTTTTTTTTAATGAAATTATATTAGTTTGCAAATGTTCAAAATATCCTTAATTTTCATTGAATTAATATGAACCACCCATTTTGTATAGTGTTCAAATAAAAACCTATATATAGAAGAATAACTTAATAACTATTATCTAATGGTTAATCTAAAAGTCGAGTGCATAAAATCGTGTTATATGTCTTTATTTCTTTTTGATATGAAAGGTTATTTCAGACATTTTTTTAACTAGTAAGCTAGATTTAATATTATAGTGACAAGTGCCATCTTTTATTATAATTTTAATCATTATAATTTTTTATTAAAAGCTTATCCTAAGGGTGTGTATGGGTCGGTTTTTTTGCATAGTCCAAACCAAACAGAAATTTCAGTTTTTTCGGTTTTTAAACTCGTTTGGTTTCGGTTTTAATCTTTTTAAAAGTCATTTATGTTTGATTTCGGTTTCGGTTTTTTCTACTTAGGCCTAAAATTATGCTTATAGAAAAATAAACTAAAATATTGTATTTATATTAAAACTATTTGAAGTACTACATTGCTTAACATTAGAAATTATGTATAAAAATCTTTAAATTTAATAAAAATCATATGTGTTTTTGGTATCATAAGCCTAAAAAATAATAAAATATAAGAATTTCATATGGCTTTTGGTATAAAAAATTAAGAAAATAAAAATAGACGATTTATAAATTATTGAAATATATGAAAGTTAATATACATATATATACACACACAAACATACATACGCATGTATTCGGTTTTTTCGGTTTTTATTGTAGGTAAAACCAAAACCAAACTTTCGGTTTTTTAGAAAACTTAAACTAAGCCCGTCGGTTTATATTTGGGTTTAGTTATTTCGGTTTTGAGCTTTTTCGGTTTTAGAGTTTTGGGTTGGTTTTTCGGTTTCATACCCACCCTAGTTTATCCTCTCTTTAAATATGATATGTAATTAAATTTTATATATTTAATACTTTAAGTACTAAGATAATTATATTATTTCTTTAAATACTAAGTTTTTCAATTTTCGTTTATTTAAATATTTCATTTTAAAAAATTATTTTTCAAATTTTATATTTTATGATAATTTGATTTTTTTAAAAAAATGTTTTTCTACCATAAATATATTTTTAATGTATTAAAAAAACTTTCTTTTTTTAATTTTAAAATAAACAAAAATTATATTTAATATTATTATTTAATATAAGATATATTTAATATGATAAAGAGATGAGAAATTAAAGTCAAAGTGTAGGTCCTCAGACTGTCTATCGATACTATTAGCATCGACAGAACACTTAGTCGATTTTAACATAATTACAAAAATTACAATCAGACACAAGACAATTACATAAATCTTCACTTCAAATATGAAGCTATTGGTATCGGGTATTAACATTTATTCATTAGAATAGATAGATTCTAGCTTGTTAATAAGCGGACGTGTTAATTTGTTGTATCTTGCAGTTCCACACATTAAGGAGATCGAGCTGAAAAAGAAAGAATACGAGGATGCAAAAAAGGTTCTTCAATTAGTATGCCAGAAAATTAAGGATAAGCACCCTGCAGATAGCAGCAGCAGGCGTGAATTATACACCAAACCATTTCTTGAGGCGGCACGTCAAGACGCATATGACGTTGTTGACGAGATTTTAGAGAAATGGCCTGAAGCAATCACGTGCAAAGATGAGAAAGGCCATAACATCATCCAGTTAGCAACAATGCATCGTTCCCTAAAAATCTACAACCTCATATATACGTTTAGAGAGCATAGCAATTAGCAATGATGATTATGGAACAATGGAAGATTCTTGTGAGAACAATATGTTGCATTTGGAGGGAAGATTAGCTCCTTTAAATAAACTCAAACGTCATACAGGTGCAGCATTACAACTACAAAGCGAGCTTCAATGGCAACAGGTCCCTCATTATTATTTATTTTAATTACTTCTACATCATGAGTCGCATGCATACATACATACATACATATAGGATTGTAAACAAATAATAACGCATGAATAAAGCAATAGCCTATTACCTCAAATCTAATAGCTAATCAAAAAGTTGAGTGTATAGAATTGTGGCACGTGTCATCTTTTATATTTAAATATATTTAAATATGAAAAACGACACATGTCACAATCCTATACACTCAGTTTTTAAATTAGTGATTAGATTTGAGTTAATAGGATATTACTCTATCCATTAGTTATCATTTGAACACCTCCCTATATATAGGGAGATGATCAAATGTTGAAACATCAAAGTAAATCTAAAGATGAATGTTTTTTTTTTAATTATTGTAGGATCCATTTACATAAATAAAAAAAGAAGAAGAAATCTAAACCTTTATATTACTTTAATGTGAGCCCCAAAGTAATAAGATGTAGTTATTCGGTTAACGCAATAAGGAAGGGTTAACATTTGAACCATCCCCTGTATATATATATAGGGGAGGGTTCAAAAGAAAACCCTCACTTTGTAGAAAACTAAGAAAACTCCTGCTAACCAGTCAATTTTTTTAAAAAAAAGTTCATGATTTTTTATTATTAACTTAGAAATGTTATAAAGAAGAAAATTTTTTTAATAAGAATATATAAATCACGAAGTTACGTATATGTAATCTATAAAGTTACATATATGTAATTTGAAAATGTAGTTTACAAGTTATATATATGTAATCAATGAGTTACATATATGTAATAACATGAATTACATACATTTTTTTCTTTTTGTTAACAAATCTAAGCTTATAATAAAACAAAATATAAAATGAAAAACGAAAAACGAAATTGATTAATAACAATTGTGATTAGTTTTCTAATTTTTCTCAAATATGAAGGTTTTCTATAAAACCTCCCTATATATAGGATTATGCTCAAATAAGAATCCACCTTAATTGAGGTAACTCATTAACCCTGGCAAAAAACGCTCAAATCGCAAAAAAAAAATTCATGATTTTTTTATACAAAAATAGGAGGGGCTTCTTTTTTAAGCGTTCGTTAATTCACAAGCGTTTAAAAGTTAAAGGAAATGTAAGCTTGCGTTGCACTGCGACACTTAAATATATCCTTCGCAGTGTAACGCAAACTTACATTTCGTTTAACTTTTAAACGCTTGTGAATTAACGGACGCTTAAAAAATGAGCCCCCTATTTTTGTATAAAAAAGACTATGAATTTTTTTTTGCGATTTGAGCATTTTTTGCCAGGTTTAATGGGTTACCTCAATTAAGGTAGGTTCTTATTTGCTCCTTACCCTATATATATATAGTAAGGTTATTGTGCAAATGGATAGTTTTGTAAAAACAATGAGAAACGATCTGGACCATTAATGTGTTATCACCAATGGTTATAAAATATTCAATGGCATGATAGTAATTAATATGCTTGTTTAAAATGAAAATAGGGGCATAAAATAAATTTCTTAATCTAATTTGCTGACATTAGCTCTCCATTTAAATAGAAGATAATCAGTTACGAAAATGGTTGTTGTTTATTTTGCTATGTGTTGATATGTGCTACTAGTACATTTTAGCATATATCAGCACATACACATAATCGTAAACCTGTTAATAAACTTTTTGTATGTTTTCCTATGTGCTAATATGTGTTATTAGTACATATTAGCATATATCAGCACATATACATAATTATATGCCTGAAAGTCTGAAACAATCTTTTTTGTTTGTTTTGCTAAGTGTTAATATGTGTTATTAGCACATGATATAATATCTTCAGTCGGTTCGTCCATTTGTACGTACCCATCCATCGAATTTTGCAAATGCAATTCAAAAACTCAACGCCTGCGATTTTTTTTTGATTCGTATATGAGATTACGAATTCGTTTTTTTTATGATAATACGTGATATAATGTTAATTTTTGGAATATGTTGAATCATTAAACTGATTACCCACTTTCCTATTTTAATACAAAATTTAAAAATCATTTAAATACAAATTGTCTATATTACCCTTTTATATTAATTAATTAAAATGCCACATGTCAACACTTTATTGGTTCCTACCATTTTTACAAAAAACTCTATTTGTATGTGAACCTACTCCTATATATATATATATGGACTTATTCTATTGAGAACCACTAAATATGAAAGAACCAAAGAACTAATTTTGAACCACATTTTTTAAGGGTATAAAAGTAATTTTCCTTTAAAGTAGAAGAAGTTACTATTTTACCTTTTTAAATAATCACTCTATGTACAAAACTTAAAGCATAATATACAAGTATATTATGCAGTTCTCAAGTTCCTGACATAAAAGTAGTTCTTAATGAAATACCTCCATATATATATATATATATATATATATATATATAGGATTGTGATCTACTTATAACCCCCATATGGTAAGAACCCATTAACTCTAAACACATGGATTTCTATTATTAAATCTGATGAGGGCACATTAGTAATATGTTTTATAACTAACTTACCCAATCTTTTTTTATACATCCATAACTTTTTTATACTATAATATTTTTTTTATGAAAATTGCACCATTTTGAGCGTCTTATTTTTTTCTCTTTAATTTCGTTATAGTTTTGACTAGGTTTTTTTTTTCGGATGTTCGTATTTACACCAATGTAACAACTATAAAAATAACAAATTATTTGTAACGAGTTATAACGAATTTGGGTTTACATTGTTGTAGAATAAATAGGGGTTACATTTAAGAGTGTAAACGAGCCAAACCTATCCCGAGGTCGTTAATTACATTATATTCATGATTTGTTTCTTTTTTATTTTTTCCGGATGCTCCAAAATTCGTTATATATAAAAGATTGTAAATACATTTTAATACTTTAAAAACAATTATATCTAAAAGATTGTAATAAATTTTAATACTTTAAAAAAAATACTATAACATTTTGTTGATAAAAACAAAATTCATCCTTGTAAAAACATCTTAATACTTTAAAAAATATATATCTACAATATTGTAAATACATTTTAATACTTTAAAAAAATACTATAACATTTTGCTGATAAAAACCAAAATCCGTTACATCTACAAGATTGTAAATACATTTTAATACTTTAAAAATTATATCTACAAGATTGTAAACACATTTTAATACTTTAAAAACCAAAATTCGTTACAAAATTAAGAATATAACGTAATTAACGACCATCCGGAAAAAATAAAAAAACATAGTCAAGAATATAACGTAATTAACGAGCTCGGGATACGCTTGACTCGTTTACACTCTTAAACGTAACCCCTATTTATTTTACAACAATGTAAACCCAAATTCGTTACAACTCGTTACAAATAATTTGTTATTTTTATATTTGTTACATTGGTGTAAATACAAACATCTGGAAAAAAAATAAAAAAAATCTAGTCAAGAATATAACGGAATTAAAGAGAAAAATAAGACCAGTAAAATGGTGCAATTTTTATAAAAAAAATATTATAGTACAAAAAAGTTATGGATGAATAAAAAAAGAGGGGGTAAAGTATTTAATATATCAAATTACATTAATACCCTTATTTCCTTTTTCTTTCAAATCAAGTACATTATTATATTATAGTTAAATATTAACCATTAGATCAACATCTTGTAATTTGATCATTAAATATGGTGAGGTTATTGAGTTATTGACGAATATATTTAGGGTTTGAATCATTTGAAAACCCGATCTTAAAGAGAAACCCATATATTCTACGTGGACCGTTAGATCAAACTTATTTTAGTTTTTAATTAATTAAACAGAAAAAACATGTGGTCCACAATTAAAGTTAAATATTTTAATGTGAGTTTTGAGAAGAAAATACATTTAAGGGAGGGTTAACATTTGATCCAGGTTAACGCTATAAGAGAGGGTTAACATTTGATCCTCTCCATATATATAGGGAATGGTTCCATTGTTAACTCTCCCTTATAGCGTTAACCCGTTAACCCTGGCGTTTTTTGCCCGAATCTTTGTGTTTTTTTTTGTCATGATTTTTATTATACATAAATAGGGGGTGTTTCTTTTTTTTTTTTGTGTTTTTGCTAATTCATCATCATTTAGAAATTAAATCAAAGTGTAAGTTTCTTACACTTACTTACATATTGATTTAATTTCTAAATAGTGATGAATTAACAAAAACACAAAAAAAACCCTATTTATGTATAATAAAAACCATGCAAAAAAAACAAAGGTTCGGGCAAAAAATGCTATGGTTAACGCTATAAAGGAGGGTTAACATTTGATCCTGCCCCTATATATATAGGGAGAGGTTCAAATGTTAACCCTTCCTTATTGTGATAACCGCATAACCCTAACACTTTTTTGGCCGAATCTTTGTTTTTTTCATGATCTTTATTATACATAAATAGGGTTTTTTTGTGTTTTTGCTAATTCATCACCGTTTAGAAATTATTTACAAGTGTAAGTAAGTGTAACTTACACTTACTTACACTTACTTACACTTGTAAATAATTTCTAAACGGTGATAAATTAGCAAAAACACAAAAAAACCTCTATTTATGTATAATAAAGACCATGAAAAAAAAACAAAGATTCGGGCAAAAAACGCAAAAAATGCCAGGGTTATGCGGTTATCGCAATAAGGAAGGGTTAATAAATGAACCATCTCCTATATATATATATATATATAGAGGATGGAATTTTTTATAAACCTCATCTTTTGCTACAACTCATTAACCATCATCCAATGATTACTTGAAAAAGGTAAGTGTGTAGGATCGTGCCACGTGTCAATTCCTCTGTCTTTAGTATGAAGGGCATTTAGGACATTTGTCATTTATGTAAAGTTTACCCCATTTTTTTTTAACATTCATAACTTTTTTAAACTATATTATTTTTTAAAAAAAATTGCACCATTATACTTGTCTCATTTTTCTCTTTAATTTCATTATAGTCTCGACTAGTTTTTTTTTTATTTTTTTGATGTCATGTATTTACATCATTGTAACGAGCTTAACGATAACAAATTAATTAGAAAATTTTTCTAACAATGGTAAATTACAGTAATGTAACTCAAAATGAAGTAATGTAACACAAAATGAAGTAATTTACAATGAAATAATTAACGGTGACGTAATACATTATTTACAGTGATGTAATTTTCTCTTTAATTCCCATTATAATGTTGACTAGTTTTTTTAATTTTTTTTCTCATTTTCCATTATTAACATCGATATAACGAGCATAAATATAACACATTATTTTGAATTTTTTTCTAACAATGATAAATTACAGTGATGTAATATAACACATTATTTTATTTTTCTCTAACAATGATAATTACAATGATAAATTACAATGATGTAATATAACACATTCTTTTGATTTTTTTCTCTAACAATGATGATTATAGTGATGTAATTTATCATTGTTCGAAAAAAATTCAAACTAATTTGTTGTATTTAAGCTCGTTACAAATTAGGGATGAGCAAAAAGCCAAAAAAACCGAACCGAAACCGAATTAACCGAACCGGAACCAAATTAACCGAAAAAAACCGAAACCGAATTTTACATCAATGTAAATTACATCACGATAAATTATGTCAATGTAAATTACATCACTGTAATTTATCATTTTTAAAAAAATTTCAAATAAATTTGTTATATTTAAGCTCGTTACAATGATGTAAATATAGGTCATTTAAAAAAAGTAAAAAAAATTAGTCGAGACTACAACAGAATTAAAGAGAAAAATGAGACGTATATAATGGTGCAATTTTTTTTAAAAAAAATAATATATTATAAAAAAGTTATTAATGTTTAAAAAAGAGAGGAAGAAAACTTATAAAGGTAAAATGACTATGATGCCCTTTTTAATATTTTAATGAAATGCTTATGTGTAAGTTTATGATTGGTTAAAATGGATTATGTAGTTGTAGCAAAAGATGAGGGTTATTTTTTATACCTTGCCCTATATATATAAAACTAAAGTTGGATTAAATTATATATAGGAAGTGGAGAAGACAATGTTTCCGTCATTATATATATATATATTACTAAAGTTGGATTAAATTATATATAGGAAGTGGAGAAGATAATGTTTCCGTCATACGTTACCAAAAAGAACATCTTTGAGGAGACACCAGAAATGGTGTTCACCAGGGAACACGAGAATTTGGTGCAAGAAGGAGAAAAATGGATAAAAGCTGTAGCAGAATCATGCAGCATCACGGCAGCACTAATTACCACAATCGTGTTTACAGCAGCCATCACCGTACCAGGCGGAAGCAGTCAAAATGGTGTACCTGTGTTTAATAACGAAACTGCCTTCCTTATATTTGCATTGTCAGACGCAATCTCACTGTTCACATCCATTACCGCGCTCTTGGTGTTTTTATCAATCCTAACTTCACGTTTTTCTGAGCAAGATTTTCTAGATCATTTGCCAAAAAGCCTGTTTATTGGTCTTTGCACCTTGTTGGTCTCCACAACTGCCATGATGGTAGCATTTGGTGCTACCTTGTTCCTTGTCTTTTGTCATCAGAAATTCTGGGTGATCGCTCCAATAGGTGGATTAGCCGTCCTACCCATTGCATTTTTTATAGTTCTACAGTTCCCCCTTGTCCTGGATCTATTCCGATCCACATGCATATCCAGGTTTGGCAAGTTAAACCTTCACAACAGTAAATTTAATCCCAACGACTTAAAATTCTTCTTTGGTAAGTCAAATGATCTTTAATTATATATGCCTATATATACACATACCTATATATATGTGTGTGTGTGCCTGTAGGAATTGTATCATGTGAAAACCTGATTTTAGAAAGAAAATCCTTAACTCTATCTGGGCCGTCCATTTGAAATCTTGAAAATAAATATGTGGTTCACATTAAACCACATTTGTTTATTCAAACCCAATATTTTATTCAGGTTTATTGTTAACCACACATTTATTTTCAAGATTTCAAATCAATGACTCAAATAGGGTTTAAAAGTTCTCTCTAACATCGGTTTTTCACAGTATACAAACCCTATATGTGTGTGTGGTGTGTGTGTGTGTTGACACGGGAAGAGAGAGATTGCAGTTGTTTCTCACATTGGTTTCTTGTTTCATATACTTGGCAGTTGATAAAGATGAAGGTAGCCATCACGAACAGAAGAAAAAAATGCCCAAAAAGTAAGTCAAATCATTCCATTAGTAAATACACAGTACAAAAGTTTGCAATTTGATTACATATGTTTATAGCACAAATATGAATTGCAACACAATATGTTAAAATTCTTCGAACACTTGCTATCAGTTATCAGAACGATAACTCTTCCAAGCTTTACTTCTACCAACTTACTAAGAATTACTGTAAAATATATAAAATAATTAAAGTCACTAAGCAAACGTAAAAATCCACAGAAATAACACCATGAAAGTATCAAAGAACTTACAACCATGTTAATAAATACAATCAGATGGAACAATTTCTTTACAATTGCATGTACTTCATATTTAACATTTCTCATCAACGTAAAAAACTGCATGTACCGTAGATCTATCTTTTGAACCCAATGATTATTATCAATCAAAACAAAACCTAAAAAAAATCAAAATAAGATTATGATTGCAGATAAAAGCTAAAACATACAATTCATCAATCTTAGGCAACCAAAAGACATAAATAATGGGAAAAAATTGCACTTTCTTAATAGAATAAAATGAGCAAACCATAGTTACCTAAATCTTCGGTACGGGTACGTGATTTGCTAGATTTAGTGTATTCGGTACGAGGGGGTAGGTTCATTTTGATACGATCCGGTACAGTGTACCATTTATAATAATACGATGTACCATAAAAACATAAAATAAAATATTTCATCCTCATGTTCAAAATGAGATAAAATATAAAATTACATTATCAGATTCAAATACATAATCTGACTTAAAAATTACATGACTAAATTCTAATGTTTGAATGAATAAAATAAAAAGTTTATCAGCCCTCTTGCAATTTAAACAATTGCGCTAGACATTATGGATATAGGAGTATGTACTCCAATTTCTATGTGTTGACGAACTACTGATGGGTTGGGATAATACTTTTTTTGCTACCTCTGCTAATTCTGGAGTCTCCGACCCATATGTCGCCCACCAATCAACTGAATCCATAGTCACCGCATCTGCTTGCGTTGGAACCCTACTATAAATTCCTTTCTTCATATGAAATGTAGCATACTGTGCTCATAGTATCTTTTCTTCATATGCATTTCCGCAAATATTTTAAACGCATACATCACACCAGGTACAGCCTCTTTATCATCGTTAAGAGCTATTCTTTTTATGCCACCTGGTGCCAACTTTTATTGATAATGTTTATCATAAAATTTTGGAGTTAAAGCAAACCCTAAACAACGAAGTGGGATTATCATTTTTCTCCCACCTGGTCAAAACTATTTTTTCAACTTCAGGGGTAATATATTTAAAATTTGTTTTCCTTCAAAGTCATAGCATCTTTGATATCACCCAACATGATGTCCATTCTTTCATAGATTTCTCCCATTTTAGGACCTTCTCCATCAGAAAACTTGATAAGCAAGTATATAGGGTAATATATTGAAAATTTGTTTTCCTTCAAAGTCATAGCATCTTTAATATCACCCAACATGATGTCCATTCTTTCATAGATTTCTCCCATTTTAGGACCTTCTCCATCAGAAAACTTGATAAGCAAGTATATAGGTTTGATAAACGCTAAAATATTTTCAACATTGATCAAAAACTCCTCATCTTTAATTGTGTTGGTGAGCGTTACCCCAACGCTTCGTATGCTTTCATGCCCATTTTAGAACCACCCTCTCCAAGAATTAAGTACAATGGTTGTCGCAAATGCCTCACGACAATCCATTAGCCTCCTCAAAAGAATATAGTTTGATGCAAAACGGGTTTATGCAACCTTTAGTAACTCCAATTTGAAGTTTTCTATATAAAATGATAAAGTGTGGGTGTGGATAAGAAAAAACTTAACAATAGCCTTACCCTTATTATGTGTCAAATAACCAAAAGAATGAGTTTGCTAAGTCTTTAAAAATTAGATTTAAAGCATGTACACAACAAGGGAACGAGGAAATATGCTTGTGTATCTTCTCAATCTCCTTCCCGGCCGCCTTGCAATTAGTTGTCATCAGTATCAACTTGCAAGAAGAAAATTACTTATCGCTTTTCCCGTTTTCTCCATCCCTAAAAGATCTCCTACTTCCATAAACATTGCCCCACGAGACAATAGAAACTCCTTGTGTGTACCAAGTGTCTTTCACCGATGCTAGCTCCTTCTCAACATCGCGTACACACTCATCTAGTAAAACAGTTCTTGCCTTTCCACATGATGGAGGTTTGTATCCATCCGGTGCATTTTTTATAGCAAGAATCATTTCAACAAACTGTGGGTTGCGTGATACATTGAAAGGGATCCACTAGCACACAAAACCCCGTATAATCTTCAAGTCTACCACATTTCTCTCTAGTATCCCAAAAGATTTTTCAATTGTTTCTTTGCAGGCCCATTTCTTGAAAGTACAGAATTCTTTACACTTTGAAACACCACCAGAATTTTCTGCTTCTCTAACCTTTTTCGATAGCCTTTAGAGATTTTTCAATTCATTTTGTAAGATGGTATCTGAAATTGAAAGGTAAAAATAGACAAGTAGATGGAAATCGATCCTTTGATTTCTCTTATTCTCTGCTTGCGAACAAATACGGAGGAGCAGCTATTTATAGCTGGTTATTACATCACAACAAAACAAACAGAAAAACAATCTTTAACAGACTAACTACCACTTTCTATTACAAGTTTAGACTAACATTTCACCCCCTTAAGCTTGTAATCTCCTTCAAGCCAAGCTTGTTTCTCATCTCTTCAAACTTCAATCTAGGAAGGGCTTTAGTCAAAATGTCAGCTTTCTGTTCTTCACTGCTCACAAACTCAATTCTGATTTGCTCCTTTTCAACATTCTCCCGTATGAAATGATACCTAGTATCAATATGTTTACTACGGCCATGAAAAACTGGGTTTTTAACAAGTGCAATGGCAGATTTGTTGTCCACTTTAATCTCCACTTGCCTTTCTTTTCTTCCTGTGATCTCTGCCAACAGCCCTCTTAACCAAATGGCCTGACATGCAGCCGTTGATGCAGCCATAAACTCGGCTTCACAGGATGATAATGCCACTGTAGCTTGCTTCTGAGAGTTCCAGGTGACTGGCCTATCTCCATAAAAGAACACCATTCCAGCAGTACTTCTACCATCATCCCTATCAGTAGAGTAGCTATTGTCACTGAAATCATGCAATTCATCACTTCCACTTCTTTGATAAAACAACCCCAACAGATCTGCTTCAAGGCTTGAACATGAACTTGCTTAGGAGCCTGCATATATCTGCTGACATAACCCACAGAATAACTCAAATCCGGTCTTGTGTGGATTAGATATCTCAAACACCCTACCATTTTTCTGAATTGGGTAGCATCAGCATCTTCACCTTCATCATGCTTGACAGTCTCAATCCGGGCTCCATTGGAAACTTAGTTGGATTACACTCCTTTAGACCTGCTTCTTCTAAAATCTTTTGTGCATAACTGGTCTGTTGCAGGTTGATCCCCTGTTGGTTCTGAGTAACTTGTATTCCCAAGTAATAAGATAACAATCCCAGATCTTTCATCTCAAATCTTTCTTCCATTTCTTCTTCATCTCCTTAATTCTCTCGGAACTTTCTCCTGTGATCAGCAAGTCATCAACGTAGACACCTATGATTAAAATCTCCTCCTTGACCCCTTTTCTGTACACTGCAGGTTCATATTTGCATTTGCTGAAGCCCGGCTCCTTCAAAACCCCATCCAACTTTGTATTCCAAGCCCTAGGAGCTTTCTTAAGCCCATACAAGGCCTTTGACAGCTTGTAAACTTTCTGTTCAGCCCCTTTCTTTATGAATCCTTCAGGTTGAGACACATACACGAACTCCTTTAAATCACCATGCAAGAATGCCGACTTGACATCCATGTGATGGACCCACCAGCCTTTCTGAGCAGCCACTGCCAGTATCAGTCTTACTGTTTCAATCCTAGCCACCGGAGCAAACACATCCTCAAAGTCCACCCCATATTGTTGTACATATCCTTTTGCAACTAAGTGGGCTTTGTACTTGGAAACTACTCCTAAAGCATCTCTTTTGAATTTTAAATACCCACTTTAAACCAATTGGTATAACCCCTGCTGGCCTTTTAGTGAGTTCCCATGTCTTGTTCTTCTCATTGACCTGATTTCAGCAGCCATAGCTTCTTCCCATTCCTTTATTCCTTGTGCTTCCTTGTAACTAGATGGTTCTTCTAGTAACAACAAATGTGAATCCTGTGTTTTCTCATAAATTTCTTCCAGATTCTTTGAACCTCTTAGAGGTGTGTGATCATATCTTTCATCAGGAGCCTTTGTGGGATCATCCAACCCATCTATATCAGCAGGTTGTCGACCAAGCATTGGACCTCTTCCTTTTACTGTTGATTCCGGACTGCTCCAGATGAACTCTTCCTCACTTTCTTCGTCATTTTCTCCTCCCACATTGACCTGATCATAGCTGGTTGAAGCTTGATCAACATGACTTTGATCTCCTCTTCTAGTTTCTGTATGAACCAGAAACTCTGTCCATTCAGGACCTTGGGTTTCCTCATCTCTTTCCCAGTCCCACAGCTTGGATTCATCAAATTGGACATCCCTTGTAACATAAATTCTCCCAGTCTCTGGATCAAACATTCTGTATGCCCTAGTTTTCAGTTGGCAGCCCAGATGCACCATCCTTTTGCTTCTGTCATCCAGCTTTTTCAGGTTGACTCCAAGAACTTTTGCATATCTAACACACCCAAAAACCTTCATGTGATCTAGCCTTGGCTTCCTTCCTTTAACAGCTTCATAGGGAGTGATTTCTAAGGCTTTTGTGGGAGACATGTTTAGTATACACACAGCATGTCTAGCTGCTTCTCCCCACATATCTTGGGGAAGATTCATAGCCTTTAACAGGCACCGAGTCATACTCATAACAGTCCTATTTCGTCTCTCCACAACTCCATTTTGTTGTGGAGAGTATGGTGATGTTAACCGATGATAGATACCAGACTTTGAGCATAGAAGTTTAAACTCTTGGGAAGTATACTCACCCCCATTATCAGTCAGAGCTTTTATTTTCTTCCCATGTTCCAGCTCCACATCTTCTTTGAATTCCTTGAACCGGTCAAAGACCTCAACCTTACTCCCAACACCCACATGTACATGCTGTGGTCATCAACCATCAGAAGTAGGTACTTGTTTCCCCCTTTGATCTCTGGTCTTATTGGCCCGCACACATCAGCATAAACCAGATCCAAAGGTTTCTCAGCTCGAAACTGTGTCTCTTTTGGGAAAGGAACTCGGGACTGCTTCCCAGCCATACAACAGTCACACACCTGGGAGGGGTGTGTGATCTTGGGCACTCTTTGAGCCATTTGTTGCCCAGATCGATCAAATATTCAAACCAAAAAAAAATCAAGAACTTGAAAGATTAACCAAATGAAGATTCACGCATGAACATAAACTTTGTTTCATATGTACGGATATGAAATTGTGATTTACAGACATCGGCAAGTGGTGTTTATATACCTATTCACAGTTTCTAACTTTACCTTTTGACATCTAGGACCCTTTAATATACATATTTACATATTTGACTTTAAATACAACTTTAAACAAATTACATAAATGACACAATAACTTTGACCCACATGGATTAAGGAATTATAAACCAATATTCCCCCCCATCTTCATGCTTTAATATCTTCTTTAGCTAGTAGAATGAAGTCTTCATCTTTCTTTGGATCTTCTTCAACTTGTGCCATCAAAAGAGTTGGTTCTTCGTCTTCTTGAATGAGATTTGATGCTTCTTCCTTTTTGTTTGATTTAGGACAACCTGAGGCATAGTGTCCATACTTATTACAGTTAAAGCATCTTACTTTACTTATGTCAACCATGAACTTGCTTTGGTTTCTTGGGTATCTCCCACTTTTATCATAATCATCGTGTGACACATCTTTTCTTTCTTGTCTGAATCTGCCACGAACTCGGCCTCGTGACGGATTAAATCTTTCTTGTTCACGATTGTCAAAGTGTTGTCCACGACCAATATTATTATCGTGACTTGTAAACAAGAGTTCATCTGATTTGTTCACTTGGATTGATTTCTTTGACTTAATCCTTTCTTCAAAGGTTTTTAGTCTGCCAATAACCTCATCTAGAGACATTGTGTCCAAATCATTGAATTGCTCAATGGACGCAACAATTTGAATAAACTTTTCTGGTACAGAGTTTAGTAATTTTCTGACTAAACTGGTTGATCAAATGTTGATCCTAGGCTATTTGCCTTAGAAACAATACCATTTAACTTTGCAGTGAATGAATCAACAGATTCTTCTTCTTTCATCTGCAACATCTCAAACTCATTTTTAAGAGTTTGTAATCGTGCCTTTTGCACCATGTCTACACCAACATGTCTAATTTTTAGTGCATCCCACACTTCTTTTGCACTTTTGCAATTTGCAACTTGTAATACAAGATCCTCAGTTAGTGCTTGAAACAGATACGCAATTGCAGTCTTATCTTTCTTGACATCCGGTTGCGTATTAGCACTTGGTTCAATCATTTCCCATAATCCATTTGCTTCAAGTATGGTTTTAATTCGGATTGACCATATCATATAATTCGTGGATTTCAATATGGGACATTGAAAATGAGTCAAGGATCCTACATCCTTGTGTATTACAATTTCTTTATTCTTAGATGATTCGTCTCCCATAACTAGTATTTAATCTGAACACTAAATTTTATGACAATAGAGATTATCCACTCCAAGTTTTCTTAATAAAACTTTAAGTTTCACAAGCACTATTTGCTGATAAAGAAAATCAAACTGGAATTAAAGTTTCAAGATTCTTCTGGTTACGTGACAAAGTAAATAAACACAATTGCCTTTTATTATATTTTCAATCTTTTGTGAGTACACAACTGACAAGTTTGTGTTTTCTTTTGACTTTTCAACACTAATGAAAAAAATCCCTTCTTTCAAGAATTCACGTAACTTTTCTTTCCCGAACACTTTTTTTTTTTGTTCCCCCCCCCCTTTCGTCTGCTATATTCAATTAGCAAGCAAGAGAGAATGGATACCTTCTGACTTCGATCTTTTTCTTTCCCCTGTGATACACACAAGAAACTGAGTTTGATTTTGTTCGAGCAAAACACGAGTAAACTTCTCTCAATCGGTTTTCTGAGTACAACAACAACAACAACAAGCATACCCAGTAAAATCCCACTTAGAGTGGGGTCTGGGGGGAAGATAAAGACACACTTTACCCCTATCTACAAGTAGAATAGAGAGGCTGCTTCGGTAGAGTCCCCCGGCTAAAAAAACAGATTTTTTTTTAAATAGTTTTTCTTTACTTTATTTATTATTATTATTATTATTATTATTATTATTATTATTATTATTATTATTATTATTATTATTATTATCATTATTATTATTATTATTATTATTATTATTTTTACACACAAAACAGAACATGCAACCACAACCAAAAGCATGAAGTACACAAAGTACCATCAAGAAAACACCAACGATTTAAACGGACGTGTATACATTAAAATGTGTAAGTCATGTAAGAAAAAGCTAACACCCAAACCACCCTCCCGCAAATAAGCAAATAACACATATAAACACATATCAATAAATCCCAAATCAGCAAACAAGAACATATCCGAACATTCATATAACACATAACAACCCACCACCCCGCAAACATTCCAATACACACATATAACACATAACATAAAACCCAACCGTATGTCAAGAAAACACCGACAATTTAAACTGACATGTAAACATTAAAACGTGTAAGTCATGTAAGAAAAAGCTAACACCCAAACCACCTTCCCGCAAATAAGCAAATAACACATAAAGACATATCAATAAATCCCAAATCAGCAAACAGGTACGTGTCCGAACATTCATATAACACTTATAACACATAACAACCCACCACCCCGCAAACATTCCAATAACACATATAACACATATCATAATACCCAACCCATCAAACAGACATAACAACAGCCAACGACCCCTATGTCAAGAAACCGATGAAAGGGCTCATATATCTTGCACCTTTATTCTACGTCTCCACTGACTCCTATCATAGATCATGTCCTCCGAGAGGTGTAGCGCTGCCAAATCCTGTCTTATCTGCTTATCCCACGTCAACCTGGGTCGTCCCCTTCCTCTTTTCCCCTCCACCGTGATCAACTCTGTTCTTCTTACAGGCGCCGACCGGATTCTTCTCCTGACATGTCCAAACCATCTTAATCTTCCTACCCTAAGTTTGTCCGAGATGCATGCTACTCCCAATCTCTCCCTGATGACTTCGTTCCTTATTCTGTCGATCCGTGTGTGCCCTGACATCCATCTTAACATTCTCATCTCTACCGTCTCCAACTTTCTAGCCTGAATCTTCTTTATTGGTCAACAATCGCTTCCATACATCATGGCCGGTCTAACTGCAACCTTATAGAATTTGCCTATTAGTTTTTCTGGGAATCTCTTATCGCATAGAATGCTTGTGGCTGCTCTCCACCTGTTCCAACCTGCCTGGACCTTGGTTTTAAAAAGCGTGAAGCGCACAAAAGCGACAAGGTCTAAAATCGAAGCGCAAAAGCGGTGGGCTTTTTGTACGCGAGGCGCACGTATTTGAAACAAATATTGTAAATTATATATAAAACTTTTATAACATATAAAAACATTATTATATATTTTTTTTTTGAACAGTAAAACCGACTCACAAACTCCACTGAAATTATATATAAAACTTTTATAACACATAAAAACATTATTATATTATAATAAAAATATTATTATATGTATTTAACAACACATGAAATCATGAATACAAAATAAAAAATAACAAAAAACCAATGATCACGCTCTGTTGGAGACTCGGAATGCTGAACCAAAGTCGAAGATCAAAAAAACAAAAATGCTTCATTCTAACCTTTGATTGATGCTCCAAACTCCACTGACAAGCAACTGCTTTGTTTGGTTGTTCCAAAATCTTAATGCTCTTCTCTATTTGGATGTTCTAAGCCTCCTTCTCTTGCTCTGTTTTCCGATCGATGCATGATATGCTGCAATTAAGGGTTAATTGCCGCCTAATTCAGGATTTTTACCGCCATCGTCACGTAAATTGATGCTAGGTTTTACCGCCCTCACGTAAGCAGTCGATTGATATACTATTTCTACCGATCGGGCCTAATTCGAGAGAAAAAAAAAAGCCGGCCCAATCTAATTAAGCCCACCTGTGCGCTTCTGTACACTAATCGACGCTTTCCATGGCTGTTCGCTTATGAAGAAATCGCAGAAAGCCCTCGTTTCTTGTACAGGTCTCGCCTAGGGTTACATAAAGCGATGTTGCTGTCGCCCAGATGCGCTTTGCACTTAAGCGCGCTCAAGGCGCGATTTTTAAAACCAGGGCCTGGACGCGGTGGGCTACATCACAATCAGTGTCTCCGTCACGCTGGACGAACGAACCCAGGTATTTAAACCTTGTTGTCTTTGTCACCTCTTGGTCTCCAATAGTGAGATGGTTATCGTCGTCGACGCTACCACTAAAGTTGCAGTATAGATACTCGGTCTTTGACCTACTGATGCACAGGCCTTTACTCTCTAGGGTGAATCTCCACTCTTCTAGCCTCGCATTTAGGTCCTCTTTGTTTTCTGCCATTAGTACGATATCATCCGCAAAAAGCATGCACCATGGAATGTCTTGCTGAATAGACTTCGACAACTCATCTAGAATAACTACAAAGAGGAACGGGCTAAGTGTCGAACCTTGGTGTAGTCCTACCTCAACTGGGAAGGGATCTGTCTCTCCCACTGGTGCTCTAACACTGGTTTTAGCACCTGTGTATGTATCTCTTATCAACTCTATATACCTCCAAGGGATACTTCTTGTCTCCAGGCTATCCCAAATCACCTGGCGTGGCACACTATCATATGCTTTCTCCAAATCAATGAACACCATGTGTAAATCTCTCTTCTTCTCCCTATATCTCTCCATCATCCTTCTCAGAATGTGTATCGCCTCTGTGGTCGACCTCCCTGGCATAAAACCAAATTGGTTCTCAGTCACTTGAGTTTCTCTCCTCAATCTTGTCTCAATCGGTTTTCTGAGTGTGCGTCAGAATTAGGGCACAAAGATTGAGGTTCGCTCGGTTTATTCTTTTTTCGCTGGCTTCTGGATCGTCTAACATAACAAGGTGTGTTTCTCTTTCAATTTTGTTCTGAAATCGAATCCCTTTTAATCACTGAATCGATTTGACTGTTCTGAATCGATTTTGTTTACACTTTATTTCAAGTATCTTGATTCGATTTTTGTTTCAATCGTGTCTGGCTTCTAATTTTCTGATCGATTTATATCGGAATCGATATTTGATTTCTCACCAGTTCTGAATCTGATTTCACGACTATGAATGAAATCGTTTATTTCTTTTCTGAACGATTTATACTGAATCGTTTGTTCTGAATCGATTTTACTGAACCGATTGTTTTTCTAAAACGATTTTTGACAGGCTTCTTTTCGTTCTTGGCTTCGCGATTTTTGTTTCTGAATCGATTAAATCTGAACTGATTTGTTCTGAATCAATCTGAATTCTGAATTGATTTGACTCTGAATCGATATTACTGAATCGATTTTTGTTCTTCCACTGAATCGATTTGATGATAATCACGATAGTCAAACGAATTGAAGAAATTTGAATGCGATTAAATCCTAGGCTCTGATGCCAATTGTTGCCCAGATCGATCAAATATTCAAACCAAAAAAACTCAAGAACTTCAAAGATTAACCAAATGAAGGTTCACAAATTAACATAAACTTTCTGTCTCATATGTACAGATATGAAATTGTGATTTACAGACATCGACAAGTGGTATTTATATACCTATTCACAGTTTCTAACTTTACCTTTTGACATCTAGGACCCTTTAATTTACATATTTACATATTTGACTTTAAATATAACTTTAAACAAATTACATAAATGACACAATAACTTTGACCCACATGGATTAAGGAATTATAAACCAATACCGTTTCCCTTTTGGACAACTTCTGGATCGCATCAAAATTCAGGTGGCCAAGGCGTGCAAGCCATAGCCAGGCTGAACTTACCCCAACATTTGCCAACAAGCATACTAGTGAGGCCACTTTGAGCTTGTAAAGACTAATAAAGGCTGATGCTCACCAAACTTCTTGTTTGTCCAAGTATAGGAGCCTCTTTGAATAAACACCTTCGGAAGGAAGAAGTGATTCTTCGGAAGCAGCATTGCTTCCGAAGGATAACCGGTTCCTGCCGAAGGTTATACAAGACAACTGCTTCCGAGGAATCCTCTTATGCACTGAAGACAAAGACTTCCGAGGTTTATCCTCTGACAAAGACTGTAGCAGGTTACTCTTATGGTACAAAAGGTACTGACACAAGACATGTTGGTCTGAATAAAGATAGTGACAACATGTAATGAGTCAGATAAATCACCTTACCTCTCCCATGCTACATTAAATGCAAAAGATAATCTGAAGCCTTGAAGATCAACAACATTAAATGTCTTTTGTATTTAATATTCCTTTGTAAAGTCAATGTCTATTAATGTAATGATCATGACTGAGTGTCTTAGCCTGTTAAGACACTCAACATACTAGAATAAGCTTTACTTTATGTACTTGTCTAGTATACCCAACTTGTATTCCTAAGTGTATACGGTTGTAGCCTCGGCTATATAACCTCCCATTGTATGGTTGCTTGAAGTGTGCTTGCTTGTATACTTCCACTCTGAGAGAAATATATCCTTGAGCTTGAATTATTCTTGTGTTTTGATTATTGTTCAAAGATTATTACTGTGTCATTTTGAGTGTAATTGTGAGATCATTCTAACAGAACATTCCGCATCTGTTAGAGTTAAGTAAGAAATACTTGTGAAGTGTTGTTTAGACATAACAACCCGATCCTACAGAGCTCAATTATGTACAGCCTGTTCAGGGATCTTGGCACCTTCATCAGCAACATCCCACTTCCTTCAAAGATCCATAGGTGATCGTCCTTTATTCGCACCTCATGACCTATCTCAGTGAGTTGGCCAAGACTTATTATGTTGCTTTTCAGAGTGGGAATGTAGTATACATCAGTTAATACTCTCTAGTCTTTGTTCTTGCATTCCAGCACTATGTCTCCCTTCCCTTCGATACTCACACAGGAGCCATCTCCGAACCTGACCTTCCCACTGACTTTCTTGTCTAGCTTGGCAAACAGGTCCTTATTTCCGGTCATGTGGTTGCTGGCCCCATTGTCCAGGAACCACACACCCTTTTCGTCATTCGAGTACCTTTTAGGAAGTACTCCTTCATTCAAGAACACTGCGAAGGCCATCATCAAGGCTGGTCCATCTTCTCTGGCCTGTGTCAGATTGGTTTCTTCTTTCTTGGGATTTGTGGGGCACTCAGAGGCATAGTGTCCCATTGAGTAGCATCTGAAACACTTGATCTTCGACCTATCTTTTGTTTTTCTTGGCTGGTAACTTGTGGAAGGCTGATCTTGAGTCTTGCCTCCTCCCGCAGGACCCCTGCCCCTAGGCCCTTGTCTTTCGGCACCCCTGGCCGCTCCTTGGCCGGGCTCAGGTCTCTTTTTGGCCTGCCACTCATCATAGCTCAGGAGCAATTGATCCGATTTCGAGAAAGGTTGTTTCTCCTTCATTCTTGTTCGTTCTTCGAAGGCCTTGAGTCTCCCAATTGCCTCCTGAAATGTCATTACATTCAAATCCACAAATTGCTCTATTGATGCAACAATTGCCAAGAATCTTTCTGGGACCGAGCCTAAGAGTTTCCTCTCAAGAGTTCTGTCATCGATCGTGGATCCCAGGCTATTTGCCTTCGAGACCAGATGACTTAGGCGACTAGCAAATTCGTCGATTCCTTCACTTTCACTCATCCTCATGGACTCCAACTCAGATTGTAGTGTCTGCAGTCGCGCTTCTCTAACCCGATCAGCACCCACGAATCTTACTTTCAGGGCCTCCCAAATCTGTTTGGCCGTTTGGCACTGTGAGACTTACAACACTAACTCCTCTGGTATCGCCTGATACAGCAATGCGACCGCCATGTCGTTCTTCTTTGCATCCACCGCCATGCCGATTCCAGGCTCGAGCGCTTCGAGGATTCCATGGACCTTGAACACCGCCCTCAATCTGATAGCCCAAATGTTATAATTGTTGACATTGAGCATCGGACATTGCAGAGAGGCTGTACCGCTTTCCTTTACTGTGACAACCGTGCCTGAATTGGCCCCGTCTCCCATTGCTTGTCTTCTTCGTCTTCGGTGGTACGTCAATGGCACTTCTTGATCCAGCCCGTCGGATCAATCGATCGATTGATGGCTTCCTGCTAGAAACCTTCACCGCGATCTTCGTTCGTCACCAATTCCAATGCACACTTCGCGAACTCCGAGCACCGTGGCTCTGATACCACTTGTAAGATGGTATCTGAAATTGAAAGGTAAAAATAGACAAGTATATGGAAATCGATCCTTTGATTTCTCTTATTCTCTGCTTGCGAACAAATACAGAGGAGCGGCTATTTATAGCTGGTTATTACATCACAACAAAACAAACGGAAAAACTATCTTTAACAGACTAACTACCACTTTCTATTACAAGTTTAGACTAACACATTTCTTTGCAAGTCCATTTCTTGGATGTATAGAATTCTTTACACTTTGAAACACCAACAGAATTTTCTGCTTCTCTGACCTTTTTTGATAGCCTTTCAAACAACTCTCGATCTTTAAGAATGACGAGACATCTTTTAATCTCAGCTATTCTCCCCACAGCAGCCCCAAAAATGAACATAGAATCTTGTGTATGTGCTACTAAACCTACCTTTTACAATGATTGCAAGTCCAATGGACCAATGTTTGGAACTTCTGGATTCTTGCTATTTCCCGCTAGATTCCAACTAACATGATTTTAACTTGTATAGAACATATTAGTTTACTATTTCTTATTTCTTATACTACATTTCGTGTTAGATTTTGAGTTCCAACTTCTATTTACAATCAAAATTCATATACTCCAACTAACAAGAGTGGTTTGACATTAAAATAATAACTTCTAGATATGAACTTATTACAAGATCATTAAGAAGATACACCTATCTAGAGCCTTAATTTTCAAGTGAGTGACCTACTTTCTAACTTCAAATTTGAGAACTAAATTTGACTAATCAAAGATTATTCAAGAGAAACAAACAAATTAGAAACCAGATCATAAAATACCAATATTAAAGTTGAATTCAATTGCACAGGGAAAGAAAACCTAAAATCAAACAGTAATCAAAGGATTGAATGATAGCAATCATAAATAAAATTCATAATACATGTGAAAAAGGAATTGAACATACAAGGTCTCCGTCAATAATGTACTTGGAAACTTCATCACAAAGGGCAATATAACAGGAAGATGATGAATATAAAAAAGCATGTCTTCTTTAATATCTTGTTTGAAACATTAGGGTTTTGATTTCGTCTGAATATGAACATGTAATGTAAGAATGCGATCAATTTAGGGTTACTGGAAAATATATGATTAAAAACATGAAAATAAGATGTGATTTACCTTGAAGGTCAAACAAAGGCGGAGGTATGTCGTTCGCACGTAGCGTAACGCATAAGGCAAAGCGACCACCCAACAGCGACGAGCCGACGGCGACGAGTATTTGAATACATAAACGTGTATAGATCTTCTATGTAAATGTAAACCAGAGAAGGCCAATGGCATATATTGGAATTGTTTATTCGGTAAAAAGATTCTTTGTTGTATTTTCCTTGGGTGTGTAATAACAATGGAGTAAATTACGATAATTGTTTTAACTTTTTTTTTTTTTTGACTAAAAATGAACTATGTGATTTACACAACTAATTGTTTTAACCTCTCAAACCTTGCTATTATAATGGTTTTGGTCTAAAACCTAACTATAGTTAGGGGTCAAAAACATCAGTTGTCTAAATCATAAGGGTTGAATTGATATAAGATTTTATTTTGAACTGAAATAATTAAAACACTTAAATCACATGAGCCAAAACCGTAATTTACTCTACCAAATATATTCTTAAGTGTCCTAATATTTGATCATTAAACAATGTTCTAACAATGTTAGACATGTTAATCTTGATCCAGTGCAATATAAATGTGTTTATTTGATCGAACAATTATTGTATTTTGTGTTGAAATATATATAATCATAACATATTACAAATTTAGATGGTAACATCTTAACATAATGTGTATTAAGATGGGTAACCTAAAAACAAAACAAATAGAATGTATTCAAACGGGTTAGAATTATCAATAATATATTTGATTATAATACCTCCAAAGATTATTCAAATAAATTATGTATTTACTTACAACTCATTTTAACTTAAAATAAATTGATATTTTTAAAAAATAATTTATTTAGACCCACATCAATTTTACTTAAAACTCATCCTAACAAGCACTCATCTTAACCCGGACTCATTTTGGTCTGTTACCGGGCCGACCCAATCCGTTCATTTTGCAAAACTTATGTAACATATTGCACATATAGTTTGCCTTCAATTCAACTTACTACTTGATTTGTGATTTGACTTAACTTGTTATCTTAAGGTAAGTCGCATATATTGTATGTAGGGTAACCTCTTTTTAACTTCGTAGTGATAACTGATATATGTAGCGTAATACCTTGAAGTTCCCATTGATAATTGCTTCACCCAACAATATTGTTGTTCGTGAGTTAAATCATACCAAGCCAGTATCTGCTCGTGCTCGGCTCGTTTTCAAACTGAACAGCTTAGCTCCGTTTTAGATTTGCAAAACTGAGACAAATATGATGCTCATGATCGGCTCGTTTACAAACCAAGTGGCTCAGCTCAGCTCGGTTTTAAAATTAAATTTAATGCAACTTTAAATTGTCTATATCAGTTTTAAACTCAATACTTAACAAACAATAAGTCCAACTAAATACATATACAAAACAAAAAATAAGTTCATAAATTAAAATTGTCATAATACGAAAACATCATAAAAAAAGTTTAAAGTGTTTAAATAGTTATAAACATCATCATTCATTAGTTTAAATACACCACCATTATCATTCATCATCAAAAACTTTACATGTTAGTGTAAAAACAAAAAATAACCGATTAACCAATATACAGAGACTGAAAACCCACAAAAAGACATTGTTAAAAATTAATTAGCTGTTAAAATAAACATTTAACCTATCAAGCAAAAACACACCTGCACTAAACTAACCAGCCAAGTATTTCATATTATTTAGTTTTTAGCACTCGTTAAGAATCAAGTTATTATTAGAGGCATTCATTTTCGGATATCCGGTGTTTCGGATATCCGAAAATACCGGATAATATTTTTCAATATCTGAATCTGAAATAAGGAAAAAAAGATTTTAAAAAATATATTTCGGATATCCGAAAATTATCCGAAATATCCGAAAAAAGTATATGAATATCCGAAAAAAAAACTATTTCAAATATTGGATATCCAAACTATCCAAAAATTTTCAAAATAGGTATCCGAATTCTCGAATATCCGATTTTTCGGATATTTCGGATTCGGATTTTCGGATATATCGGATTCGGATACGGATTTTTTTAACTCCCCTAGTTATTATTTAAAAAAGCTACAAGACAAAACTATAAATGTTACTATAAAATGTATAAAAGTAGAAATTAACGAAATGTTTAAATATAGGTTTGCTTTCAATGTTTTTATAGTTATTTTTTTACTATCTTTAACCATCATTTCAACAAATAAGGAGTTCTATCATATCTTTTGAGATAGAGCTTCAATAGAATTGATTGAAATGATAAAAATGTCTTAAGTGGTCTTACTTAAATCAGAAAACTTACTAGAATATTGACTTCACCATTTCAATACATCCAAATTTAGCCCATATTTGTATAGCTAGGCTCTTAAAATGTACCTCAAGTTAAGTTTTTTGCATTCGGATCACCATCTATAGATAGTACTCGGTTCTTATCATTCAATTCTCACACTTTCTCCATCACTTAAATCTGAGTCTCAAATTAATCATTTGATTCTTTATGAGAAGACATTCTACAAAAGAAGCATAATGATTTAACTAAACAAAATATAATACAAAATTTTGGCTACATAATTGACAGTGGGTGATGTGTTAGTTTAACACATCCGTTTTCGTACATATTCGAGTCGGTTGTCGTCTGTTTTGTTTATATTTTGAGTTGATTCTAGTTCCTTTTTACATTTTATTGTTTTTGTGCAGGAATGTGACCCGGAGGAGCGAAAATGAAGGCAAACGGGCGTCGGAATCAAAATCGGGTGAACAAGCAATGAAAAACATGAAATCTTGACCTAGGCGATACGCCTATCGAGGGTGCCCAGACCCAGGCGATGCGCGCGGCAGTCATCAGCCGCCAATTCCATTTTATTCCGCGCGTAACGCCTGACTTGGTGCACCCACGTCAGGCGTTACGCCTGATATGATTTTGAGCCTTGAAACCCTAATTTCAAGCCCTCTATAAATTGATCGCATTCCAGCCGCTTTTGGGATCTGAGGATGCGATTTTGGAACCCTAATCAAGCCTTGGAGCAGCTGGAGCTTAACCATGGAGTATTTGGCTTGATTAGGGCTTGTTAGAGTGAAGAAGGAGCTAGATCTTGAGTATTTCCCTTTACTTTTCATGTACTTAGTTTAAAGTTTTGATTTTTAATGTTTTTAGACCTTGTTCAGACTTGTTTTGCTACTGTAGTTATGATTTGTGGCTAGATCTATGGTAGTACCTAGGTTTGGGATGATAAAGTTGTGAACTTTGATGATTATGGACTTGATTTATGCTTAATGATGATGTTTGCTTTGTAATCAGTTGTAAAGCTTGAAACTTTGATGATTATTACAGATGTTGAATGATTATATTTGGTGTATGTTTGATCCACATGTGTTTAGGAATGTCTTTCCACACATAGATGCATGTTAGGCCTACTACTTTGTGTTTTAGGTTAGTTTATGGGTTGTTGATCACATTCCATAGGATTAGACTTCATTAAATATAGTTATTTGCATTTGTGACCTAACCTAGAAATCCGGGAGGTGATAGGTTAGATGGTTGGTCTCTTACACTTAGGAATTTTGAGTTAAACGACCCGGGAGGGCGTTGTCTTAGATCTACTTAGTGTAAGTGTCATTCCATGTTAAAGTTGTCAACTTTATGACTCTCTAGTATCTTAGGATGCAAACTGGTGGAGAAATCCGGGAGGTGATCCACCAGTTAGAGTGCAAATGCATGTCGGGGAGTCCGGGAGGATACCCGATTGACTAGTGTATTCATTACAGACTTAGGATTTCTATTGGAGTTGCCTGGTATCTGATCTGGGTCCCCTTTAGGTAATTTTAGGTCTGTTCATTAAGATCCTAGTCTTCATCAGTAGTAGATCAGTCCAGATCAGCATCTGTCACACTTTTGATTCCCAGCCTAGGTACACCTGTTTTCCTCATCATTTTTACATTCCAGATTCAGTTTCAGTTTTAGTGTTGCTATTCTTAGTATAGTTGTAGTTTAGTTCACTAGTCAAATCCTGTCTGATTAGGTTATCAGTGGCACCAAAACCCCCCTCTTTTATTTTAGTTTAGTTTACAGTCTAGGTTAGTTTGCCACACTAGTGTCCGTGGTTCGATATCCGGACTTCCGTCAGCTATTCTGCACCCGACAGGTACACTTGCCTTAGGAGCGGTCTAGTTTAGGTTTTCCGATTATTACTAGGTGTTTAGGTTAAGTATAGGTCTAGGATTAGATTTGGTGTCTTTAGCTTAGGTTAATTAGATTAAATTTAGTTCTATTTTTAGTATACTGACCGCTCGCATCAAGTTTTTGGCGCCGTTGCCGGGGACACTAGGCAAAAGCAAAGATTACTTAGATTGTGACTCTTAGTTGTTTCTTTTCCTGTTTTCCTGTTTTCTTTCCCCCCCTTATTAGTTTAGTTTTTCCTTTTAGGCTTAGTTTTATTTTTCCTCTTAGTGCCTTTATTTGTTTTGTGTTACGTGTGCCTTAGATTAGGATTTTTCCTTGTGCATACTTGAGCCTTACTTGCTTGTTTGATTAGGGTGTCGATAGTTGCATGCCCCACACCCGATCGCAGGGAGCACCAGAGTTCGAGCTTACATCACCAGAGCAGATTCTGAGGGCCCGACAGCAGGTAAGTTTTCTTGATCTTTCTCTTGACATGGATCCACCACCTCCGCCACTGAGGCGGACTGTTCACGAGCTAGCCAGTCATGGGGTTGTCGGTGCCCGGTCTGCCATCACGAGACCGGGTGTCAACAATAACAACTGGCAGATCCCATCTCACGCGATGTCGACTATCACGAATTCGACACAGTTTCATGGCCTGGACGACGAGGATGCACCAGGCCATCTCTCTCTCTTTGTGCGTATATGCGACACGTTCCGCATTAATGGCGTTTCTGAGGAGGCCATCTACCTTCGTTTGTTTCCATTCACCCTAGCCGGACGAGCTGCTACATGGCTGAACCTTCTTCCTAGGGACTCGATTACTACATGGGCTGACCTTCAGACGGAGTTCCTGAAGAAGTATTATCCTCCTTCTAAATCTGCCAGATTACGGGATCAGATCCACTCGTTTAGGATGGACGAGGATGAGCCATACTACATGGCATGGGAGAGGTTTAACTCCCTTCTGAGCAGATGCCCACAGCACGGCCTATCCGATTGGGCCCTCGTCGAGAAGTTCTATAATGGACTGACACTGGAGACGAAGCGCAGATTCAATACAGCCGCTGGGGGACACATCATGGATAAGAAGGAGCCGGAAGAGTGTGAGGCGATGTTCGAGGACTTTGCCCTAGCCGAGTATGAGGACCCATCATACGCTAGGAGAGCTGCACCGGCAGCTAAGCCCACTGTTGCACCGCCCATTCCTGTTAGAGGAATGCATCATGTCACACCTGACACTAGCACTGCTGCAGCCTTAGAGGCACTTGCTAAGGATATTAAGGAGTTGAAGATGGCAGCTGCTAGGTGTGAGATATGTCGGGGTGGACATACTACTGCTGAGTGCCCGGTTACTGATCAGGCACAGGTTGAGGCCATCAATTCTGGATGGAATAGGCCTTTCAACCAAAACCCGAGCTGGAATCAGAATTCACATTGGAGGAATCAGAACTAGGGACAGCATCAGCATCAGCAGTCCAATTGGCGGGGCAACCACAGCAGCAGCTCTTATGAGAAGCCACCGGCTCGTCAGATCCCGATCACTGAGAGAGACACTCCCGAGAGTTCTGGTAGCCGAGACAGAGACACGAAGCTTGAGGACATGATGGCGCAGCAGATGAAGATGCTTCAGCAGATTATGGACAAGGATAAGCTACGGGACCAGAAGATCGAGGAGCATGATACATTGTTGAGGAACCAGCAGGCTGGATTTCTGGATTTGCAGCGGTCAGTGGGAGAGTTAGCTAAGAGATTTGAGGGTAGGCAGGATGGATCGTTTAGGGCGAACACTGACCCTAACCCGAGGGGTCATGTGAAGGCAGTGACCACACGTAGTGGTCGGGGAGGAGATGTAGAGCTGCCACCACCGGTCATACCTGATGAGGATGAGCCGGTGGACGAGGAGATAGAGATGGAGACTCCTGCAGGGGCGCACGTGAGGCTAGTCCCAGCAAGTACCGCGCCGAGCAGCGAGTCTTCAGTTGATAGGATTAGGAGAGAGCAGGTAGAGGAGAAGAAGAAGGGTAAGAGAGTGGCGGAGGAGCCTGAGATTGACTTGACTAAGCTTCCATATCCTGCACGCGCATTGCAGATGAAGCGTGATCAGGAGTATGGGCACTTTCTAGAGATGTTTAAGCAGCTTAAGATTAATCTCCCATTTGTTGAGGCCCTCCAGCATATGCCTAAATATGCTAAGTTCTTGAAAGACCTCCTGTCTAACAAGAAGAAGTTGGAGACACTCTCTACCGTGACTTTAGGAGCTAGGTGTTCGGCTCTGGTTCAGAATAAGCTGCCAGAGAAGCTTGAGGATCCAGGGATTTTTACTATTCCCTGTCTGTTTGGCGGTTCTTCTGTGAACCATGCATTGGCTGATCTAGGTGCTAGCATCAATTTGATGCCTTATTTCATTTATAAGCAGCTAGATCTTGGCGAGCCGGCACCTACACGCATGAGTTTGGCATTGGCTGATCGGTCAGTCAAGTATCCTAGGGGGATTGTTGAGAATGTCCTGGTGAAGGTGGACAAGTTTGTCTTCCCGGTTGATTTTGTGATACTTGACATGCAGGCTGATGACCGCGTTCCCCTCATCATGGGACGACCTTTCCTTCGCACGGCGAAGGCCATGATTGATGTTTATGAGGGGAAGATTTCATTGCGTGTTGGAGATGATACTGTCACCTTTGATGTGGTGAAGTCCATGAGGAACTCCAGTGGCCAGGACGATCAGGTTTACTTTCTAGATGCATTTTTCTCTACTATGGATCGTTGCCTGGACTACATCAGTGGAGTTGATCTGTTAGGAGATCAGGACTTAGGTGACAGTGATGAGAGAGTTGAGAGTGTGGGTGTTGAGGTCCAGGCTGCTGCTATTGAGGCTTACCTTGATGACATTCCTAGCAGTTTAGCCATGGAGCCTCCTGTTTATCCCACTGTGTTTGAGGTTGAGAGTTTTGAGCCGGCTGACAAGCTATCTGTTGAGGCTCCCCCGTCATTAGAGCTAAAGGAGTTGCCACCTCACCTTGAGTATGCATTCCTTGATGGGGACTCGGATCTACCTGTCATCATTTCAGCAGCTCTGACAGCCGTAGAGAAGAGTAGACTCATCGCTGTGCTTAAAGAGCACAAACAGGCGATTGCGTGGAGGTTGATGGACATTAAGGGTATTCACCCTTCCTTTTGTACGTATCGCATCTTGATGGAGGAGGATTATAAGCCGGTGGTTCAGCCACAGAGGAGGCTTAATCCTAATATGGGAGAAGTGGTCAAGAAGGAGGTCCTTCGCCTGTTAGATGCTGGGCTCATCTACCCTATTTCCGATTCATCATGGGTGAGCCCAGTTCATGTGGTCCCTAAGAAGGGCGGTATGACTGTAGTGGTGAACGAGAGGAAGGAGATCGTTCCCACACGTACAGTCACAGGCTGGCGGGTGTGCATTGACTATAGGAAGCTTAATGACGCCACCCGTAAGGATCACTTCCCACTTCCTTTTATCGACCAGATGCTGGAGCGTTTGGCGGGACAGCAGTTTTACTGTTTCCTGGACGGCTTTTCAGGTTATTTCCAGATCCCGATAGCACCGGAGGATCAGGAAAAGACCACGTTTACCTGCCCGTACGGCACTTTTGCATACCGTCGTATGCCGTTCGGGTTGTGTAACGCTCCAGCGACGTTTCAGAGGTGTATGGTAGCTATCTTCCAGGATATGATCGAGACTTCCATGGAAGTGTTTATGGATGATTTTTCTGTCTTTGGGAGCTCGTTCGATAAGTGTTTGATCAATCTTGAGAGGATGCTTAGGAGATGTGTGGAGACGAATCTGATGTTGAACTGGGAGAAATGCCACTTTATGGTCACGGAGGGGATAGTTCTAGGTCACAAGATATCCCGTGACGGCATCCAGGTCGACAAGGCGAAGATAGAGACGATCAGCAAACTCCCACCTCCCACGAGTGTGAAAGCTGTGCGAAGCTTTCTAGGTCATGCGGGATTTTACCGCCGGTTCATTAAGGATTTCTCGAAGATCACTAGACCTATCACTCGTTTGTTGGAGAAGGAGGTGGAGTTTGTGTTTGATGATGATTGTGTGCGAGCCTTCGAGTTTCTGAAGGAGAGGCTGGTTAGTGCCCCGATCTTGATAGCCCCCGACTGGAGCCAGCCATTTGAGCTCATGTGCGATGCGAGCGATTTCGCAGTTGGGGCTGTCCTTGGGCAGCGGGTGGATAAGCATTTCCACCCCATTTATTACGCGAGTAAGACCCTAGATGCCGCGCAAGAGAATTACACGACTACTGAGAAAGAGTTGTTGGCGGTAGTCTATGCTTTCGATAAATTTAGGTCTTACCTCGTGCTCTCCAAGACTGTTGTCTACACTGATCATGCGGCTCTTCGTTACCTTTTTGCTAAAAAGGACGCAAAGCCTAGACTGATCAGGTGGATCCTCCTTCTCTCAGAGTTTGACATAGAAATTAAGGACAAGAAGGGTGCTGAGAACGTCGCCGCCGACCACTTGTCGCGACTTGAGGATCCGGAGAGAGAGTTCATTCGAGAGGGTGCGATGAGGGATTGCTTTCCACATGAGACGCTTATGAGCGTAGGGATAGATGAGATCTGCCGCATGGATAGACTAGATGAAGGATTACCGTGGTTTTCAGACATTGCCAATTATTTGGCCAACGGTTTCCTTCTTAAGGGTCTGACATTCCAGCAGCGCAAGAAGTTCTTTGCCGACACGAGGCATTACATCTGGGATGCGCCTTACCTCTTCTGTGTGTGTGCTGATCAGGTTTTTAGGAGGTGTGTGAGCAGAGAGGAAGGATTGGAGATCCTTAGGCACTGCCATGAGGGCCTTACTGGTGGGCATCACGGGCCTTCTTCCACGGCGAAGAAGGTGTTTGATTCAGGTTTTTATTGGCCCACCATCTTTAAGGATGCTCATGAGTTAGTTAGGAAGTGTGATTCCTGTCAGAGGACAGGAAACATCTCATCCAAGAATGAGATGCCCCAGCACCCTATTCAGGTTGTTGAGATTTTTGATGTCTGGGGCATTGACTTCATGGGACCTTTCCCTGCTTCTCGAGGGAACAGGTACATACTCGTCGCGATTGATTACGTTTCTAAGTGGGTGGAGGCACAGGCGCTCCCCACTAATCCAAGTTATCCTTATTATTATTTTATTTAAGTACAAATTTTGTACAGATAAGCCATAGAGTCTAGTTAGTACATTCTGTAGAAGTCTGTGGGTTCGATATCCGGACTTACTTTTGTCTTGCTACATACGATAGGTACACTTGCCTGTCGGTAGCTTAGGTGTTAGAGAGTCTAGATTTATTACTTTTTGTCTAGTTTTAGAGTCGGTTTTTAGTTAGTTTTATAGCTAAGCTCCGTCGACATCAAGTTTTTGGCGCCGTTGCCGGGGACTTCTTAGTCGATTGTGTATTATAGTCTTGTGTCTTATCTGTGCAGAGTTGTTTTTATTTTTAGTATTATTTTATTTTGTTTTTATTCGTTTTTAATTTCTTTGTTTTATTTGCAGGTTTGGTAGTGTATGCCACACCTACGTTCACAAGGACCGCCACCTGAGCTTTCTTTGCCATTAAGGAGCGATTCGCGGGACTTCTCTGAGGGTTCTACGAGCGAGGTAAGTGCTTCTACTCCCATTTCTGCTGATTTTTCTGAGCCTACACCATCTTCTTCTTCTAGTTCTTCTACTCAATCCAGTCCACGCTTGTCTTTTGATCCACCAATGGCTGAGCGTCGGACCGTTCACCAGCAGGCCACTGCGGGATTCACGGGGCTTAATAACCCCATTTTACTGCCACCGATCCCGAATGAAAATTCATGGCAGATTCCTTCATATATCATGACTGCGATTAATAATTCTCAGTTTAATGGTCGTGATGATGAAGATGCTCCCGCACACCTTGCTAGGCTTACTCGTATCTGTGGTACTTTCAATCTTCAAGGTGCCACTAATGATGCGATCTTCCTACAGCTTTTTCCTTTTTCACTTGCGGGGCGAGCAGCTACTTGGCTCGACTCTCATCCTCCGGGCACTTTCACTACTTGGGTTAGCCTTCGGGATGCTTTTCTTAAAAAGTATTTCCCACCTGCTAAGGCCGCCCGCCTGAGAGATGAGATCCATTCATTCCGAATGGCCCCTGATGAGCCTTACTATCTTGCGTGGGAAAGGTTTCAAAATCTTCTTAGCCGATGCTCCCAGCATGGTTTATCTGAATGGGCCCTTGTAGAGAAATTCTACAATGGGCTCACATATGAGACTCGTGCCAGATTTGACACTTCTGCAGGAGGCCACCTCATGGGTAAGAGGGATGTGGCTGAATGTAATGATTTATTTGAGAGTTTTGCTCAGGCCGAGTATGAGCAGCGGTCTTCGAATAGGAATTCAACTCCTATCACTAGTTCTTCCTCGTCATTGAGGGGTGTTCACCATGTGAACACGGACACTAGTGTTGCTGCTGCTCTTGAGTCTTTAGCTAGGGATGTTAAGGATTTGAAGATGAGAGTGGACAGATGTGAGATCTGTAGAGGTGGTCATGCCACTTCTGAATGTTTGGTGAGTCAGGAGCAGGCTAACTACTTAGGAGGACAGGGTAGGTTTGGGCAATCTTATAACCCCGGTTGGGGAAATTCTCATAACCAAACTTATAGATCTTCAGGTAATCCCCCTGGTTTTCATTCTGGTCAAAATCAGGGACATAATCCAGCTCCTAGTGGTAGTGGTTCTGGTAGCACTTCTGGTAGTGGTGGTGGTTTGGGTAGGATAGAGGAATTACTGACTCAGTTAGTGGCTAAGGATGCCACTACACAGAAGATCCTACATGAGCATGATGTTCTCCTCAAGAACCAGCAATCTGCGTTCTTGGATTTACAGCGAACGGTTGGTGACATAGCCAAACGGTTGGATGAACGGCCGCAAGGCCAGTTCCCGGGTCAGCCCCAAACCAACCCAAACGCCCACGTTAAGGCGGTCACTACTCGTTCTGGAGGAGGTAGAGGAGAGGTGTTCATACTACCAGTGTTGGTGGAAGTTGAGGAGAGTGAGAAGGTGGTTCCACCGGTTGATGAAGTTGAGGAAGAACCGGTGGATGAAGAAATTGAGATGGAGACTCCTGGGAGGGTGCAAACGAGGCTAGTCCCAGCAAGTACCGCACCTAACAGTGAGTCTCCTGTTGAGAAACCGGTAGTTGGGAAGAAGCCGGTCATGTGTAAACCCACATCAGAGATTGATCTTACCCGTGTTCCTTACCCCGCGCGCTTAACTAATCAAAAGCATGCTAAGGAATACGGGCACTTTCTTGACATGTTTAGACAACTCAAGATCAATCTCCCGTTTATTGAAGCCCTTCAGCACATACCCAAGTATGTGAAGTTTCTGAAAGAGTTGTTGAAGGGTAAGGACCGTTTAGGAGAAGTCGCCAAGGTTGTTCCGCGGTGATCTTAAACAAGCTCCCCGAAAAGCTTGCAGATCCGGGAATGTTTACTATCCCGTGTTTATTTGGAGATGATGTGAGGAGGTATGCTCTGGCGGACTCAGGGGCTAGCATCAATTTGATGCCATATTCTTTATATGAGAAGCTGGCCCTTGGTGATTTGTCCCCCACTCGCATGACCTTGTCGTTGGCGGACCGGTCGGTGAAGTGTCCACGGGGGATTTTGAAGAATGTGTTAGTCAAGGTGGATAGGTTTGTGTTCCCCGTGGATTTTGTTGTGATGGATATGGAGGTGGACACGAAGGTTCCCATAATTCTTGGGCGGCCATTTTTGCGCACCGCGAAGGCTATCATAGATGTGTATGAGGGAAAACTTACTTTTAGAGTGGGTGATGAGAGCGTTTGCTTGAAGATAGCAAAGGCTATGAAGGTCGACGGTGAGTTAGTCCATCAAGTTGAGGATGTGAACTTGGTGAATGATGATATAGGTGTGGATGGTGATGAGTTTATGGGAGAGGGACCATGGAATGTTGGTGATAGTGGTTCTAATTTGATGGTAAGGGAAGAGATTCCCGTTTATTCTCCCGGTTGAGATGAGTATGAGTGAACTCTTGGGTTAAACTCCCAAGTGTATAGTTTGTAGATTTTAGTTTTTCGTGTGTTCATTTTCGTTTGTTTGCTTTTGTTTGTGTTTGTGTTTTCTTGAGTTTTGCAGGTTTTTAATCATTTGGATGCAGGAAAGATGGAATGGAGGCACCAGGTATGTATTCTTTACTTAGAATTTATTTTTGATGTTTAGGAAGAAAAAAAAGAGGTGAAAATTTGGCTAAGGCATGAAAATGCCAGAAATTTTCTGGAAAAATGACCACGTCGCGCTACGCGACGAAACCTGGAGGACCTGTCGCTCTACGCGAGACATTTGGTCAACTACGCGGGTCAACCACTTGTCGCGTTACGCGACGGAAAATGAAAAACTGTCGCGATACGCGACGGGACTGGGAATGCTTAAAAATGTTTAAAAACCCTAGTTTTCAAATTTTACCCCCAATTTCCTTTCATACATCGTGTTCATTACCATAGGTGGTCTTCTAAGTTCATTTTTGTTGCATTGAATTGATGTTTTTCAAATTTTATTTAGTTCTTAATTTTCTTTGTTTCATTTGTGCTTTTCTTTCTTTATTTTAGTTAATTGGTAAGGTCGGTTGGTGGTTGGGCTTAATCATGGATATCATTATATTGTTTTGGAAGGGTTGATGCTTGTTTGATCTTTGTGTTGTGTAGATCTTATGTGTATGTTTGTAGCTTGTAGAGCAGAATTGTGGATTGTGGAGCTACATGGAAAGATTGGCACTCGACAGTCTTCTCGTTAACCAGCTAAGTCATTTTCAATTTTTAGTTGTTAGTTTTTCTTTTGGGGTTGCCTTTTTCTCTACATTGGGGACAATGTAAAGTTTAAGTGTGGGGATGGGAAACTTAGTTTAATTTTGTTTTAGTAGGTAGTTTTTAATTTTTAGTTTTATTTTACTTTAAGTTTAGTTTTTGATTTTTAATTTTAGTTTATTTAAGTTCTTGAGTCAAAATTTTTGAAAATTTTTATTTTTATTTTGTTTTTACATCTTTGGCTTAAATCTTTCTTGTCTTTGTTTTAGTTGGTTGCAAGAGCATGATGGGAAATGATAGAAAAGTTAGGTTTGATGGCTTCGTTCATAGTTAACTTGTTGGTTTGGGTTTTATGTTTTGGTTATGGGATGTGTAGGTAGGCTCAACCGATTGCTTTTTTCCCGTAAGATTGGTATAAATTTACTTAAATGCATGATTTTCATGGGAAGCATCTTGGGTGGTTTGGAATTAATGAAACTGTTTTCTAGTTATTAAGGAATCTTTGCATAATAACAAATGAGAGTTTTTGAAAAATCTGATTTTTGTTTGGCACATAAGTACTCTTTTTATGAGAATAAATCCGAGTCTTATGGCGCCTCCATTTCACCAAATAAGCTGAGTAAAAAGAAAAAAATGAAAGAAATGAAGTTGGATGAGAAACTTATGTGTCACACGCCTGGTTGCAGCCTGGTTGAAACACCACTAAGCTAAGTTCAATGGATTAAAAAAATAAATAAATAAAAGAAAAATGCTCACGCTTCCATCTATTTCAGTCTTAAAAATCTGATTTGAGGAAATTCTGGTTTGTTTATACGTGAAGATGACTTGAAAGCTAGAATTCAGGATCGATTTGATTTTAAATTTCCTAAGTGTGGGTCGAATGAAATGAAATGTAAAACATGAACATAATGAACCATGATTAAGGGATAGGAATAAGCAGTATGGGTTTAACGGGATAACAATACCTGCAATCTTTTCCAAAGCATTTAATTTTGAATTAACGAGTTTAATTGTGTAGAAACCGTTTTACCTAGCTATGATCCCAGATTTTTGCATAAGCCTTTTTCAGGGACGAAAAAGAGATAAGTGTGGGGATGTGATGTGTTGCAAAACACATCTGTTTTTCCATTTGTTTTTATTGAGTTTCTGTACTGTTTATTAGTTTTTAGAGTCGATTTATGCTGGTTCTTCACAATTCTATGATTTTATGCTTGCAGGTAATAAACATGTGTATTTGGTGCTAAAGATCAAGAAAACGAGCTCCCGGTTGGAAAAGAACGGACCCGAAGATAAAAGAATTTAAAAGCTGGAAAATGGCCTTGTCGCGTATCGCGACAACCACATGAAACCCTGTCGCGGTACGCGACAGGTGGAAATTACGAAAATACCCTTTTTAATGATTTCGGGTTTGACCCGACTATTTTGTCGGGTAGTGAGACCCCTCGCGTAGCGCGAAGGGTTTGGAGGAATTTGTCGCGTTACGCGACAGGGTTAAGAGTTCAGTTTTTCGAGTTTAACATGGGAAAACGGCTGGGTCGAGGGGGGATTGGATTCTGAACGATCAAAGAGACAGCTAGGGGCGATTAGAGGCGATCTTAAGGTTTGGGAAGCACTGGATTGAAGAATCAAGGCTTAGGATTGAAGATTTCGGGTGTTCTTCACTCGGTTTTCTTTATTTCTCTTAGTTTCTCTTTGAATCTTATGTTTTCACACATTAAACAGATTATGGTTTGTTTTCATATGATGTTTAGTGGCTAAACTTTTAGAACTATCTAGGTAAGATGATTATACATGTTTGATTTTGGTTTGATTCAGTTTTGGAACATTTTGATGTGATGAATTTATGATTTAAAGATTTGGTTTGGAATATTGGATGTGTATGTGTGTCTTTGATTGTTGAATGATTGATATTATGTTCCTCATGTATCTTGGTGATTGTCTGTCACATAATAGGTGCATGCTAGAATCAAATACTGTGTGTTTTTGATTAGTGGATGAGTTGCTTTGGCCGAGTGATTCATAGGAGTGTTCTATTATGATTTAACCGATTAAGATGTGCAACCAGCTTTAATAGCCGTGAGGTGAGAAGTTGTCGATAGGTCTTGGTTGTTAGCTTGTTAGGTTAGAGGCTTCGTGAGAAGATCAGTCTGATTAATCTATCAAACCTTGTTTATCGAATCCAATAGGAAAATCCAAGTTATCCCTAGCATTTAAGTGAACTGTGACTTTCGCGCCGTGAGGTAGAGTGTTTTACAGTTATTTCTTAGGTGTTTTGAGATTATTATACTGTGAGGTAGATAATCTAGTGGATATTTCATAAATAGTTGGATGACCTGTGAAGGGAATCCATTTATCCGGTGGTTTAACGGCTTTTAGATCCTTAGTTGACTATCCTTGAGAAGGGTCGAGGGTGCTCTAGGTTTCCTTTGAGTTTAGTATTATAAGATCTCGGTATCACATTAGTTCCATCCCGAGAGAACCTTGTCAAGCATGTATATGATTCAAGCCTAGGTAGTGTTTCTTTTCGTCTCTGATTTAGTCTTTGATATCAGTTTTAACAATGGAGTAAATTACGATAATTGTTTTAACTTTTTTTTTTTGACTAAAAATGAACTATGTGATTTACACAACTAATTGTTTTAACCTCTCAAACCTTGCTATTATAATGGTTTTGGTCTAAAACCTAACTATAGTTAGGGGTCAAAAACATCAGTTGTCTAAATCATAAGGGTTGAATTGATATAAGATTTTATTTTGAACTGAAATAATTAAAATACTTAAATCACATGAGCCAAAACCGTAATTTACTCTACCAAATATATTCTTAAGTGTCCTAATATTTGATCATTAAACAATGTTCTAACAATGTTAGACATGTTAATCTTGATCCAGTGCAATATAAATGTGTTTATTTGATCGAACAATTATTGTATTTTGTGTTGAAATATATATAATCATAACATATTACAAATTTAGATGGTAACATCTTAACATAATGTGTATTAAGATGGGTAACCTAAAAACAAAACAAATAGAATGTATTCAAACGGGTTAGAATTATCAATAATATATTTGATTATAATACCTCCAAAGATTATTCAAATAAATTATGTATTTACTTACAACTCATTTTAACTTAAAATAAATTGATATTTTTTAAAAATAATTTATTTAGACCCACATCAATTTTACTTAAAACTCATCCTAACAAGCACTCATCTTAACCCGGACTCATTTTGGTCTGTTACCGGGCCGACCCAATCCGTTCATTTTGCAAAACTTATGTAACATATTGCACATATAGTTTGCCTTCAATTCAACTTACTACTTGATTTGTGATTTGACTTAACTTGTTATCTTAAGGTAAGTCGCATATATTGTATGTAGGGTAACCTCTTTTTAACTTCGTAGTGATAACTGATATATGTAGCGTAATACCTTGAAGTTCCCATTGATAATTGCTTCACCCAACAATATTGTTGTTCGTGAGTTAAATCATACCAAGCCAGTATCTGCTCGTGCTCGGCTCGTTTTCAAACTGAACAGCTTAGCTCCGTTTTAGATTTGCAAAACTGAGACAAATATGATGCTCATGATCGGCTCGTTTACAAACCAAGTGGCTCAGCTCAGCTCGGTTTTAAAATTAAATTTAATGCAACTTTAAATTGTCTATATCAGTTTTAAACTCAATACTTAACAAACAATAAGTCCAACTAAATACATATACAAAACAAAAAATAAGTTCATAAATTAAAATTGTCATAATACGAAAACATCATAAAAAAAGTTTAAAGTGTTTAAATAGTTATAAACATCATCATTCATTAGTTTAAATACACCACCATTATCATTCATCATCAAAAACTTTACATGTTAGTGTAAAAACAAAAAATAACCGATTAACCAATATACAGAGACTGAAAACCAACAAAAAGACATTGTTAAAAATTAATTAGCTGTTAAAATAAACATTTAACCTATCAAGCAAAAACACACCTGCACTAAACTAACCAGCCAAGTATTTCATATTATTTAGTTTTTAGCACTCGTTAAGAATCAAGTTATTATTAGAGGCATTCATTTTCGGATATCCGGTGTTTCGGATATCCGAAAATACCGGATAATATTTTTCAATATCTGAATCTGAAATAAGGAAAAAAAGATTTTAAAAAATATATTTCGGATATCCGAAAATTATCCGAAATATCCGAAAAAAGTATATGAATATCCGAAAAAAAAACTATTTCAAATATTGGATATCCAAACTATCCAAAAATTTTCAAAATAGGTATCCGAATTCTCGAATATCCGATTTTTCGGATATTTCGGATTCGGATTTTCGGATATATCGGATTCGGATACGGATTTTTTTAACTCCCCTAGTTATTATTTAAAAAAGCTACAAGACAAAACTATAAATGTTACTATAAAATGTATAAAAGTAGAAATTAACGAAATGTTTAAATATAGGTTTGCTTTCAATGTTTTTATAGTTATTTTTTTACTATCTTTAACCATCATTTCAACAAATAAGGAGTTCTATCATATCTTTTGAGATAGAGCTTCAATAGAATTGATTGAAATGATAAAAATGTCTTAAGTGGTCTTACTTAAATCAGAAAACTTACTAGAATATTGACTTCACCATTTCAATACATCCAAATTTAGCCCATATTTGTATAGCTAGGCTCTTAAAATGTACCTCAAGTTAAGTTTTTTGCATTCGGATCACCATCTATAGATAGTACCCGGTTCTTATCATTCAATTCTCACACTTTCTCCATCACTTAAATCTGAGTCTCAAATTAATCATTTGATTCTTTATGAGAAGACATTCTACAAAAGAAGCATAATGATTTAACTAAACAAAATATAATACAAAATTTTGGCTACATAATTGACAGTGGGTGATGTGTTAGTTTAACACATCCGTTTTCGTACATATTCGAGTCGGTTGTCGTCTGTTTTGTTTATATTTTGAGTTGATTCTAGTTCCTTTTTACATTTTATTGTTTTTGTGCAGGAATGTGACCCGGAGGAGCGAAAATGAAGGCAAACGGGCGTCGGAATCAAAATCGGGTGAACAAGCAATGAAAAACATGAAATCTTGACCTAGGCGATACGCCTATCGAGGGTGCCCAGACCCAGGCGATGCGCGCGGCAGTCATCAGCCGCCAATTCCATTTTATTCCGCGCGTAACGCCTGACTTGGTGCACCCACGTCAGGCGTTACGCCTGATATGATTTTGAGCCTTGAAACCCTAATTTCAAGCCCTCTATAAATTGATCGCATTCCAGCCGCTTTTGGGATCTGAGGATGCGATTTTGGAACCCTAATCAAGCCTTGGAGCAGCTGGAGCTTAACCATGGAGTATTTGGCTTGATTAGGGCTTGTTAGAGTGAAGAAGGAGCTAGATCTTGAGTATTTCCCTTTACTTTTCATGTACTTAGTTTAAAGTTTTGATTTTTAATGTTTTTAGACCTTGTTCAGACTTGTTTTGCTACTGTAGTTATGATTTGTGGCTAGATCTATGGTAGTACCTAGGTTTGGGATGATAAAGTTGTGAACTTTGATGATTATGGACTTGATTTATGCTTAATGATGATGTTTGCTTTGTAATCAGTTGTAAAGCTTGAAACTTTGATGATTATTACAGATGTTGAATGATTATATTTGGTGTATGTTTGATCCACATGTGTTTAGGAATGTCTTTCCACACATAGATGCATGTTAGGCCTACTACTTTGTGTTTTAGGTTAGTTTATGGGTTGTTGATCACATTCCATAGGATTAGACTTCATTAAATATAGTTATTTGCATTTGTGACCTAACCTAGAAATCCGGGAGGTGATAGGTTAGATGGTTGGTCTCTTACACTTAGGAATTTTGAGTTAAACGACCCGGGAGGGCGTTGTCTTAGATCTACTTAGTGTAAGTGTCATTCCATGTTAAAGTTGTCAACTTTATGACTCTCTAGTATCTTAGGATGCAAACTGGTGGAGAAATCCGGGAGGTGATCCACCAGTTAGAGTGCAAATGCATGTCGGGGAGTCCGGGAGGATACCCGATTGACTAGTGTATTCATTACAGACTTAGGATTTCTATTGGAGTTGCCTGGTATCTGATCTGGGTCCCCTTTAGGTAATTTTAGGTCTGTTCATTAAGATCCTAGTCTTCATCAGTAGTAGATCAGTCCAGATCAGCATCTGTCACACTTTTGATTCCCAGCCTAGGTACACCTGTTTTCCTCATCATTTTTACATTCCAGATTCAGTTTCAGTTTTAGTGTTGCTATTCTTAGTATAGTTGTAGTTTAGTTCACTAGTCAAATCCTGTCTGATTAGGTTATCAGTGGCACCAAAACCCCCCCTCTTTTACTTTAGTTTAGTTTACAGTCTAGGTTAGTTTGCCACACTAGTGTCCGTGGTTCGATATCCGGACTTCCGTCAGCTATTCTGCACCCGACAGGTACACTTGCCTTAGGAGCGGTCTAGTTTAGGTTTTCCGATTATTACTAGGTGTTTAGGTTAAGTATAGGTCTAGGATTAGATTTGGTGTCTTTAGCTTAGGTTAATTAGATTAAATTTAGTTCTATTTTTAGTATACTGACTACTCGCATCAAGTTTTTGGCGCCGTTGCCGGGGACACTAGGCAAAAGCAAAGATTACTTAGATTGTGACTCTTAGTTGTTTCTTTTCCTGTTTTCCTGTTTTCTTTCCCCCCCCCCCTTATTAGTTTAGTTTTTCCTTTTAGGCTTAGTTTTATTTTTCCTCTTAGTGCCTTTATTTGTTTTGTGTTACGTGTGCCTTAGATTAGGATTTTTCCTTGTGCATACTTGAGCCTTACTTGCTTGTTTGATTAGGGTGTCGATAGTTGCATGCCCCACACCCGATCGCAGGGAGCACCAGAGTTCGAGCTTACATCACCAGAGCAGATTCTGAGGGCCTGACAGCAGGTAAGTTTTCTTGATCTTTCTCTTGACATGGATCCACCACCTCCGCCACTGAGGCGGACTGTTCACGAGCTAGCCAGTCATGGGGTTGTCGGTGCCCGGTCTGCCATCACGAGACCGGGTGTCAACAATAACAACTGGCAGATCCCATCTCACGCGATGTCGACTATCACGAATTCGACACAGTTTCATGGCCTGGACGACGAGGATGCACCAGGCCATCTCTCTCTCTTTGTGCGTATATGCGACACGTTCCGCATTAATGGCGTTTCTGAGGAGGCCATCTACCTTCGTTTGTTTCCATTCACCCTAGCCGGACGAGCTGCTACATGGCTGAACCTTCTTCCTAGGGACTCGATTACTACGTGGGCTGACCTTCAGATGAAGTTCCTGAAGAAGTATTATCCTCCTTCTAAATCTGCCAGATTACGGGATTAGATCCACTCGTTTAGGATGGACGAGGATGAGCCATACTACATGGCATGGGAGAGGTTTAACTCCCTTCTGAGCAGATGCCCACAGCACGGCCTATCCGATTGGGCCCTCGTCGAGAAGTTCTATAATGGACTGACACTGGAGACGAAGCGCAGATTCAATACAGCCGCTGGGGGACACATCATGGATAAGAAGGAGCTGGAAGAGTGTGAGGCGATGTTCGAGGACTTTGCCCTAGCCGAGTATGAGGACCCATCATACGCTAGGAGAGCTGCACCGGCAGCTAAGCCCACTGTTGCACCGCCCATTCCTGTTAGAGGAATGCATCATGTCACACCTGACACTAGCACTGCTGCAGCCTTAGAGGCACTTGCTAAGGATATTAAGGAGTTGAAGATGGCAGCTGCTAGGTGTGAGATATGTCGGGGTGGACATACTACTGCTGAGTGCCCGGTTACTGATCAGGCACAGGTTGAGGCCATCAATTCTGGATGGAATAGGCCTTTCAACCAAAACCCGAGCTGGAATCAGAATTCACATTGGAGGAATCAGAACCAGGGACAGCATCAGCATCAGCAGTCCAACTGGCGGGGCAACCACAGCAGCAGCTCTTATGAGAAGCCACCAGCTCGTCAGATCCCGATCACTGAGAGAGACACTCCCGAGAGTTCTGGTAGCCGAGACAGAGACACGAAGCTTGAGGACATGATGGCGCAGCAGATGAAGATGCTTCAGCAGATTATGGACAAGGATAAGCTACGGGACCAGAAGATCGAGGAGCATGATACATTGTTGAGGAACCAGCAGGCTGGATTTCTGGATTTGCAGCGGTCAGTGGGAGAGTTAGCTAAGAGATTTGAGGGTAGGCAGGATGGATCGTTTAGGGCGAACACTGACCCTAACCCGAGGGGTCATGTGAAGGCAGTGACCACACGTAGTTGTCGGGGAGGAGATGTAGAGCTGCCACCACCGGTCATACCTGATGAGGATGAGCCGGTGGACGAGGAGATAGAGATGGAGACTCCTGCAGGGGCGCACGTGAGGCTAGTCCCAGCAAGTACCGCGCCGAGCAGCGAGTCTTCAGTTGATAGGATTAGCAGAGAGCAGGTAGAGGAGAAGAAGAAGGGTAAGAGAGTGGCAGAGGAGCCTGAGATTGACTTGACTAAGCTTCCATATCCTGCACGCGCATTGCAGATGAAGCGTGATCAGGAGTATGGGCACTTTCTAGAGATGTTTAAGCAGCTTAAGATTAATCTCCCATTTGTTGAGGCCCTCCAGCATATGCCTAAATATGCTAAGTTCTTGAAAGACCTCCTGTCTAACAAGAAGAAGTTGGAGACACTCTCTACCGTGACTTTAGGAGCTAGGTGTTCGGCTCTGGTTCAGAATAAGCTGCCAGAGAAGCTTGAGGATCCAGGGATTTTTACTATTCCCTGTCTGTTTGGCGGTTCTTCTGTGAACCATGCAATGGCTGATCTAGGTGCTAGCATCAATTTGATGCCTTATTCCATTTATAAGCAGCTAGATCTTGGCGAGCCGGCACCTACACGCATGAGTTTGGCATTGGCTGATCGGTCAGTCAAGTATCCTAGGGGGATTGTTGAGAATGTCCTGGTGAAGGTGGACAAGTTTGTCTTCCCGGTTGATTTTGTGATACTTGACATGCAGGCTGATGACCGCGTTCCCCTCATCATGGGATGACCTTTCCTTCGCACGACGAAGGCCATGATTGATGTTTATGAGGGGAAGATCTCATTGCGTGTTGGAGATGATACTGTCACCTTTGATGTGGTGAAGTCCATGAGGAACTCCAGTGGCCAGGACGATCAGGTTTACTTTCTAGATGCATTTTTCTCTACTATGGATCGTTGCCTGGACTACATCAGTGGAGTTGATCTGTTAAGAGATCAGGACTTAGGTGACAGTGATGAGAGAGTTGAGAGTGTGGGTGTTGAGGTCCAGGCTGCTGCTATTGAGGCTTACCTTGATGACATTCCTAGCAGTTTAGCCATGGAGCCTCCTGTTTATCCCACTGTGTTTGAGGTTGAGAGTTCTGAGCCGGCTGACAAGCCATCTGTTGAGGCTCCCCCGTCATTAGAGCTAAAGGAGTTGCCACCTCACCTTGAGTATGCATTCCTTGATGGGGACTCGGATCTACCTGTCATCATTTCAGCAGCTCTGACAGCCGTAGAGAAGAGTAGACTCATCGCTGTGCTTAAAGAGCACAAACAGGCGATTGCGTGGAGGTTGATGGACATTAAGGGTATTCACCCTTCCTTTTGTATGCATCGCATCTTGATGGAGGAGGATTATAAGCCGGTGGTTCAGCCACAGAGGAGGCTTAATCCTAATATGGGAGAAGTGGTCAAGAAGGAGGTCCTTCGCCTGTTAGATGCTGGGCTCATCTACCCTATTTCCGATTCATCATGGGTGAGCCCAGTTCATGTGGTCCCTAAGAAGGGCGGTATGACTGTAGTGGTGAACGAGAGGAAGGAGATCGTTCCCACACGTACAGTCACAGGCTGGCGGGTGTGCATTGACTATAGGAAGCTTAATGACGCCACCCGTAAGGATCACTTCCCACTTCCTTTTATCGACCAGATGCTGGAGCGTTTGGCGGGACAGCAGTTTTACTGTTTCCTGGACGGCTTTTCAGGTTATTTCCAGATCCCGATAGCACCGGAGGATCAGGAAAAGACCACGTTTACCTGCCCGTACGGCACTTTTGCATACCGTCGTATGCCGTTCGGGTTGTGTAACGCTCCAGCGACGTTTCAGAGGTGTATGGTAGCTATCTTCCAGGATATGATCGAGACTTCCATGGAAGTGTTTATGGATGATTTTTCTGTCTTTGGGAGCTCGTTCGATCAGTGTTTGATCAATCTTGAGAGGATGCTTAGGAGATGTGTGGAGACGAATCTGATGTTGAACTGGGAGAAATGCCACTTTATGGTCATGGAGGGGATAGTTCTAGGTCACAAGATATCCCGTGACGGCATCCAGGTCGACAAGGCGAAGATAGAGACGATCAGCAAACTCCCACCTCCCACGAGTGTGAAAGCTGTGCGAAGCTTTCTAGGTCATGCGGGATTTTACCGCCGGTTCATTAAGGATTTCTCGAAGATCACTAGACCTATCACTCATTTGTTGGAGAAGGAGGTGGAGTTTGTGTTTGATGATGATTGTGTGCGAGCCTTCGAGTTTCTGAAGGAGAGGCTGGTTAGTGCCCCGATCTTGATAGCCCCCGACTGGAGCCAGCCATTTGAGCTCATGTGCGATGCGAGCGATTTCGCAGTTGGGGCTGTCCTTGGGCAGCGGGTGGATAAGCATTTCCACCCCATTTATTACGCGAGTAAGACCCTAGATGCCGCGCAAGAGAATTACACGACTACTGAGAAAGAGTTGTTGGCGGTAGTCTATGCTTTCGATAAATTTAGGTCTTACCTCGTGCTCTCCAAGACTGTTGTCTACACTGATCATGCGGCTCTTCGTTACCTTTTTGCTAAAAAGGACGCAAAGCCTAGACTGATCAGGTGGATCCTCCTTCTCTCAGAGTTTGACATAGAAATTAAGGACAAGAAGGGTGCTGAGAACGTCGCCGCCGACCACTTGTCGCGACTAGAGGATCCGGAGAGAGAGATTCGAGAGGGTGCGATGAGGGATTGCTTTCCACAGGAGACGCTTATGAGCGTAGGGATAGATGAGATCTGCCGCATGGATAGACTAGATGAAGGATTACCGTGGTTTTCAGACATTGCCAATTATTTGGCCAACGGTTTCCTTCTTAAGGGTCTGACATTCCAGCAGCGCAAGAAGTTCTTTGCCGACACGAGGCATTACATCTGGGATGTGCCTTACCTCTTCCGTGTGTGTGCTGATCAGGTTTTTAGGAGGTGTGTGAGCAGAGAGGAAGGATTGGAGATCCTTAGGCACTGCCATGAGGGCCTTACTGGTGGGCATCACGGGCCTTCTTCCACAGCGAAGAAGGTGTTTGATTCAGGTTTTTATTGGCCCACCATCTTTAAGGATGCTCATGAGTTAGTTAGGAAGTGTGATTCCTGTCAGAGGACAGGAAACATCTCATCCAGGAATGAGATGCCCCAGCACCCTATTCAGGTTGTTGAGATTTTTGATGTCTGGGGCATTGACTTCATGGGACCTTTCCCTGCTTCTCGAGGGAACAGGTACATACACGTCGCGATTGATTACGTTTCTAAGTGGGTGGAGGCACAGGCGCTCCCCACTAATGACGCGCGAGTAGTGGTGAGATTTCTGAAGCACTTGTTTTGTAGGTTTGGTACTCCGAGAGCGTTGATCAGTGACCGTGGCACGCACTTCTGTAATGTCCAGATGGACAAAGTGCTTGCCAAGTACGGGGTCACCCACCGTCTGTCGACCGCATATCACCCGCAGACCAGCGGTCAGGTGGAGAACGCGAATCGGGGAGTTAAGAGGATTCTGGAGAGGACTGTCGGCCATACTAGGAAGGATTGGGCCGACAAGTTAGATGACGCCTTGTGGGCCTTTAGGACAGCGTTTAAGAATCCGATTGGGACGACTCCCTATCGGATGGTCTATGGTAAGGCGTGTCATCTGCCGGTTGAGCTTGAGCACAAGGCCTTTTGGGCCTTGAAAGTTGTGAATTTGGATATGTCACAGGCCGCCAAGCACCGGTTCCTCCAGTTGCATGAGTTGGATGAGCTACGCGACGATGCGTACGCTCGATCGTGGAGTTATAAGGAGCGCACGAAGGCGCTGCACGATCAGAGATTGAGGAGTGTTAAGGAGTTCGCGAAGGGCGATCGAGTCTTGGTTTATGACTCGAGACTGAGGCTTTTTCCAGGAAAGCTTAAGTCGCGTTGGAGAGGGCCGTTTGTGATTCGCGAGGTTTTTCCGCATGGTGCGGTGGAGTTGGAGTCGGGTGACCACACGTGGAAGGTCAATGGGCATCGTCTGAAGCCCTACATTGGAGGCCCGATTCCATCTGACGAGGAGGTTATCCTCCTCGAATCCCGAGCAGGTTAGTGATTTGGGCTTAGGCCCAACGTGTATATAGTGTACATAGTTTTATTTGGTGTTTTGAGTCTATGTGATTGATGATGTGTTTGTGCTTTCGCGATTATGTCAGATTCAAGTGTGGGTATGACATCTGTATTGTTCGATATCACCATTTCGAACGACGGATTTTACTACCGTACATTAAATCTGATTAATTTATGCATCGCTAGTTGCTTGACTCGTTTTCTCTTTTATTTTTGTTAGGTTAATTTTAGTTTTGAATTTGTTTAAGGGTTGTTTGCTTTTAATTCTAAGTGGATCTTTAATTTCAGTTTCTTTAATTAAGTTAGTTTAATTTTATGTTCTAGTTTGACTTAGGTTATTTAGAATTTTAATGAAAGTTCTTGCCTAGTTTAATTTGCTTTAGTAGAATTGATTTTAATTAGATTTAGTTAAATTAATTTTGCCTAGTTAAGATTAGTTAGAATTAAATTTAATTTTAGTTCATAGGATTTAGTTAATTTAAAGTTAGTTAATTTAATTTAATTTAGTTTAATTATAGTTTAGTTTAAATTAGGTTATTAGAAAGTAATTTATTTGAATTTATTTGAATTTGAATTTTTAGGATTTCTTTTATTAAATATAAAAAAAAAATCAAAAAAATCAAAAAAATTCAAAAACTTAAAAAACCAGCCGCTAGGACCCGCGCGCAACGCCTAATTTGGGTGTCTTTCCAGCGCGTTACGCGCGGCCTAGATTTCATCGAAAAAAAAATATTAACCGGTCATTACCGGTTACCATCATCATCACTTTCCACATTTTCATCTCGAAAAACCCTAAACCACCACCGCAGCAACCCCTCAACCACCGGTCACCATCACCATCTCCAGTCGCCACCACCATCCACCATCACTATCCCCGGTCGCCGCCGTAGTCTCCGGTCCACACTCACTAAACAACCACCACCCTCGGTAATCATCTTCAACCCCAAACCGCCGCCTTCTGCTTCGAGTACCACCACAGCCGCCGATTGTTGTTATCACCACCGACCACCACTCATCACCACACGACTGCCGCCGCCTTCATCTCGAGCCATCATCATCTCCGGTCCTCATTCGCCGCCATCTTCCACCACCAGTAGCCGCCACCGTCGCCGTCTACATCTCCAGCAACCGCCTTCCGTTTAGACGACCACCACCACAATCGGTAAAACCCTTTTTCTCCCTTCCGTTGATTTTTCGATCTGCAGTATGATTAGGATAGATTAGGGTTTGTTTTGGGGGTTGAGCATTGTTGTGTTTGACCGGAGTATGGCCGGAAAATATTGCCGGAACAGTACCCCCCTTTTCAAATTTTTTTTAAAATTTTTTGTAGTTTTTTTTGTATTATTTTTTTTTAGTTTTTGTTCACTATGGTTTCAGAAAAATGAATAATAAAAATAATAATCATTATACTAATAAATAAACAAATAACTAAATAAAAATAATGTAAAGTTTAATAAATATATATAAATGTACTTGTAAATTAATAAAAGTATGTATACTACATGTAATATAATTTAAACATCAAATAATTTTTGTAAAATAAATAAGACTAGGAAATAATAATAATAAAAGTAAATGTAAATTATTTATAAGTACATTAGTGTAATATTATTGTAAGCTTCAAATAAATGCAATTATATATGTATGTATAAAATAAATTATTTGTATGTATGTACTTTATGTATTTCTAATATTAATGTAAATGTATATTGTATATGTTTGTAAATTAACTATTTGTATATTAAAATGTATAAATTTGTAATTATAGTGTTGGATGTAAACTTATGTATTTTGTATAACTAATGTAAATTAAATATATATATATGTTGTATGTAAAACTATAAATAATAATATATAAGTTTTGTCAACTAAATAATACACTTGTAAAATTCAATGTAATTTTAAAGAATAAATGTCCTTAATTAAATAAAAATAAATTGTAATATTTAAATAAATTAAATTGTACAAAAATAATTTTTATAAAAACTCGTGTATTGTAAAATAGAATTGTATAATGTATATTATAAATAAATTGTAATAAGTTTGTATTTTTAAATTTGTACAATAAATAATGTATAAAATATATATTACTTTGTAATTAATAATTTGTGTGTAATATATGTATGTAAAATTTTTGTAAATTAATTAATAAACTGTATTTTTCAATAAAACTTGTATAATATATTTAAATAACAATTTGTATTTATGTATATCATCAAATAATTAAATAAACAAATTTGTACATAATTAACTTAATCAACACACTTAGTAAATAAATAAACACTTGTAAAGTAAAATTAATAAAATTTAGGATTTAGGTTTGTAATTATCTTGTAATTTGTTGTATATTTGTTTGTTGTAAATTATCGCAGAGATGGCAGACGCTTCTACATCGGGCAGCAAGCCCAAGCGAGCACGCCGTGTGACAGTGGCCGAGGCACAGGCCCAGCGGAGGCAGCAGCAGCAGCCACGGGAGAGGCAGTACCACTATTCAGCTCCCATCGTCATCCCGCCGGAGGACGCTCCTGCGCCGCTACCGCAGCTTCGTCGACGGGTCGAGCACACTTTCCTCCAGTTCGCGCCCGGGACTCCTGAGCACGCACGGATGCAGACCCTCGTCGACTTAGCGTCGATTCAGCACCGGTCCTACGCGAGAGACGTATTGCAGCAGCTAGGGCGCGTAGATGAGTTCGACACGATGATTTCTCCACAGTGGACATCAGTACTCCGCTGCAGCTGGCTGCAGTACGACGAGCTTACCGTGGAGTTCCTGTCCACTTTACAGTACGATACAGGCTCCCTCACCGATCCCGGTGCTGTATCGTTTGTTTTGGGGCGACACCCTCACACCATGAGTGTCGCCCAGTTTGCGGTCGCCTTCGGGCTTTACATGCAGGAGCAGGTGACGGCTCCTGAGTTTGAGAGCTACCTCCGAGGCACTGCCCGGGTCGCCCGGCCCGGGTTTGCTGCAGATGACGATGTCGCTGCCTTTTGGAGGGAGATCTCCACCCAGCCCCACACCGACAGGAAGTTGGCTTCCCAGATCCGAGACCCTTTCCTGCGCTATCTTCATCGGATTCTAGGGAGCACCTTGATCTGTCGCCACTCCGGCAAGGACAAGGTGAGCGCCCTGGACCTGTTTTGCCTCTATTGCCTCCACGGTCGCCACCCGGCGAACCTCGCAGCACTTCTGCTCACATCTTTAGCGAGGCCTCGCCGTGGAGGCAACACGGCGCGCCTCGACATGGGGCCTTATATAGGGCACCTGGCGCACGTATTCCGGGTCTTCCAGACTTACCCCGTCGAGCATGTTACCCGAGGCCCGGATACGACGCTTTATGAGCTGTACGATATGCAGACAGCGGGGATGGTCACATTTGACCGACCACCCCGCTGGATGCCCATTTTGCCAGCCCCGGTGCATGCGCCCGCCGTTCCGCCTCCATCGACGCGTCGTATCTTGCACGTTGGTGAGCGACCACCTCGTGATGCCCAAGGCCGCCGACCTGTTCGTCGTCGTCTGACTCTTATGTATCTCTATCAGATGATGGATACGATAGACGCGAACATCCGGCGCCTGGGTGAACACATGGAGGTTGAGTTGATCCCACGTATGCCAGACCCTCATCTTCCATCCGATCCCGAGGACGGCTCTGACACCGAGCCTGATATGGGCGCGGATGAGGATGAGGGGTAGTATGTAGTTAGTTTAGTTTATGTATTTTGTTTTCCGCTGTATGTATTCAGACTGGACAGTATCTATGTCATTTATTTTTGTATGTCTGTTGTTTATTTATTTGTTCTCTGGTTGTGATTATTTATTTCATGTATTATTGTGGTTGTATATTATGTTGTGCTTTGGTTGTGTATGTTTATTGTAAAATTTGTATAATGTGTTGGTTGTATTATTTGTTTCATTTTTGTAATGTATTCGTTGTGTTCAATGTTTGTATATAATGTTGTATCTATCAATTGTAATTCATTTGTTGTACTATTTGTGTTGTGTTGTAAATTGTAATTATATTATTGTTGAATTAACAATTGTACATGAGTGTTGTTGTATATTTAGTGGCGCGCAACTCCATTTACGACACGTCTGCATATATTCAGGGAGTTCGTGCTAACCTTTTGTACATTTATCTTCATTACTAATTTTCTGCCAGTTCTGGATTCACATTGAGGACAATGTGTTGTTCTAAGTGTGGGTATGTCAGGCTGGCGCCTTTTAGTTTTGTAAATTTTGTAAAATCAAGTCATTGTATATATCAAGTCAATTTTGTAATTTAGCTTTGTAATTTAGAATAAAATTTTTTGAAATTTTTTGTAAATAAATTACAATTTGTAATTAAATAATGAAATTGTAATTATTTTTAACTTAAAAAAAACACAAAAAAAAATTAAATTAGAAAAATCAAAAACTTTACAAAAACAGTTTTCTTTTAAAATTGAGTCAATGTAAATATTTTTAAGTCAGTTTTTGAGTCTTTTTGTTTTCGGTTAATCTAGTTGGTTTGTTTGAGATCTTAAATTGCAGTCTGGTTCTAACCATTCGTACTCAATTACATTCGGGTGGCGACGACTTAGGCTATTTCTTTTGCAAACGACCGGCAGTGATTGACTTCTTTTTGGAATAGACTCACTCGTGCTGATGATTATGTGATCAGCTAAGTCTTTTCCACTTTTTACCTTATTTTTATCTTTCTGTAAATATTTGTTTGTTTATTTATTTATTTTGCATTTTCTAATTGAGTTTAGAGTTTTAGGATGTATATATCTAGAGTCTTGAAAAATGTCCTCGTTCTGGCTTGCATTTTATAAATGGAAGATGATCGGACTACGATTAGGGCTTAGGATTTTATAGGCTAACTTGTGTATTGATTTGGGATTTGTTGGTAGGCCCAGCCGATAGAAAGTTCCTTAGGATTTGATAGAATAAAACTTAACTTCAGAATTCTTGTGGGTTTAAGACTTGGAAAATTCGGGAAATCTGAAACTAAGTAATAGTGAATAAAGGAACCTCTGTAAACTAACTACCTAGATTATTTAAAGTTTAAACCTGGCACATATGTTCTCTTTTTATGAAAATAAATCCGAGACTTATGGCGCCCGCTAAATAAAAGAAATTTCACAATCCACTAAGTGAGCTGAGCCTGTGCAAATAAAAGAAAGAGAGAATAAGAGCTAAAAAGCAGTTGTCATACCCCGGCTCATAACCGAGTGAAACAGTGCTGTAATATGCTCAAGTGAGGTAAAAGAAAAAAAAATTGAGAGAATAAAAAGGCAAAATGCTCACACCTTCATCCATCTCCATCATTAGGTTAAAATTTTAACTTTATCTAGGTAGTTTGCATATAGAGGTGGGTTTAAGTCTTCTGATTTAATCATGTGCCTTGAAAGCTGTTGGTTAGGATTAAGATAACTCGTTTTGACCAAGGGATGGGATCCATAAGATGAATGATTTAACTTGAACATAAATAAATCATGATTAGGGAACTTGAAATTGGTGTTTGGGTTTAGATAGGACCATTATACCAATAATCGCGGTTAATACACTAGGATTTGAGTTTGTTAACTCATTGCATATTAAAAACCAAGCCCTGATCTATGATTCCATTTTGCTAGCTTTTTCGAGGACGAAAAAGGTTTAAGTGTGGGTATTTTTGATGTGTTAGTTTAACACATCCGTTTTCGTACATATTCGAGTCGGTTGTCGTCTGTTTTGTTTATATTTTGAGTTGATTCTAGTTCCTTTTTACATTTTATTGTTTTTGTGCAGGAATGTGACCCGGAGGAGCGAAAATGAAGGCAAACGGGCGTCGGAATCAAAATCGGGTGAACAAGCAATGAAAAACATGAAATCTTGACCTAGGCGATACGCCTATCGAGGGTGCCCAGACCCAGGCGATGCGCGCGGCAGTCATCAGCCGCCAATTCCATTTTATTCCGCGCGTAACGCCTGACTTGGTGCACCCACGTCAGGCGTTACGCCTGATATGATTTTGAGCCTTGAAACCCTAATTTCAAGCCCTCTATAAATTGATCGCATTCCAGCCGCTTTTGGGATCTGAGGATGCGATTTTGGAACCCTAATCAAGCCTTGGAGCAGCTGGAGCTTAACCATGGAGTATTTGGCTTGATTAGGGCTTGTTAGAGTGAAGAAGGAGCTAGATCTTGAGTATTTCCCTTTACTTTTCATGTACTTAGTTTAAAGTTTTGATTTTTAATGTTTGTAGACCTTGTTCAGACTTGTTTTGCTACTGTAGTTATGATTTGTGGCTAGATCTATGGTAGTACCTAGGTTTGGGATGATAAAGTTGTGAACTTTGATGATTATGGACTTGATTTATGCTTAATGATGATGTTTGCTTTGTAATCAGTTGTAAAGCTTGAAACTTTGATGATTATTACAGATGTTGAATGATTATATTTGGTGTATGTTTGATCCACATGTGTTTAGGAATGTCTTTCCACACATAGATGCATGTTAGGCCTACTACTTTGTGTTTTAGGTTAGTTTATGGGTTGTTGATCACATTCCATAGGATTAGACTTCATTAAATATAGTTATTTGCATTTGTGACCTAACCTAGAAATCCGGGAGGTGATAGGTTAGATGGTTGGTCTCTTACACTTAGGAATTTTGAGTTAAACGACCCGGGAGGGCGTTGTCTTAGATCTACTTAGTGTAAGTGTCATTCCATGTTAAAGTTGTCAACTTTATGACTCTCTAGTATCTTAGGATGCAAACTGGTGGAGAAATCCGGGAGGTGATCCACCAGTTAGAGTGCAAATGCATGTCGGGGAGTCCGGGAGGATACCCGATTGACTAGTGTATTCATTACAGACTTAGGATTTCTATTGGAGTTGCCTGGTATCTGATCTGGGTCCCCTTTAGGTAATTTTAGGTCTGTTCATTAAGATCCTAGTCTTCATCAGTAGTAGATCAGTCCAGATCAGCATCTGTCACACTTTTGATTCCCAGCCTAGGTACACCTGTTTTCCTCATCATTTTTACATTCCAGATTCAGTTTCAGTTTTAGTGTTGTTATTCTTAGTATAGTTGTAGTTTAGTTCACTAGTCAAATCCTGTCTGATTAGGTTATCAGTGGCACCAAAACCCCCCTCTTTTACTTTAGTTTAGTTTACAGTCTAGGTTAGTTTGCCACACTAGTGTCCGTGGTTCGATATCCGGACTTCCGTCAGCTATTCTGCACCCGACAGGTACACTTGCCTTAGGAGCTGTCTAGTTTAGGTTTTCCGATTATTACTAGGTGTTTAGGTTAAGTATAGGTCTAGGATTAGATTTGGTGTCTTTAGCTTAGGTTAATTAGATTAAATTTAGTTCTATTTTTAGTATACTGACCGCTCGCATCAGTGGGCAATCCTTCAATCGATACGGCCACGACCACCCCAGACGGATCCCCGAGTAAACCGACTAACACCACGACGACCATGACTGGTAGTATAATTAAATGCAACAAGAGGGACCGTGGTTCCATGTATTGACGTGTGAAAGAGTTCAAATAATTTTGCTTGAGGTAGTAGCAGTGACGGAGCTTGACTATATCGGAAGGGGGGCGAAAACTAACGTGATCCAAAAAAAATTTTTGCAATTGGTTCGGTTAGTTGGGTTAAATGTTCGGATTAGCGATTCGGGTCAAGTCGGGTCAAACAATAAAAATTAAAATGTCTAATAGCTATCATTAAGAGTACAAAAATTAAAAGAGTAAGTACCTTAAAGAAGAATTACAATTCCGTTCGACGACCTTTGAGATTTTTGAAAGCGATTCTTGAATATCTTCATTGTTGAAAATCCTCTGTCTGTTGTTGAGATTTTTTTTCCATTATACATTGATTCAAACTAAAACCTAAATGTCTAAACAAACAAAATAATACCAATTAATCCCAATTAAGATACCAATTCTAATTTCTAATTTCTAAATCACAACAAATAAATACACTAAGGGGCATCAAATATTAGATACAAAATTATACCTAAATGGCATCATTTCCACCATAATCAACAAAAGAAAACAAAATCTATCAACATTATAACATCCATAGCAGCTAACTCACCGGGTATCGATGAGGGAGGAGAGCTGCTGGTCGGAAATTGCGAAGTCGGCCGCCGTGCCGCCAAGGAGGGCTTCCGCCTTCCGTCTGGACGCATGGGGACTGGGGTACCGTCGAGGAGGGCTGCCGCGGGCCTCCTGGTCACGTGGGGTACCCGCCTACCGCCTGTGTGGTACCAGCGTGGACACAACGAAGTAGGGTGATTGGGTGAAGTGGTGAACGGCAGAATGGGAGAACGGGAGTCACAAAAAATGGAAGGGAAAAGTGACGGGATTTCAATTTTTTTAGAATTAGGGCTAAGGGTATTTTAGGAAATAGCCATAGGTATTAAGAAAAAGGATAAAAGATTAAAGAAAAAAGGTTATTTGGTGAGAAATGAGATAAAAAATTCAAGAGAGGGAAATGAGGTAAACAAATAAGAGAGATGGAATGGGTATTTTTTTTTAAAAGGTGTTTAGTTTAAATTTTTTTAGGGGGCGAAAACCTATATTTTAAAATTTTTTTGTCTTACGGTCTGAAAATTAACACTACTGGCAAAAAAAAGAGGGGGGCGGCCGCCCCCGGCCCCATCTATGCTTCGTCCCTGGGTAGTAGTTCCCGTAGAGGTGGAGTGGGTTTGACCGCACGAGTGGCAATGGAAAACATTTCAAAACTAGGCCCAAGACCACATAAAAAGAGATGTGACTTTTCAACTTCATCGACCAGTTGTCCCGCTGCAGCAAGTTGATCACAAACATACTTAAACCGACGACCAAATCAACAACAGTGGTGGAACCTTTGGAAATCTGACAAAGTATATCACGGAGGCGACAAATGCGTTCTACCGTAGTGTTACTGAAGGCAGTTTCAAGAACGAGCCAGACGGATCGAGCGGTGGGTAAAGCAATGACTTCACCAATTACATCTAGGGAAGCATTAAGAACCATTATTGCCTTTTAATCATCAATCTACCATGACGAGTACAACGTGTTCGAGACCTGTTTGTCACCTTGAGTTAGCATGGCAGGGGGAGCAGCAGTGCCGGTTAGAACTAGAATCATCTGATTTTTCCAGTATAAGTAATTGGTAGACGTGAGTTCAATTGCAATCATATGCATGATGGAACTCAAAGTTAGAACAGGTTCAGAAGAGGAAGAAGATGCCATATAGACAAGGTAGAAGAGACTAGAATAAAGTTGGGAGGGAGAAGAAGAGGAAAGGGTGGACGAATCACTGACTTGATACCATGAAAATTATGGGATTTGAATGAATTACCAACCAGTAAGGTACAACAATATATACAGGAAGAATAATAAATGCAATAACTAGTAACTCACTAAAGCAACCAAATAGACTAATACATAAATAAGAATATTAAGGTAATCTAACAAGGAATCTCATGAAATGTGTAAACTTTCGCCTCTATTGGAACCGAACCTGTGATAAGCCCCAATATGAGCCTTCACTTGTGTCCTTCAAGCTTGCTTTCAGATGGATTCAAACCCTGACCTGCACTATTAAAGGTGATAGTCCTGAACATTTGAACTAAGTTTTCAGAACTTTTTCTATTTCTTCCTTTAGAGTTTAGATCATTACATTTAAAATTTTATTTTGTAAACGTTGTCCTATTCGATCATTTTTCAACAAATTTCATTTACGTAATATCAAGGTTGTTAAATGTTATTTTTACTATTAAATTTGATTTTGTATCTTGTCTTATATAGTTAACTTTAGGGGTATATAAATCAATTTTTTCTTAGTGTATGCAAGCGGACATACTCCAAAAAAGTTTCTTTTTAATATTTAACCAGTGGTTTCTCACGCGTTGTAGTAGAAATTACATTTCTGAATATCATTACAAAGACATAATCATGTATATCAAAATACATATATAAAAATACATCATAACGGTTGTCACTCAGACATAAAACTGTTAGATGTACCGGTTGTAAACGTATATTTCATACCAAAAAAAGAGATAAAATCTAGTTTTAAGAAACACAAGAATAAGACCAACAAATAAAATGGGAAAAAGTAATACTTATCATTTATTCAAATAATATTATTATTCATTTGTAAGGATTTAATTATAGCAAAAAAATAAATAAATAAAAACGAGCTACTACTCGTCTCACACAATATCCACAGTTGAATTTTTTTTAAGTCATACCGTTTTGCCTATATGAGTACTCGGTCACGAAAACGGTAACAATATCACAAATATTAAAACATATACCCCTAAAGAAACAATAAACCGAACCATCACGAAAAACATGCGTCACTTCCAATGAACAAGAATGCAAACATAAACACGTGATTTTAAAATCATAGAATGAAAATCATAAAACACCACGCTTTTGTATTCACAAAATCTAGCGTAAAAATACGAATATAAGGTTGGCAAATAAAACATAAAAAGACATAATCTATTTATATTCATAGTTGCAAAAGCCAGCATCCAAGGTGAGACGCCCCGTTCCCCGGAAGTCTCTCAGTTGGTTAAACATCAAAAGCATAGCTCTTAAACCATAGAATAATATTATATTATAGCAGCGGAGATCGTTACATAACATTTAATCTTAACAGGAATGCCAGTTCTTGAATAGGTAGTCCTCATGCCATGCCACGAGCCATCCTATCTCCATCATAACCTGCTTAACCTGACATGCATGCTAAAACAAGTCAGCTTTCGCTGGTGAGTTCTAAGTTAGCTTTTCATAAAAATCTTTACTCATTCAAAACTTTATATAACATGACATGATTCACATGTATAACGTACATGTCATCATAACATAAATACATTTCATACTGTACATAAAACGCTAGCCTTCACTGCTGACCGAAGTCAACAGTCTTTAACATACATATCATCATAAAAACAATCATACGGTGCATAAACGTAGCCTGTCCTGTTGACCGAAGTCAACATGCTTGCACAAGACTTCTTAAACTATCAACCCGAAGTTGATAACTTATACATGCATAAGATTTCCTCAACTGGCGACACACAGTCGGCAGGCCTGTTCTTTCACAGGACTTCTTAAACCATCAACCGAAATTGACGGCTCATACCGGTACAAGACTTCTTGACATACATCATTCATTCATAACATGGTTTAAATCATTTAAACCATCATATCATACACGGTCCTTCGCACTGCAGTGCTCAGGTCTTGCCCAACCGCAGCCGGGACTTCCATATCACATTTCCTTCTCGACCTCGGTCGATGTCTTTCAAAAATCATTTTCTTCTCAACCATAGTTGAGACTTTAAACACTCTTTACGTCTCATGAGAGACTTAAAATCAATTACATCTCAACCGCAGTTGAGTCTTAAAACATTCTTTACATCTCAGCTGAGACTCTTAAAATCATTTACTTCTCAATCGTAGTTGAGTCTTAAAACATTCTTTATATCCCAGCTGACATTCTTAAAATCATTTACTTCTCAACCGCAGTTGAGACTTAAAACATTATTCATTTCCAGACATTCTTTACATAAAAACATTCTTTATATGAAAACATACTTTACATAAAAACATTCCGTACCTGATCATAATCAGGTTAAAATCACTTTCATACAATAACTTTATAACATGCATATCAGCCCAAAATGACAAAACATTTAAAACAGGGCTATAAGCACTCACTATCATTTCAAAGATATTTATCATGCATACACATCAGCCCTAAAACGTTAAAACAGTAAAAGAGGGCTCATAGAACTCACCTGAGCTAAAACACAATTTGCTAGCTCCTCTTCCTTTCCTTACTTTCTCACTTCACAATGATATCCTATTAATATTAACATATCATCATGATTATAACCTTATCATGAAGGTTCTCAATTTACGATTACCGCTCAAAACTTCGGCATATCGTAACTTTCATTCGGAACTTTATTTCAAAATTCCGTTTACACTCATTTTGATCATTCTTATCTCTACAATCTTGTTATGCTTAAAGATTGCTTATTCGTTTGGCTTAAATAAGCGTATTCTCTTATTTACTTAATTCGTCTTAGGCGTTGCTAACTTACTGATTGAATCTTTCTGAACGTTCAATGTCAAAGACATTGCCTTGATAGTCATCAAATAGTTAATGTTGTTGATTATCCCACTAGACAGGTTCCTAGACAGATTAATGGCTTAGAAATGATAAATCCTTGTTATTGATTACCCAAATATCATGAAATATCACAAGGTATTATTAGAATAGGTTTAATAACCATGTTTAACATACTGATCTGCCTGTTATCATAAACATCAGATACTCGTTCCAGTGAGTATGTTAATGACTGTGATTAGTTTAAAACACTTAGAATTAATCTTGTATGTTCAAAAATTTATTAAACTAATCACATACTTTGTCACAATCAAATGGTTTAAACCACTATAACCATTGTTATTATTTCATGCAAACTGGGCATTACAGCGGCTCAAAACAAGGATTTACCCGTTAACAGTTCGAGTTTTTCGTTTATAATCAATCCTAGCCATCATCTAGGCAATAATCAACAACCCTAACTATATCATTACGTTCAAAAACAAGATTTAATCAATCATTACCAATCTAGAAGGTTAGAATGAACCGTTACCTCTTCAAACGAAGTTCTGCGGGTAAAAAGATGATCCAGACTTGCAGAAACGTTCCCTGGTGCGATCCACTTGATCAAAATGCTTTAAAATTGAAGGTTTGATGGATTAGAGGCTGATTTTTCGTGTGTGGTGGCTGGAATCGTCGAATGGAAGGATAAGGATTGCATTTTCTTGACAAAACTGACTTTTTAAGCCATTTTTCCGCCTTGCTGACGTCAGGCGCATCGCCCCACTCGGAACGCCTAGTTGGGGCGTACCGCGCGGGTCCATGGCGGCCAGATTTTTGTCTTATCTTCGTTTCGCGATTCCGGGAGCATACGAACTCCGTTTTGCGCACGGTTTTCGCCTACGTTCACGATTTTTCGAGCTCTTTCCAATGGTTATAATCTCAAGACCTAAAGAGTTCAAAATATTTGACCCCTAATCTATTGCTATATTCGATTCAGTGTATCTTGAAATCGGAGCCTTGTTTCACGATTTCGCTTACACTCATTCTCTTCATTTTCGAGTTATGATTCTAACCTGAGAATTTTGAGTTGTCACCCATATCATCGTGGATTTCAAGCACGATCAAATGTGCTTATTTCTTTGGTAACGCAATTCTTCGAACATCAACAGTTACTGAAATCTCGCACGTTTATCATTAAGCTGCTAAATTTTCGGGTGTTACACAAGGCCGAGTACTTGCTCCAAGGAGTTGTTCCGAGGCAGAGTACTTCCCGAGTATTACCGGAGTACTTCCCGCCTAGGCCAAGTACTCCTCAATTATTCGCTCCAAGGAGCTACTCCGACTTAGTAGCGCTTAGCGACTTTTATAATATTGTTTATATTATTTAATTACTATTATTATATTATAACTGTTTATTTATTTATTTATTTATTTATTATTATTATTTAATTAAACAGTAATGGATAATAAAAAAACAAAAAAAATATTTATTTACCTAGTTATTATTTTTATTTAATTAATTTTACTGATCACATGCATGCTTACATTATATTTATTAAACATTTGGGTTGGATCAACTAAGAAAGGAATTTTGTCTACTAAAAGTAAGATCCAATAGGAGTTTGACATGTGTTATACTAAAAATAATAAAGTAAACTGCCAAATTCGTCCCTGTGGTTTGGGGTTTTTGCCAGTTTCATCCAAAATTTTTTTTTTTGCATCTGAACCCTGACGTTTCACAAATCTTGCCATTTTCATCCAATACACTAACCATGTTTAAACTTAACAGAAAATTAGGGGTAAATGTGTCATCTTGCATATTTATTTATTTATTTGGATTTTTAATCTCTATGTAGGCACTACAAGGTTATATTTACAGGATTATATTTACAGGGTTATTTTAATACGGTAATTGTAGGCACTACAAGGTTTTATCTACAAGATTGCAGGTACATTGAAACCGTTAATTACAATGATTTAAACGTTTAAATAACATTGTAGTTTTTTCTAATTTTTTTACAACCAAAATGTAAGTTATAAATTACCTAAATATTTTTTTTAACTGCAATAAATAATTATAGAACTTTTACTACAATATTGTATTTTCGTATTAAAAAATAAATTCAATAGTGTAATATTTTTAAACTAAAATACTAGAAAACACATTTTTTATACGCATCTTTTAAAAATTAAATGTACAAGTTTGTACATAAATTTTAATAAAAATCTCTTGTATAAAGCTGTAGCATTCAAATGGAGATGTGATGTGATTTGCAGAGAAAAGTGTTTAATATAGCAAATTACTTTAATATCCGTGTTCCCTTTTCTTTCAAATCAAATGCATTATTTTATTATAATAAAGTATTATCACTTAGATTAGAATCTTAAAATTTGATCATTAAATATAGTGGGGTTATTGGGTTATTGCTTAATCATAAGGTTAGTAATAGAACACTACCTTATATATATATTGCCTTAAAAGATTTACATAGGGATTAAAAATCAAAATAAATAAATAAATATGCAAGATGACACATTTACCCCTAATTTTTTGTTAAGTTTAAACATGGTTAGTGTATTGGATGAAAATGGCAAGATTTGTGAAACGTCAGGGGTTCAGATGCAAAAAAAACCTTTTTGGATGAAACCGGCAAAAACCCCCAAACCACAGGGACGAATTTGCCAGTTTACTCAAAATAATAAAAATGAAAATTTATTGCTAAAAAAAATCCAGTACAAAAAAAATAGAAAATACAGTACAAAAAAAACAAAATCCAGTAAAAACAATTTGGTACAAAAATCAAAAAATCTATTACTGAATAATAAAAATCCGATACTAATAAATAAAAATGTAATGCAAAAATAAAAATACGGTATAAAAACACAAAAATCCAGAACAAAAATAATCTATCATAAAAAAATAAAAATCTAATACAAAAAATAAGATATTATTTCTAAATTATCATGACACATTTCAAAATTTTATTAGTTATTACTCTTATTTGACAAAAATTTCTTTTTATTTGATATTTCCTTATCAAACATATATAATAATTTTAGAGCTGACAAAATAAGTACATGTTAAAACACGATTAGATCTATTGAACAAAAAATTTACTATTTGATTTTATAATTTTTAAAAATAATAAAAATTAAGAGGTTATGCTTCATATTTTTTTTGGTACATAAAAGATAAAACTGACATGTTTAAATCATCAAGTTTTAAATAAATTTTCATGTTTTATAATTACATTAATTGTGTCATCTGAAACTGTTGGACACTTAGACCTGTTAAGACCCGTTTTACCGCCTTAAATAATTTTAGCTAATTAAAGTAATCAAATTATAAATAAATAATATGTTTATAGCATAATACGGCATCCCAACTATAAATAATTCGTATAGTAAGATGCTTGAGATTGATGATGATTTCTATAACCAATCTCATCGCTTTTCAAAGTCAAAATCTCATCTTGAACTTTCAAATTAAACCGTAAATATCGAGCATCTTTTATCACATTATTAAAGACGTTCATCAAACTTGGAGTCGTTTGTTCGTAAAATGTTTTTTAATAAAATTAGAATAGGAAATGAAAAAAGAATTTAAATTAAATCTTTGAAATTTCATATGCTGTTTGGTTAGCATTATTGTTTATGCAATTGGAATGTTTAAAACACAAAAAAAAAAAGGAAAATTATCTTATTTACTGTCTTTCCAAAGTCTCGGTCCTAATTTGTCTTCCAGGGCAGCCCATAACCAATCAATTGTGAGCCCCAGATCCAATTCTTTAAAAAAAAAAATTAGATGCTGTGGCCTGTGGGCCTGTGGGGTTTTTCTTGTATGCGCTTTTTTTAGGCTGGCTCGCATTTTTTTGGGTTGGGCTCTGAAGATAATAAAAGTTATAACAAATGCTCACATAAAAATATTCAAATATTTAATTGAAAAGCAATTTTTTTTAAATTGATTATAAATATTTTATTAAAAAATTTTCATTTAAAAAGATAGAAAAATAAATTTAATCTAAATATTTCATGCATGTAAATATAAACAATTTTTTTTATCTCCCCTAAATATAAGCTTTTAGTTTATTATTGACGAGCTAAGCTTGGATAAAAGGATGAGGCGATTTCGGACTATCTCAATGGTTTCTTCCCTTCCTGAATTGATTATTCCAACCAATTAGAAATTTTTTGGATCATAGTTCCGATTTAGTCAGCATTCCAAGCAAGGTTTTGATTCTGATTCTGATTCTGTTCTATTTGAATTGTATTGAAGCCATGTTCGTTTGATCAATACGATGTCATCTATTCTCGCATCAAATCATTTTGAATAAGAGTTCCAATCAATGTTTCCATATAGATTCCAATTGATTTGAAGTTTGTTGAATCGTTGTTAATAGAATTGTATCTTTGTCTTCCGCATGGAGTCGTTCAAGAGCATGTTCCAATTAATCAAATTAAACCTAGTCCATCTTGAAGAATTAACGGGTAGAAACGGAAAAAGAATCAATGGATGGAAAGGCTCATTAATAAATGTAAATTTGGAAAATTTAGATGTATGAAAGAAAAAGAAAAACTTAAACATTGATCGTTTGGTGTTGAAGGAATGAATTCCAAATGCAATTCTATTCATGACAATTAAACAAAGTTTTTAATATAACTAGTTCAAATTCTATCTTCGATTCCTAAGAATTCGACGAATCAAAGGTGACCTTAAAGTTTGTGACAAAGAATATTATGTCTATGTGGTTAGAAAGTGTTACTACATAAGTGGGTTAGTCATGTGTTGAAGGAGACTCAATGTTTATCACGTAAGCGGGTTCCCACGACTTGCTCTCACATTTAGAAAAAGATACACGTGTTGGTTCGTTTTTATTAATGCTTCACTGCAAATTAAGGGCACCAACAAGCTTTAAGAGATGTTGTTTTACATGCTTTAGGAAGATGATTGATCAAGGTTCACGAGGACCGATAGTTAAGTATTTAAGAAAAACTATTAAGGGGCTTTTTGGTAGCGTCTGAACCATTAAGTGCTTAATGGTTAAGATGTCTGAATAGTTAAGAGGGTCTGAACCATCAAATGCTGAACTAATTAAGACTGTTTGGTTGAACATTTGAACGAATATATACAAAATGATTATTTTACCCTTCTGAAGCATTTTTTTTCCAATGATAATATAAATAACAAAAACAAAATAAAATCCAAATAATCCAAACATCCAAATTACACAACAGTCTTTCAAAATCCTTAAGAAAAAAAAATGCCAAAATCACAAATTTAGAGAAATATAATATGCCAAATTAACAAAATTATAAATATTATATGCTTATGTTTGGAATGGTTCAGATATGCTTAGGGTACAATTGTTATGTCTTATCTTAATTATTTCACAGTTCAAGAACAATCAAAAAGCATAAATTGTTTCTTCCACGATCACCGATGGCTTCAACACCGACTTCTTGGCAGACGATCTCCGCTACACCAAAACGCCAACACATCCAAGAAAAACGGAAAATGACATCATGCAGAGGAGGGTTCCGGCGGTGCAAAGGAGAAGTCCAGCACGAAGCAGGGTTGTTTCTGGCGCGGCGGCTTTGACAAGCGCACAAGCTTTGACGGGTGCACAAACTTTGCCTAGCTGTGTGGAGGCGGTGGCTGTCTGGAGGCGACGGGCAGGGTGGCGACCAACGAGAGGGAGGAGTTCGACAGGAGGGAGGCGGTGGCTGTGTGGATGGGAGAGCTTTGGACTGGAATGGAGACAACAGTGGAAGGGATTGGGAGCGGCGGGAGAAAATTTCTTGGAAGAAGATGCTATGGTTTAAAAAAAATAAAGGGAATAGAGGACCCCACCTTGTCATTTTTTTCATTTAGACTTGATTTAGAATATAATGATTCATACTTCTATTCAGATGTGAGATCCCATTCAGACGTGTTTTCTAGGTGCAACAAACGGTCTGAATCTGAACCACTCAGATTTAGACTCATTCATAACTATTCAAATGTTACCAAACAACCCCTAAAAAATCTAAAATCAAAAAAATAGACAAACTAATATAATATTATCTTTTTAAAAAAATTGCTACATATCAGTGAGGATCGCATAACCGACAACTCACTTAACGAATATGGTAAATTAAAATACACAATGAATTATTTTAATTATTTATGACTATGTGTATGAAGAGTGATCCATACGTGATACCCTTTGGTCACACCCTCATCGAACAAGGAGTGGCGGACCCATAAATTTTTTTGGTGGATGAAGATTTTTTAAAGTTGTTTAACGATTTGTATATAATAATTTTTTTGTGTTATATTTAGGTTGAGTTAGGTCGAATCGTTATGATCGGCAATACCTCAAAAGTTGTTCTTATGATTGGCAAAACGGAGGGGTTATGTTCATTGGCGAAGGTTAGTTCACATTGCGACCACCCCCTGTTTTTTCGTGTAGTAGTGTAAATTTTCCGATACGTAAAGTAAAATTTTTTAAAAACCTTTATTTCGCCCCCCTGGGATTATGGTCAAGCTTTGGCACTGGTTATGTTAGGTTGGGTAACATGTCAGAACGGATGCGGGTTAAGATGATATGTTCAAGCAAATTCAGTTTAGACATAAATGAGTCATTTTAAAAAGCATCAATTTCGTTGAAGTTAACATAAATTATTGATTTTTTTCTCATTTGAATTCATTATATTTGCATAATTTTTAACTTACCCATCTTTTATATCTCAAGATTGTCATGCTTGTTTTCTACAGGATTTTATTTTTTAAATAACTATCAAAAACAACATCCAAAGTGACTTTTTTAAGTAACTATTTCTAAAAAAAACAAGTACAAATATCACTTAAATTCTCATAACAAGTCTGATTATGCAAATTTAAAAGAGACGATTGCAAAACATTAAGAGGATCGGTTATAAATTTACCATATATATACTACCGGGAAAAAATTCAACCATAGCGTGGATACCCACTCTTGTCAAGCCCTCTCCCCATTACATATGAGACGTGACCAATGCTTGATAGGTTGCAAGTGATCGTAATCACGGGATAAACACCAAACACTCATTTTCTTTTTTTTCCCCTTGACAATTAACAAAAACCCATGTCATCCTCCATCTTTTTACACAATACATCTTATTTAGAAAGTAAAGACTTTTTTTTTGTCACACATCAACACCTTCCAGAAATGTAGTGTGATAGAATGACTATGTGAACTTTAATCGATAATTAATCACACCAGAATAATTATCTAATCGATCAATGAACAAGAAATTGAATACTCACTACTGCAATTTTATTAAGAACTAATTGTATATCAAATACAAAAGATGAAGACTCAAAACTCTGAAAGAAACAAAAATCATTAATTTAATTTATATCAAATTCAAAAACCGCTAACAATGATTTAACAAACTCACTAACAACTAATCTTTGGTTCATAGAAATTAATACCTCAAACTAATATGGAATTGCAGTTTTGACACAAACACTATATTTCACAGACTATAAATAAAACTCTCTCAAACCAAATCAACCACTTTTATAACCATTTTGAAACATTTGTCTCTTTTGACACGTTTAGCTTTTTAAATTGAGATTTTTAGCATAATATTTATTTTTAGATAAATACTAAAATTAAATTTAAAGTGTTGTCTTAACAATCCAAGAGCTAACTTGATTTTTTAACGAGCTAAAATCATGCACCAACACAAGTATTTTGTTTAACGTCACATAGTGTGAACTTCCTACTGGTATTATACTATATTATAATACATATTTGAAAAATAAAAAACCAATGTCACCAGAATTTAAGGGTTTAATTAAATGCAACTTTTAAAAACAATGTATAACATTTTAATTTAAGCCAAATGTTGTTTTTATTTTTTTAACTTTTTAGTATATTTCATATCGATACTTTGAAAAGATAAAGTGAGACAACATGACTATAAAAAAAACCTCTTAAAACTAAATGAACTACTTTATACTTTTGGCTTTTTGGCACATTTGACATGTTAAATTCTGATATTTAGCATAAATGTTTTTTAGTTATATACTAAAGTTAAGTTAAGTTGGTTGATCAGCTGCTACAGGAGATTGCGAGCGATTAGGAGCATCCGCAGCCGCCTCCTTCTTGAGCACGTATGCTTGTTCGGGATTATGCTTGACGATTGCAACAATTCGAGGAAATAGCGATGTAGCTGGCTGACGCCACAATCGCTCTTGTTTGTTATTTGTATATATATTTCTTTTGTTATTTAGTTTGTATAATCAATTATGTTTTTTGTTTATCATCGAACGCTTATAAAATCATAATTAAAAAACTTTAGAACATTACAATAATCAGTATTTTACTACTAGAAAAAGTCCTTTTTTCCGACAAAAATTTGTTACGCAATTTTTTTGTCACAAATTGCTACCCAACTGTGACAAAATTCCGACGAAGTAAGTGAAAGTAAACAAATCCCTAGTTTTGTCACAATTGCGTCAGAAATTGCTACAAATTTCCGACGGAAAAAAATCAATTTAATTAAAAAAATATTTCGTCGCAAATGTCTCGCAACTTGCTACGAATTTCCGACAAAAAAAAAGTTAATTCAATTAATTATATATTTTGTCACAATTGCGTTAGAAATTGCTTCAAATTTACGACGAAAAAAATCAATTAAAATAAAAAAATATTTATTCGCAAATATGTCACAACTTGCTACGAAGTTCCGACACAATTAAATTAAATTTAATTAATAAAATACTTTGTCGCACTTGTGTAGCAAGTTGCTACAAATTTCCGACGAAAAAATTTCATTAAATTAAAAAAAATATTTTGTCGCAAATGTCTCGCAATTTGCTACGAATTTCTGACACAAATAAATTAAATTTAATTAATAAAATACTTTGTTGCAAATGTGTAGCAAGTTGCTACGAATTTCCGACAAAAATGTAATTCATTTAATTAATTATATATTTTGTCACAATTGCGTCACAAATTGCTACAAATTTCCTACGAAAAAAAATCAATTAAATTAAAAAAATATTTCGTCGCAAATGTGTCGCAGCTTCTTACGAATTTCTGACACAAATAAATTAATTTTAATGAATAAAATACTTTGTCGCAAATGTGTAGCAAGTTGCTACGAATTTCCGACAAAAAAAATCAATTTTAATGAATAAAATACTTTGTCGCAAATGTGTAGCAAGTTGCTACGAATTTCCGACGAAAAAAAAATCAATTTGATTAAAAAAATATTTCGTCGCAACTTGCTACGAATTTCTGACACGAGTAAAATATTTCGTCCCAAATATGTCAGAAGTTGCTACAAATTCTCGACACACAAAAAAATAATTTATTTAATAAAATTTTTAGTCGCAACTTGTTACGAATATTCGACACAAAAAATTGATTTGATGTATAGAATATTTGATCGCAGATGTATCGCAACTTGCTACAAATTTGCGACACAAAAAAAAATTTAACTTAATTAGTAGCATCACCAATTAGGTTTTAAATTACAGATAACTTTCCTGATTTCAACTATGTTTGTTAATGCTCGTTTCCAATGCTATGTCCACGAAAACTAGAGGGAGAAATGTTTTATTTACGGTCTTTTGTCACACGCATACATAAAATACATACATAGGTGCGTACGTACATACATACCTACTAACATACATACATGCATGCCTGCCTGCTTACCTACCTACCTACATACGTACGTACGTACATACATAATATTATTGTAAAAATTCACTGTTCATAATTTGTTTTTGTATATATAGATAATAATATTAGATCTTGCATGCTTCTACGGTTTAAACAAATTTTCTATTTGAATATATATATTTTTCATAAATATATAACCTTAAACATGAATATATATTCATGAAAACATTTCCTTGCCTCCATCCTCCAAGTTGGGACGGACAATTTTAGACATGAACATGTCAACACGACACGACACGATGTTAATATGTTCGCATTTAACCATAACAGTTCGACACGTTTAGATACTACATAAATCATGTCTTAACAGATTAAAACACATGTCAACATGTTATAAATCTGTTTTGAAGTAAACGGTTTGTTGTTAATCGAACCAAATGGGCTAGGCCCAGTTAAGCCTAACAAGGCCCAATAACCAAATTCATAAAGACAAGCTCGTTTAAAGTGGCGAACTTTTCTTAATGAATCATTACAAGACTATTTGGTACTTACGAAAGAAAAACAAGTGAATATACAATTAATGTTTCAAACAAACAATTGATGTCAAACATGGGAAGAATAAAATATTAATATTTACCGTTGATATTAATTTCATAAACTATTTTGACAATCTAACAAAGCGTAATTTATGGGAAATACGTGTTAAACACATATAATTAACACATCTCAACTTAATTAATCATTGAACCGATTATATATGACAAAAAAATATATTTCAAACATGTTGATTATATTTTTTGACTAGTTACAATTTCAAATAATAACTGTAACAATAAACGTGACTCGTACGAGTTGTTACGTGACCAACACTACAAAAAAAATGTCATTTAGTGGCACACGCTTTTAGTAGCATTTAGCTATTGTGTCACTAATAAAGGGTTTTAGTGGCACTTTGTGTGTGACACATTTGCTTAACCTATAGTTTTAATGACATTTATCATTTGTGGCACAAAATTATGTTTTTAGTGGCATTTTAAATGTGCCACACTTAGCAACATACATTTCAATGTTAAACGAGTCATGTTTGTAGTTTACGAATCAAAGACTACATGACGCTGGAATTTTTATTCAAATATTAACATCATGCAAACCTAAAAATCGCACATGAACCAAAACACGTGTATTCTTCGGTTGACATGAGTGGTGAGAACGATGAGGTTTAACCTGAAATGAACACATTAAACTTTTTTATTTAATTGGCCTTAATTTTTAAAAACAAAACTTCCTCTTTGAACTTTGATGTCGTTTATTATATGTTTGAGTAAAACTTCACGTGTGCCATGTGTGATAAATCTATACTTTTTGTGGGATCTACTATTTATACACTCAAATAATACTTTTCATGACATATAATTTATACCACTAACTTAATTAGCAATTTTTCATCATACAATTGTTCACTTAAAATTCACTAAAAACTTTCCCTCCATCTAAAAATATTTCTAAAAAGACTTTCAAATTTGGGGAAAAAATCAGAGCTGAAAAAACCCTTGCCCCTCAGGCCTCAGTACCAAAATTCGACTAATTCCCTCCCATTCATCTTCTCTACACAGGACCAAAACAGCCCTAATCATAGCCACAGCTCCTCAGGCGATCATCTTTCTTTCCATCCACGTACATCACCACCAGCCCCCTCAGGCGATCAACAGTCCGCGCAGAGCACCACCTCAGCCAACAACCCTAATTTGATCACAACCAGCCTCCGTTTGTGCAACCGTAGCTCTTCTCAAGCTTCGCTCTCCTAGGTACTTCTGTTAAATTACATCCAACACCACTTCAACAGTTGTAGGTTCGATGCTCACTCATTTCCCTCACTAAATCAGCAAAAGTATACAAGTTGTGAACCAATTTTTATAGGTGAGAAATATAGGTTTGGCTTTGATTTCATTTTTTTCTTTTGCAGAGGAGCTACATTACACAGCAATAATGAGGTCAAACCAAATGGTATGTTTTTAGAAACTTTTAGAAGGTTGTTACATATTAAGATTTGATTTGATTGTTGTAAATTCCATGAAAATTTGAGATTTAATTGTTAATAAAGAGTATGGTTCATCATGTTAGAGCTTCATGATGGGCACGACTACAATTTCATAAATTGATTTTTTTTTTTAATTTTAGCTTATTTAAAACAATAGCAATGTTGCTATTAGAAGAATGAGTGAATAAAGCTCATTCAGGAACCATTCACGTAGGTTTTCCTTGTTAAATGGACGTGAGTTTTTTTATTTTTTGTGTTGTATGATTGATCTTATACTTGACTATATCATCATTTATTTTTATTGTGTTATGGTAAACATCTAATTGTTTCATAGGTAAAACAATATTATGTGCTCCATCTGCAGAAAGGATAATTTTCTAATTGTTTCATAGGTAAAGTAGTATTATATGCTCTAACTGCAAAAAATATTAGTTTTCTAAAAGAAGAAAATGTATATGCTGGACCCTGCATACCTTTTAAAAGATGATAAGTCTTTGGAGAGCTCACCAGGTACTTTGATCTTTCCAATTGATGATTAAAGTTGACTAAGAACTATGAGAGGATACAAGGAGCAATAGATAAACAAACAAACATAACCAGTAATATCCCACTCATAGCGCAAGGAGCGGTAGATACTAGACCTGACAATCTTGACCCATAACAAGATAAATGGGTAGATGTGGGTAAACAATTATAGTACTTTGAGTTGAAATGGGTAGCAATGTGACATTGAATGGGTTGAGACATGTAACACTTTAACACAATGCGGGTCAGATGGGTAACTTAAGATCTATGTGAATATAATTAATTAAAATAGGTTGAGATAGGTAGCATATTGTAAATTTTTGTAAGTTTGGTTCTCCTTGATAGTTACTCATCTTTGTAGTTTTTGTGTTATTGATGTTCTTATTGACGTCAGGAATATTCATTTCTTTGGTTTTGATGGCCAACAAAAAGTGACAAGATCCTATGGTGTAGTCATTAGCCTTAGAGGGGTCGGGACTCATCCTGCAACAAAAAGTTACTCCGAAGGGTATTTGATTATTGGATGTAAGTGGTGGCAGTCTTGACCTATTTTAGTATTAATTGGTTGATTTGGATTCTTTTTTTCAAACAGGTATACTAAAAGTATTATCTGAAGGAAACATGTCTAATGGATTGAGGTTCTTTAACGTCTACTGTTTTTAATAATTTTGATTTGTATTGTTGCAATTTCTTCTCTTTCAGTTTATAGGTTTTCCTCTATCAATGTTTTGTTTGTTGTTTGGTACTGTTTCATGTTCTTATTGCAGCTGTTAATAGGCATCCATCTCTAATTGATGGATGGGTGTCTTAACTAAAATTTTTATTAATCAGTTGACACGTCAATCATAGAAGAACTTGAATTTGAGAGGTTTTATGTTGATTTTTGTTCTGAAGCAATACTCATTAATTCAATTGATAATGGGTTATTTAAACAATTTAGTGATTTTTTGGTACAATTTTGTGAGTTTTTTATGTCTTCCCTTGTCACGTGGTTAATGCTTAAACAAACTCAAGGAAATGAACTGTAATTTTATGTCTAGACTATTCATCAAAACTCCACTTTGTACTTAAACTGGGCCAATCCATGAGCTGAACTTTTTATTCATTTTGCAAGAGACAAATGGTGTTCCATTTATACAGTTTATAGAACCATGAAGTCAATGTATCCTGAATTAGCTTCATGTGGACAAAATTGCTTGCTTTAGGTTTTGTTTTGTGATTTGATTGTGTAGTTATTTTTGTCTTTTTTATAAATTGTGTAGTTGAGACAATTAATGTGTGATGAAGCCAATTACATCCATGCATATTTCATTACTGTTTCGAAGATGTATGTGCATTGTGACACCGTCATGATGGTAACGAGTTTAACGCCGCCACGTGCGGCTGGTAAAACCTAGTTTATGTTAATTTTTCATTCTATTTTTTATATTGTAATAATATATAACATGAATGATTTTGTCATCCAATTGATTTAGTTTTTCTTTTTGTTGAGGATAAATCAGTTGGAAGGAGTGTACTATTTGTGTTTCTAGAAAGAGTGAAAGCTAACTTCAAGAAACTTTATGAAGCAAGTACTGAAAATGATATCCCATTTGCTAATGACAATGATGATTTATTTGAAGACTGGTATGTTATCTAATACTATTCTGGATAGGAGTTTGAGTATGTTATCTAATACTATTCTGGAGATTTAAAATAAAAAATACCAGGTTTTTATTTATTATTATTTTGTTAGATTAATAGGCCAAAAATAAAAGAACCGTATGGAGTATTGTTTAAATCATTCAAATGCATTGAAAAAACAATTTAAACTAAAGGCTCAAATAACTAGAGTTTAATGGTTAAAAGCGATTATGATGGATAATCATTAATTATCCTCTGATTGCAAATTGGATGCTACAGCATTTGATGTTACTGAATGAACTAGTTGTCCTTGTTATCCATCATTGACCCGCTCAAATTGGTATCCTTTTAAAAATTGCTAATCCTCATGATTAGTAGCTCATTTAGGGTTATTTATAGCCTAGTTTCGGCCTTATTGCTGCCCCCAATAACCCACACAAGTTGCATCATATTTTCAGCCACTAGTCATTGCAATTAGTAGCTTATTTTGGCTAAAAATGGCTGTGTCTCGGCCCTCAACCTATTGTCTTGAGACTATTCAACTTTCTAGTCAAACTACAAGGAAACAACAGGGACTGTCTTGAAACGGTACTCCTACATGTTTAATTCTAATACCAAATATATATGTTTTGTTAAATTTGTAGATTCATGATTTTGTGATTCAAATGGAAGCTGAAAGGAGATCAAGGCTCGAGATGGAAGAAGAAATACGAAAAGAGCGACATGAACGACATGAAATACAACTACAAATGAAAGAGTTCATGAAATTTAGGCAATGCCCTACTAGTTAGATGAGTTAATTTTGATATTAAGAAAAACTTATGTTAGTTTTGAAGACTTGTAGATCTTACTTGATTGTGTTTAAATTAATTTGCGTCGCAAATTGCTTTGTCGGAATTGCGTCGCAAATGGTTTTGTCGGAATTGTGTCGCAAACTTTTTTGTTGGAAATGTGTCACAAGCTATTTTGTCGGAATTTTGTCGCAACAATTTGCGTCGGAATTGCGTCGCAAATGTTAAATACATATAATGTAATAAATATTAATTTGTGTCGGAAATTGGTCGGAACTTCCAATGCTTTTTTTTCGTCGCAAATCTGTCACATTTTTTGTCGGAATTCCGTCGGAACTGTATTTCCGACCAAGGTTTTTCCGATAACCTATTTTTGTCGCAAATCCGTTGGAAATACTGTTTTTTTTTCTAGTAGTGTAATTTGTTAACAAGCTTAGTACGTTATTATAATTATTTATTAAACACAAAAATAATATTTAAAAAAAATTTAGTTAGTACCTTTTAATCATAAAACTTAAAAATATGCAAAAAAAAGCTTTAATCACTAAAATCAGTTACTTGGGAAAAAATAAGTGTTTATAAATATTTTACAAATCAATCAATAAATTCTACAAAAGTAATTATTAAAATAAATTATTTGAAAAAAAAATCGTTTCTAAATAAATTATAGGTTAATTTGGTGACATAAGGGTTATATGAGTTACAAATGTCAAAAGTTTAGAACTATATAGGTAATTTATGAAACTTAGAGATCAAAAGTAAAATATTAGCAAGCTACATAAACCATCTTGTTAATTTACTCTAAATAATAAGCTAAAAAAAACCTTGTACCAACCGTATAGGCCTATATGATCAGCTTTATATGCCCCGTATAACGGTGCCACCTATATGAAGCCGGCATTGATATGACAAAAGGGTGCTACACGACCTCGTAAAAATACGGTAATGTACGTGTAGAGGAGGGTGTTTTATGAAGTGGGTGGGCCTTGTTGTCCTTTCAACAGGGTCACAAGTGACAATCATGTGCTATTTGCATTATTTTTTTTTGGACACGCTATAAAGTAGTGGATTTGGTTTTTATGATGTTCATATTTGTATTTTGGACCAATTATCAAACAACTGTTACATGCAATCATGTTATGGCTTTAATTAAGTGATTATTTGGAATTTTTAAATAAATGGTTCCATATGGACTACAACAACCATACCCAGTTAAAATCTTACTTCTAATGGGGTCTGGGGAGGCCGGGAAGGACAGATAAAGACACACCTTACCCTTATTTACAAAATAGAATATAAAGTTGCTACTTTGTAGGAGTCCCTCGTCTCAAAGCTTCAAATATAATTTTTTTATTATGTTTTTTTTTTCTTATTTTTGTTTTCTCAAACTTATTAAACAAAAACATATACAAAGCGAAAAGGGTGCTTTATGAAGTGGGAGGGCCTCTTTGTCCTTTCGAACAGGGTCACGAGTGTTTTATGAAGTGGGAGGGCCTTGTTGTCCTTTTCGAACAGGGTCACAAGTGATGTTATTTGCAGACAACCATGTGCTATTTGCATTATTTTCTTTTGGAAAAGCTGTAAAGTAATGGATTTGGTTGTACGATGTTTAGATTTGTATTTTGGACCAATTATCGAACAACTGTTACATGCAATCATGTCATGGCTTTAATTTTTTTGAACGACGGTATTCTCGCATGTTTCCTATCTTTGGGGCGATCGTCCAAGGTCGGACTCATCCAACCGTCGTGAGAACCCATACCCCTTTGATGCGCAGGAACCCCGTTGAATGAGAAAACCTTTGCCCCCTTTTGGAATCAAACCTGTGATAAACTTCAAGCTGACCCTTCACCATGTAACCTTCAAATCTGCCTCCAGATGAATTCGAACCCCCAACCTCCATATTGAAAGGCGAGAGCCCTAACCATTAGGATGAGTTTTCAGGAACATGACTTTCATTAAGTGATTATTTGGAATTTTTAAATAATTGGTACCATATGGACTACAACAAAACTGATAATATGAACACTAATTTACTCCTGTATAACGTAGTTTGAAACTTTTAATATTCCATTTCATAAAACGTTGTCGATTTTCTTATGTAGTTTCATATGCATTTTCCTTTGTACCTTTAGAAAACATATATTTAAATTAAAATATGTTAATACTGTTTTTACAGAGTATTAGTTATTTTTACAAAATCGAGCCCAACCATCTTTACAGCCCTAAGTACGATTGTAAGTGGGTTCATTTATCAGGTTTCTAAGTTGGTTAAAATGTATGAAACTCATCTTGCTTTTACGAAATAAAACCTTTAATGAAAATATCAAAACCAAGATAACAAGATTGAAATTTTTATTTCAAAAATTTATTACCTAAAACTACAAATAAATTCATTATACGTCTATGAATTCGGGTTGTCAACGCAATAGAGAATCAAAACACCATTCATCTTCATTCTTTTCTTCAAATCTCAACCTCCCATCGATTAATCCATCTTTGCATTAAGAATTTAAAAATCATCCACCACCCTCCACCGCCAGGTGGCAATCACGGTCGGATCTCCACCATATCTCCAAGATTGATGGTAAAGGTCCGAAATTGATGCCTCAAATTGTTGCATAAATCAAGAAAATTTGTAAATTGCATAATATAACTATACAAGCAACTGATTGTGCCCAATACTTGAGCCTTGCTTTCAATTCCTCAGGATGATCACCTGAACAGAAAAAAAATAATATAATAACAAAAGAACCGATTAACATGGTGTACTCATCATGTATAACAGTGGTGGTTTACAACATTGATTATTAATAATCCTATGCGGTTGTTTGCCCTATCACAACCACCATCCAAGACCCCCTACCAATATGTTACAAATCGTAACCATTGCAAGATATGTGACTTGTCCCACATTGGTCGTATGTGCAATTGATGTGGGCTTTATAGGCCAAAAGAACTCTCTCACTCATCATACTATTCTTTTAGGTTAAGTTCTCTCGTTTGATCTCTAACACAATAGATCTTGAAAATATTATACACGGTATTTTTGTTCCCTAAAATTTTGGAGGATTTAAACAAGCCGAGCATAATCTAGATCCCTAATCCCTAACCCTACAATTTTAAATCCTTAATACTTAATCACGTTACTTTTAAAAAAACACACTTTCTACGCATGTTATTAGCTCTTATTATAATTATTATGATAATGAAAAAACATAATTAAAAACATTTCTTTTAAGAAAATTTTAATCGCATGTGATTTTTCTATTGGGAAAATTACCAAAATAGCCACTTTGACCAGATTTTTACACAATATGTCCATTTGACTTTTCAAAAGCAGAAATGTCCATCCCCTTTACGAGCGTCGGCGCCCGTATACTTACGGGCGGCCGCCTATATGAGATCCAATGGGATTTCGCCATGTGTCCTTAACGGGCGCCGGGACCGACCACACAGGCGCCCGAACCTAGTTACGGGCGTCCAAGACTTTTTTTTCAAAAAACGTGTCACAGGCGTCCGTGTGTACTTTACAGGCGCCCGCTTGTAAGTTACAGGCGCCCGTACTTTACAGGCGTCCGCCCGTACTTTACAGGTGCCCGCCCGTACTTTACAGGCGCCCGACTGTACTTTTTTATTTTTTCTATTTTTTAAAATTTTTTTTTAAACGACTTTTTTATTTTTTTTATTTTTTTTAGGGGCGGACGCCCGTGGCAAAGTTGTCAGGGTGGGCCCGACGCCCGTGACAACTTTTTTTTTAAACGGGCGTTTATCATTTTTAAGAGGCGTGGGCGCCCGTGTAGGACACATGACGCTTTCTGATTGGGGCTTACACAGGCGGCCGCCCGTGAGTACACAGGCGCCGGCGCCCGTAAAGAGGATGGACATTTCTGCTTTTAAAAAGTCAAATGGACATTTTGGTTAAAATTCTGGTCAAAGTGGACATTTTGGTAATTTTCCCTTTTCTATTTTGACTAAGATTTCGCAGTCCTATTATTCATGAAATGATTTAAATGTATGGATCCACATAGAAGCACTCACTGTTGTAACAGTCAGCTTTCAAGGCTCATTTCAATGAGTTGTTTCGAGGCCGAATATTTTCTTAGTATTAACCGAGTACTCCCGCCTAAGACCAAGTACTGCCCGATTAATCAATTCAAAGAGCTATTTAAACCTAAAAGCGCCTAGCGACTTTTTCCTTGGAAGCACTTCCAACTAACAGGCATCTTTAAAGCATTTTCAACCTTCAAAAACTATTTTGTAAAGAAAGAAGCCCCAATGTTATACAAATATAATCAATTTTTGATTTTGTTTCAATTAAATCATTAATTGGAACTTTGTTTTTTTGTTTTTTGTTTTTCAATTAGGTAACTTAAGTTTTATTTATATTCTAATACTAGATAAGAAACCTGAATAACATGTAATTTTGGTCTGTATTATACTTTATAAGTGAATTTTTAGATAAATTTAGGATCCGTTTGAAGGTTTTAGATGTATGTTAAACCTATTTGGGCGTTTTATGTTTTTTTATAATCAATTAAATATTTTTACAATTTTATAAAAAATTTCACAAATTTTTTAATTTTTTAAAATTTTTGCAATTTTATAAAAATTGGAGATTTTTTTTTTCAAAATCCATGTTATTTTCATGTCAACATGCAATAAAAATAAATAATAATAATAAAAAAAAATAAGGTTACAAATAATATATGTCACATATCTAAGATTGAAACATAAAAATAAACTTAAGTTATCAAATTAAAACAAAACAAAGTTTGAGTGATTTGATTGGAACAAAATTAAAACTTGGTTATGTTTTCTACGAAATTACCCCATCCCATTCTTAAATATATGAGTAACTTTAGGATTCGGTGTATAACAAAATTTGGATAAGAAAATAAATAGTAAATAATGAAGAATTAGGAGTTATAAAACACTATTTTAAGTTTCAAACAGTACTGAACAAAATTTTTTTAAGAAAAAAAGAAAAGAAAAGAAACATGGAAAAAAAATCTTACGGTATTAGAATTGTGTCACGTGACAATGTTTTTATATATACGAGAACATTAGAAATACTTAGAATACAAAGTATTCTTATCAAACGAAGTGGGGTGAAATGATCACCTAAAAAGAATTTACCTTACGTGATTATTATCACACAAAGATGAAAATCACACACAGCCACCATACACGATATTTACATTTCTACATGGTAATTTCATTTTTAAATTTGATAATTTCATTTTTATATGATAATAATGGAACACAAAATTTTTCTTGCATGATCCAACTTTGCCGATCCATTTTGTATACTAACCTTTCTATGTATACAACTCTTCTTTTATTGGGTGAAGACCGGGCTTGGGACCACCTAATAATTCTTGCCTTCATTTTAAAAATAAAAATTGATATATGTGTAACTAAGCAAATTTTGTTAATCTAGAACAATAAAAGGAAGTCTTGAGTTTTTTCTTCTAATTCTAAAAAGCCTAAATTTTCTTTTCTAAGATCTTTTTTATGCCTATATCTTTTCAATTCTGCCCCAATGTCTTGCTTAGGCTTGCAGACAAAAAAAGAAAAAATACAGTGGAAAAAAAAAGGGTAAAAGACAAAGGCCTATAGAGGTGTATACGGGGTGTGTGTGATTACGAGGACCTTATAAGAATCCAATGCTTTAAGCCATTAAGAGAGAATATGATGAAGCATTGAGCAGAATATGTTGTGTCACCATCTCTTGTTTAAAATCATTTTGGACTGACAAAAAATTTCAAGCCTTTAAGTTTTCAAGTTTTAAACTGAAATTAAAAAGTCAAAATGTTCAACTTCACTCTATATAATTAACACATTTTATTACATTTTCCATAAATAAATTATGATTGTTTATTAGTTGACTAGCACAAGATCAACATTCGAACTCCATATATTTATGCCTGGCAAAATGGGCGGATTGGGTCGGGTTAGGTAACGTGTTAGGATGGGTTCAGGTCAGGATGGGTGGGGTTAGAACGAGTTTTAAGCAAAATCAATTCGGGTCTAAATGAATTGTTCTTAAAAAACATTAATTTAGTTTAGCTTAAGATGTGTTATAAGTATACAAATAGTCTATTTGGATCATTTTTAGTGATTTTCTCGTCAAATATGGTATTAATCATTTTTAAATGTTTGAATTCATTGCATTTACATAGTTTTTTGGTTACCCATCTTAACCCGCATTGTGTTTAAGTGCTACCCATCTCAACTGTCACACCCCGAGCCGGCGGGAACGGATCGGGTTTTCCCGTCGGGCGGAAAGTTCCCGGGGCGCGATATCGTGAGTGATAATCAAATGATCAGATTGTTTACATAGCACATGATAATAAATGAGAAATGCTAACACATCAATGATATAGAATTACAAGATTAAATTACAAGATTATTTATTACAATGTATCGTTCATAATTTCATCAAATAAATCTATCAAAAGAATCATTGTAACTATATCTTGTATCTGTACAAGATATACAAAAGATGATTCATAGTTCTTGTCACCAAAAGCATGCAACACAAAATAAGCTAGGTCTTCTAAAAGTCCTCTAACTTAATCCTTGCATGTAATTACCTACACCTGTTCATCACCTGAGAAAACATGCATTTAAACAAGTCAACACTAGGTTGGTGAGTTCATAAGTATGTTAATTGAAAACCTTGATTCATTCACATGCACATTCACAATGTATGTTATGTTACTTGTATGTTATCTGTTTCACCTGTTCTCCAAATGGCTCCTCAATAGTTATATTCACAAGTACTATATTATCCTAGTAGTGATGCTTATATATAGGGCATATGTAAGTGAACTAAGCCCTAGCCAACATCCCATCACATCACTACTAGAACTCCACACTACTTGCAATAAAACTATTGATTTCCATTCCCATTCCACATCTTTGTCTCTTTGTTGCTCACCTGTGATATCACGTATAGAATAATATAATGAAAGCGTTGTAGTTATCAAACCGAAGTATTGATAACCATTCATGTAGTAAGAATATTAGATTTACTTAATCTGTTCCTTGTATTATTCTATTGTCTGTGTGTTAACTGTTGTTCCACTTTTAATTATTAAAAGTGTTAGTTAACTGTTTGTCATTTGTTCTCCTCATGCAGTGCATAGAGCCTAAAAGGAATCCATCGCAATCTTCACGTAATCAGATTGCAATGCATCCGATTTACCTCTATCACCGTGTGTTCCCATTGCCTTCATCGAAACTGTTACTAGTAATATGACATAATAGAAAATAAATTCCTCAGTCTACTAGTCCACAAGTAACGATGGATGATGTACATCGATGTTGTTGTTGTCTCCATGTGGGAATGTTATCCATGTGATTAACAAAGTTGAATAAGAACTTGTCTTATTACGTTATGTTAATCATGTGTGAATGATGTTGTTATCATGAAGTTACGTTATCATGATTATCATTCAATGTAATCCATATGTTCACCATGTAATCCTTAAGCCGTAGTAAGAACAAGTCTTGGTACCCTTAAGTGACGCAGGTGGTGGATACCCAATGCTCAATATACTATCACATAGTATATGTTTTTATGTTGTAACTAAGTGTTATAAGTACTTGACTTATCACACTTAGTCAATTAGTTTGTGGAATGATATTAAGAAGATATTTTATCTTCCAATCATTCATGTGTTGTGCTGTGTCATTATGTTCCTCTGTCATCGTTCTCATTGTTTGTTTGTGTATGAATTTCCTCAATGTTTGCCATGTAGGAATAACTACGTGTTGTGAGATAAATCTTACAACTATGTTATTCCCCAGTGTTGATGAATTATGAAATTACATTATCATTTTCATCCGATTGTTCCTGTAATAACATGATCATACAAGCATGCATACAATGATAAATAATAATAACAGTTTGATATTATATAAATCAAAGTATAAATGATATGTAAGCAAAACTTTTAAACAATTAAAAGTAAAGCATGTTTCTCAGCCCCGAGAGTTTAAAATCAGTTAAGATTAAAGAAAAGGGGCATATGAACTCACCTTGTTGTAGTGGTTGACTTAACTTAAAGGAAGAATATACGCGCTCTTGATTGTACTTGTGTTCGTTCTCACGATCCTGTATTGATTTCGCGTTGTATTTTACTCATAAGTATCAATTATTGTGATTTGTGTGCGTGTATGTGTTAGCCCTAAAATTGGCTAACACGGGTGAGTCTCAGTCTTGATTTTCATTCGGCTCTTGTCTAAGTGTCATAGGTTTCATAACACTTAACTAATTTAGTTAGAACTTCACTTGTCATGTTATTTTGTGCCTGTCGTAATCAAATTAATCTCATAGGTTTAGGACATTTCTTAAAAAAAAAACACTTAGGTTTTTCATAAGTCTTGTTTATTACCTAAATGTTAGAAACGTTTGTTATCCTTGTAATTATGTGTATCAAGTTCATTAAATTTGAGCCGAATGTTATATACGTGAGTCCCATTTAAACCGGGTGGCCTAATACTCCTTTGTGCCAAAACAAATAATCTTGGGTCAAATTAAGCTCATGATGGGCCGAATCAATCCTATTAGTTTATTAGAGTGTGGGCCGAATTTCTCATGGACCGAATGGCTAGTGTGTGCTATAGCTTGGGTTTGGGCTTTGTGTGTATATGGGCCGGCTGTTGGCTAAGAGGTTGGGCCGAAATTCACATGTCCAATTGTTTAGGATTTTGGGCCAAGAAGTATGTTATTTAAATGATTAGATCGGTTGTTAAGGCCCAATATAAGAAGATAACCGAATTGAATAGCTGGGTTGAAACTGTGGGATGAATGGAACTGCTTGGCCGATCACTCTAGCATAGACCCAGCGAACCTTATGAGGGTTTGGCTGAAGGTTTGGTCTTACATGAATCAACGAACCTTAAGGTTCGTTCTAATGTAAATGTGTGAGCCTAGAATGAAGGTTCGGTGGCCTCCATAGGGTTCGGCTACCTGGTCCCTGAGGTTTCGGTTGTGAGGAGCTAAGGTTCGTTACAAGAGTTAAGCAGTGAAGGTTCGACCGACTGTAGTGGGTTCGCTGAGATGAAAGATTCGTTTGCTAATGGTTCGTGGCTATACACACACGCTCAAGGGTTCGTGATAACCACATGGTTCGGCCAATAGCATCACCATGCCATGCATGGGTTCGCTGATTATGTGGGTTTGTTCACATAAGGTTCGGCCATAGTGCATGATGGTTCGTTGGGGATGGCTCTTGGCCCACAGGTTCGTCTCTTGTATTGCATGGGTTCGTGAGGCAGGAGGGTTCGCTGGACAGCATGAGTGTTCGTTGATGAGAAGATTCGGATGCGTTTGCAAGAAACCAGGGTTTCGACACTTCGCAGCAGGTTCGGTGGCATCATGTGGGTTCGGCTGAGATTCACAAAGGTTCGGCTTCAGCCTTGACTAACCGAGGCTCGCCTGGGTGTGCATGGTTCGTGAGCCCCAAAGGTTCGCCCCTTATGACGCCCAGCCTTCCTCCGAACCTGTTGCACCTTTCCCCCATCATCTCCTCCGACTCAACTGATCACTAAATTATCTACCTGTTGGTGTCATGTACCATGAAATTTCCGAATAGAGCAGTAGTCGTAATCGTGGTTCTATGGTCGACTAAATGTGAGTGTGTGTGTCCAAACCAAATGTGAAAACCCTCTTTTTATAATCTTCCCTTGATCATACCTCGATTTTGGCTGGTGAAAAGCTTAGATCCGTTGTACTTCCTTGTAGAGGACGTCAAGAGCTACGCGTTGACACCAAGAACACCCGATTTCGTCCACAAACGAGTGAGATATCGCGATTAGAAGAGTGATTCTCTTAGAGAGAGAGGGTTCGTGAAATGCTTTTAGAGAGAGGTTGTGGCTGCAATAAATGAGGAAAAACACCCTCATTTGGTGTTTATATACCCTCGGGGTATTCGGGTTCGTTTTGGTTGTTCGGTTTGTGTTTTCGTCGCGTTTCCGGAATTGACGCGTAATTTAGTTATAATAAATAAAAGAAAGATTATTTTAATTATTTAATGAGTTTCAAAATTGTAAAATGTTAAATTTCTTATTTTATTTATTTAAAGTCGTTCGTGTCGGGTTTTTGTTGTCGTTTCGTCAGATCACGTCACCATCGCGCGTATTCGTTCGAATTGTCATTCGAACGAACACGACGATGGTTTTGCTTTCCGACTTTTGTTTTCTACTTTTCAGTCATCATTTCAGACATTAAACTCACATATATGTTTGTGTGAATCGTCACCCACGCAAACACACTGTCAGTTCGTTATTCAGAAACGACACTGCAATATTGTTTGAATTGTGTTTCCTCACTGTCGGACTCAACTAATCATCCTGTTATCCCATTGTTTTCACACTGATTTGTCGGCCATCTGATTCCTGTCATCTATGGATAACAGATTGCAACCGATTTGTTCTTGTTATTTGTATGAACACTGTTGTTTCTCATGATCTGTTGTGTTAACTGTACTTAGGTTTTCACTTAAATACGTACGACTAATGTTTCAAATGTATGTTGTACTTACAGTATTTAAGTTTACACGAAAGTACGTACAACTGTTTCTTGTATTTAGAATTCTATTAATACAAGTACTGTTTACACACATGTATGTACACATAGTTCCTGTTGAAAGTACACGTACCGTACAGACTTGCCGGTCGGTCAGGTACTAGTTGTCACAGTCTCCCCTTGTTAAAGAAATTTCGTCCCGAAATTTAAGCATAAAGGTCGGGCTGTACTTCTCAAACAAGTGAGGATACTTTGTTTTCATGTTATCCTCGCGCTCCCAAGTAAATTCTGGTCCACGCTTGGAGTTCCATCGAACCTTTACAATAGGGATACGACTTCGTTTCAGTTTCTTAACTTCACGTTCCATAATTTCTACAGGTTCTTCAATGAAATGTAATTGCTCGTCAACTTGTATTTCCTCCAATGGTATGATCAATGTTTCGTCTGCTAAGCACCTCTTGAGATTTGATACATGGAACACATCGTGTACTCCACTGAGTTCATTAGGGAGTTTGAGTCTGTATGCCACAGGACCAATGCGTTGAGTAATCTCAAACGGTCCGACATACCTAGGTGCTAGCTTGCCTTTAGCCCCAAATCGAACTACTCCTTTCCATGGGGACACTTTCAACATGACTCGGTCACCCACATCAAATTCCAAAGGCTTGCGCCGTTTGTCTGTGTAACTCTTTTGGCGGCTACGTGTTGCTTGTAATCATTGTTGTATCTGGGCTATCTTATCAGTAGTTTCCTGAATAAGTTCAGGCCCAGTAATCCTGTTGTCTCCCACTTCGGTCCAACAAATTGGAGACCGACATTTTCTACCATAAAGTGCTTCAAAAGGAGCACATCCGATGCTGCTGTGGTAGTTATTGTTGTAAGAGAACTCAATGAGTGGTAGATGAGTATCCCAACTTCCACCGAAGTCTAGGATGCATGTCCTCAACATATCCTCTAGGGTTTGAATGGTGCGTTCGCTTTGTCCATCCGTTTGTGGATGATAAGCAGTGCTCAAGTTAACACTTGTCCCTAAGGATTGTTGTAATGATTGCCAGAACCGCGAAGTAAATCGACTGTCCCGGTCCGAAATAATAGACAATGGCACACCATGCCTTACTACTATTTCTTCAACGTATAGTCTCGCTAGTTTCTCCATCTTGTATGTTTCTCTGATCGGCAAGAAGTGTGCGAACTTGGTCAATCTATCAATGATGACCCAAATCGAATCGTGTCCGCTGGAAGTGCGGGGTAGCTTGGTAATGAAATCCATAGCTATTTGTTCCCACTTCCATTGTGGTATCTCTGGTTGTTCCAGCAAACCCGAAGGTTTCTGGTGTTCAGCTTTGACCTTGGCACATGTAATGCATTTGTCAACATAAGTGGTAATGTCTTTCTTCATACCCGGCCACCAATAAAACGACCTAAGATCTTGGTACATCTTATCGGCACTAGGATGAACTGAATATCGTGTCTTGTGTGCCTCGTCAAGAATGAGTGTTCGGAGTTCATCTACTGCTGGAATCCAAACACGATCCAAATAATAGATAACTCCATCTTGTTTTGTCTCCAAATGTTTCTCGGCTCCACAATCGAGTTCGCGTTTCAAATTGTCTCTTGCCACTGCTTCTTGTTGTGCTCTCATGATTTAATCTTTCAGACTTGTTTGCACAGTCATTCCCATTGTTCGTACGCGCAAGGGTTTGACTCTTTCCTTCCGACTCAAATCATCTGCAACAACATATGCTTTGCCCGGATTTTATTTGATCACACAATCGTAATCGTTCAGGAGCTTAACCCAACGTCTCTGTCTCATGTTAAGCTCCTTCTGATCAAATATGTGTTGTAAACTCTTATGATCGGTGAAGATAGTGCATTTGGTACCATACAGGTAATGTCTCCAAATCTTTAGTGCAAAGACAACAGCTCCCAGTTCTAAGTCATGTGTTGTGTAATTCTTCTCATGTATCTTCAGCTGTCTTGAGGCATAAGCAATGACTTTATCTCGTTGCATTAAAACACATCCGAGTCCTTGATGGGAAGCATCACAATAAACTACAAAGTCATCATTGCCTTCTTGGAGTGTTAAGATTGGAGCATTGCACAATCTTTGTTTCAATGTCTGGAATGCCTCTTCTTGTTTCTGTGTCCAACAAAAGGTTCACTCTTCTGTGTGAGTTTGGTGAGAGGTAAGGCTATCTTAGAGAAATTCGAAATGAATCTCCTGTAATAACCTGCCAATCCCAAAAATGATCGGATCTCTGTTGGTGTTGTTGGCACATCCCAGTTCTTGATTGCTTCAATCTTGGCAGGATCCACGTGAATACCATCACTGTTAATCACGTGACCTAAGAACTGAACTTCTCTTAACCAGAATTCACACTTGGAGAATTTGGCATAGAGTCGTTCTTCTTTCAGAAGTTCCAAGACTGTCTTGAGGTGTTGCTCATGTTCCTTCTCGTTCCTTGAATAAATCAGTATGTCATCAATAAAGACAATAACAAACTGATCTAAGTACGGTTTGCACACCCGGTTCATCAAATCCATGAACACTGCCGGTGCGTTCGTCAATCCGAATGGCATCACCATGAACTCGTAGTGACCATATCGGGTACGAAAGGCCGTCTTTGGTATATCTTCCTCTTGAATCTGGAGCTGGTGATAACCTGAACTCAGATCTATCTTTGAAAAGTACTGAGCTCCTCGTAATTGATCAAACAAATCATCAATCCTTGGTAACGGGTACCGATTCTTGATAGTGAGTTTGTTGAGCTCTCTGTAATCAATGCACATCCTGAAAGATCCATCCCTCTTCTTAACAAAAAGAACTGGAGCTCCCCACGGGGAAAAGCTCGGTCGGATGAATCCTTTTTCGAGTAGCTCCTGCAATTGATTTGACAACTCCTGCATTTCTGATGGTGCAAGTCTATAAGGAGACTTAGCTACAGGAGTCGCTCCCGGAATCAAATCGATTCGAAACTGCACTGATCTCTCAGGTGGCAGTCCCGGTAAATCATCCGGAAATACGTCCGCGTAGTCTCTCACAATTGGTACATCTTGAATCTTGATTGTTTTCTTGTCTTTTCTCGATCACGTGAGCTAGGAATGCAACACATTGTTTTCGGAGGTACTTGCGAGCCTTCATGCACGATATTATCTTGACACTGCGTTTCGCTTGGTCTACACGAATCTCCAAAATCTCATTGTTCTCCACTGGAATGCGTAGTAGTTTATCGGAACAGATGAACTCAACTCGGTTAAGAGATAGCCAATCCATTCCGATGATGATGTCGAAACTGCCCAGCTCCATTGGTATCAAGTCGATGGAAAATGTGTGATCGCCAAGTGTTAATGGGCAATTCCTAAGTATTGTGTCTACTGTGACCTGTTTTCCGTTTGCTATCTCAATAGTGTAAGGGAAGTCTAACAATTCCTCAACATAATTAAGATGGCATGCAAAGTCGGATGTGATAAAACTCTGATCCGCACCAGTGTCAAATAATATGGATGCATAGAAGTCAGATAAGAGAAATGTACCCGTGATCAAATTCGGGTCCTGTCGAGCTTCAGCAGCTCCTATCTGAAAGGCTCGACCTCGTGCTGCTGGAGCCCGTTGTTGGTTTCTGTTGGGACATTCCCGAGAGAAATGACCAGGTTCGCCACAGTTGTAGCAAGACCTGTTATCAGCAGCAACAGCGGTAGCTGCATTGTTGTTCCTGTTCTGAGCCCTCGGGCTCCTGCAGTGGGTTACCGTGTGACCAAATCTCCCATAGTTGGTGCAGTGTCTGCACGGGACAATTGGCGGATGATGAAACTGAGATGAGTTGCACAAAGGTGCAGTGCCAGTGTATGGCTTCTTGATCTGTAGTGGTGGTGGCTGGTTGAGCATTGGAGCTTGAGTAGTGGCAGCAAAGTTTCTAGCCACCTTCTGTTTCTTAGCCGGACGTTTATCCGACTTCTTTGAAGTTCCAGCTTTGGCTGTGTCAGCCTCTTTCTTGAAGTACCCAGAAGCAACCATCATATCTGTCAGGGATGTTGACAGAGTAACAGCTAACTCCATGGTAGTGGGGTGGGCAGAAATAACATTGCCCTGAATGCAAGACGGTAGTCCCCCGACATACCGTTCAATTCTCTTCTCCAGTGTTGGCACCACATCTGGTGCCAATGTAGCAAGTTCATGAAATTGGGTGGTATAAGCCAGATGCCCAGAGCCAACCATAACTAGGTTGAGTAGTTCAGTCTGCACCTTTTTCAGTTCGTTTCTTGGGCAAAACTCTGCCCTCAACATCGCCTTGAAGTCATCCCAAGGCATAGCCTGAGCTTCATCACGTCCTCTGATATGAACTTGAGTGTTCCACCAAGTTAACACTCTCTTGTGAAATGAACTCGCAGCATACTTAACCTTGTTCTGTTCAGGACAGCCACTGATGTCAAGGGTGGTTTCCATCTTCTCAATCCATTGGATTAATCCAACGGCACCCTCACTGCCACTAAAGCTAGGTGGCTTGCAGCCTACAAAGTTCTTGTAGGCATGGTCCTGTTGTTGGCGAGTGTTACCGCTGCCTTCTCCAGATGAGTTAGCAACGTTATTGCTGCTGTTGTTGTTGTTGATTCTGTTCATCATCTCCGGGATTACATCACTCAGCTGGCTAGTCAGAAGAGTGGCCAATACCACAGTAGCAGGGTCCAACAGATGAACCGATGGTGGCGGAGGTGGAGGTGTAGGAGAGTCAGGCGGTGTCGGTGTAGAAGAATGAGGAGCAGAGTCCTGTGGTGGTGGTGGCAGTAAGGCTGGTAGTTGTCTTTTCGGCGGCATTCTGATCCTAACTGAAAGAAAATCGGTTAGTGCAGTGATCCGAGGCAGAAGACATATGCAAGTAGAATCCTATGTCACAGATCTTTACATGAGGGTCCCTAGGTTATAGTCTAGGTCAAACCGTTCAAGAAACATGACCTGTATTTCTCTATAACCATGGCTCTGATACCAATCTGTCACACCCCGAGCCGGCGGGAACGAATCGGGTTTTCCCGTCGGGCAGAAAGTTCCGGCGGCGCGATATCGTGAGTGATAATCAAATGATCAATTGTTTACATAGCACATGATAATAAATGAGAAATGCTAACACATCAATGATATAGAATTATAAGATTAAATTACAAGATTAAATTACAATGTATCGTTCATAATTTCATCAAATAAATCTATCAAAAGAATCATTGTAACTATATCTTGTATCTGTACAAGATATACAAAAGATGATTCATAGTTCTTGTCACCAAAAGCATGCAACACAAAATAAGCTAGGTCTTCTAAAAGTCCTCTAGCTTAATCCTTGCATGTAAGTACCTACACCTGTTCATCACCTGAGAAAACATGCATTTAAACAAGTCAACACTAGGTTGGTGAGTTCATAAGTATGTTAATTGAAAACCTTGATTCATTCACATGCACATTCACAATGTATGTTATGTTACTTGTATGTTATCTGTTTCACATGTTCTCCCAATGGCTCCTCAATAGTTATATTCACAAGTACTATATTATCCTAGTAGTGATGCTTATATATAGGGCATATGTAAGGGAACTAAGCCCTAGTAATATGACATAATAGAAAATAAATTCCTCAGTCTACTAGTCCACAGGTAACGATGGATGATGTACATCGATGTTGTTGTTGTCTCCATGGGGGAATGTTATCCATGTGATTAACAAAGTTGAATAAGAACTTGTCTTATTACGTTATGTTAATCATATGTGAATGATGTTGTTATCATGAAGTTACGTTATCATGATTATCATTCAATGTAATCCATATGTTCACCATGTAATCCTTAAGCCGTAGTAAGAACAAGTCTTGGTACCCTTAAGTGACGCAGGTGGTGGATACCCAATGCTCAATATACTATCACATAGTATATGTTTTTATGTTGTAACTAAGTGTTATAAGTACTTGACTTATCACACTTAGTCAATTAGTTTGTGGAATGATATTAAGAAGATATTTTATCTTCTAACCATTCATGTGTTGTGCTGTGTCATTATGTTCCTCTGTCATCGTTCTCATTGTTTGTTTGTGTATGAATTTCCTCAATGTTTGCCATGTAGGAATAACTACGTGTTGTGAGATAAATCTTACAACTATGTTATTCCCGAGTGTTGATGAATTATGAAATTACATTATCATATTCATCCGATTGTTCCTGTAATAACATGATCATACAAGCATGCATACAATGATAAATAATAATAACAGTTTGATATTATCTAAATCAAAGTATAAATGATATGTAAGCAAAACTTTTAAACAATTAAAAGTAAAGCATGTTTCTCTGCCCCGAGAGTTTAAAATCAGTTAAGATTAAAGAAAAGGGGCATATGAACTCACCTTGTTGTTGTAGTGGTTGACTTAACTTAATGGAAGAATACACGCGCTCTTGATTGTACTTGTGTTCGTTCTCACGATCCTGTATTGATTTCGCGTTGTATTTTACTCATAAGTATCAATTATTGTGATTTGTGTGCGTGTATGTGTTAGCCCTAAAATTGGCTAACACGGGTGAGTCTCAGTCTTGATTTTCATTCGGCTCTTGTCTAAGTGTCATAGGTTTCATAACACTTAACTAATTTAGTTAGTACTTCTCTTGTCATGTTATTTTGTGCCTGTCGTAATCAAATTAGTCTCATAGGTTTTGGACATTTCTTAAAAAAAAAACACTTATGTTTTTCATAAGTCTTGTTTATTACCTAAATGTTAGAAACGTTTGTTATCCTTGTAATTATGTGTATCAAGTTCATTAAATTTGAGCCGAATGTTATATACGTGAGTCCCATTTAAACCGGGTGGCCTAATACTCCTTTGTGCGAAAACTAATAATCTTGGGTCGAATTAAGCTCATAATGGGCCGAATCAATCCTATTAGTTTATTTGAGTGTGGGCCGAATTTCTCATGGACCGAATGGCTAGTGTGTGCTATAGCTTGGGTTTGGGCTTTGTGTGTATATGGCCTGGCTGTTGGCTAAGAGGTTGGGCCGAAATTCACATGTCCAATTGTTTAGGATTTTGGGCCAAGAAGTATGTTATTTAAATGATTAGATCGGTTGTTAAGGCCCAATATAAGAAGATAACCGAATTGAATAGTTGGGTCGAAACCGTGGGATGAATGGAACTCCTTGGCCGATCACTCTAGCATAGACCCAGCGAACCTTATGAGGGTTTGGCTGAAGGTTCGGTCTTACATGAATCAACGAACCTTAAGGTTCGTTCTAATGTAAATGTGTGAGCCTAGAATGAAGGTTCGGTGGCCTCCATAGGGTTCGGCTACCTGGTCCTTGAGGTTTCGGTTCTGAGGAGCTAAGGTTCGTTACAAGAGTTAAGCAGTGAAGGTTCGACCGACTGTAGTGGGTTCGCTGAGATGAAAGATTTCGTTTGCTAATGGTTCGTGGCTATAGACACATGCTGAAGGGTTCGTGATAACCACAGGGTTCGGCAATGGCGTCACCATGCCGTGCATGGGTTTGCTGATTATGTGGGTTTGTTCACATATGGTTCGGCCATAGTGCATGATGGTTCGTTGGAGATGGTCTTGGCCCACAGGTTCGTCTCTGGTATTGAATGGGTTTGTGAGGCCGGAGGGTTCGCTGGACAGCATGAGGATTCGTTGATGAGAAGATTCGGCTGGGTTTTCAAGCAACTAAGGTTTCGGCACTTCGCAGCAGGTTCTATTGCATCAGGTGGGTTCGGCTGAGATTCACAAAAGTTCGGCTTCAGCCCTGACTAACCGAGGCTCGCCTGGGTGTGCATGGTTCGTGAGCCCCAAAGGTTCGCCGCTTATGATGCCCAGCCTTCCCCCGAACCTGTCGCACCTTTCCCCCATCATCTACCCTGACTCAGTTGATCACTAAGTTATCTACCTGTTGGTGTCATGTACCATGAAAAAAAATTATTTACCAAAATGAGTGATTTGAAAAGTATTTATCAAAATATTTGTTTTTCATTTATTATTTTAACTATTTTTTAATTCAATCAACATATTACTATATTTTCTTATTTTTTTCAATCAACTGACTAAGATAATATTTTGATTAGATTAAAAAAATACAATAAGTTAGTTCAAAATAAAGAAATTAATGAAAAACACCCATTTTGGTAAATATTTTTCAAATCATCCATTTTAATAAATAATTTTTCCACCAACACTCTTTTGGAAAATATCGGTTTAAATGTATTCTCAAACGTTAATTAATCACTTAGGTGTTGTTTGTTTTTAAGAGGAAAAATGTTTGCAGTCTGCAAACCAAATCTGCAGAAATCTGTAGAAGAAGAGGTGAACCAAATGTCAGCAGTCTGCAAGAAGAACAATGTATTTTTTTAACGTCTGTTTACTTTTAAAATAAATTAGTGGTGGTGTACGGACGGTGGTGGCGCACGGTGGTGGTGGAGGTGACCGCCGATGGTGGGTGTGACCGACTGTGGCGGTGGCGGCAAATGGTGGCTGTGGTGCCAGACGGTGGTGGTGGTGTGCGCTCTCTGTAAGCCTTAGAAGATCCTTGAAGTTGCTGGGTCACATCTGCACCAAGAAGAGCATGCATAAACGTTTTTTAATGAAACATTTTCGAAAAACAAACAGTTTGCATATGCCAATGTCTGCGCATGGTTTGCGCGACGTAGAAAAGGAAGTTGCACATATGTTTTTGGAAAAAACAAACAACACCTTAATCATGATACGTTTAAATTAAGTCGCATAAAATAGTTTAACTTCTATGGATAAAAACACATATAAGCAAATAATTTTAATTAAATTTACACTTACAGTTTGAAGCTGTCGGAAAGTAATAAATCTACATACGAGCGATGGTTTTCTGAAGTGGTAGAAGAGAGATGAAAACGTCGATGGAGCAGAGGTTACCGCAAAAACATCACATCTTAGTATTATTAAAGTGCAAGTTTATATTTAAGCAAAGTATGCCAAAACCACCTTAAAACATCACAAATTTTTATCTTAGACTATGACTGAAGTTGGTTACGCCCCCTCGACTGCATTACGTTGATATAGGCTGAATTGGGCTTATTTAGGGTACACTTACAATTTCATTAACATATGCTCTTCATATATCACAACTAAAGATTTAAGATCACAAGTCGTCCGTGATAGTTTCTCAAACAACTATATATATATAAATGAATACACATAGTGGAGGATATAGAAAATGTTAGTACATGTTTGTAATTGTTTGCTATTCAAAAGTTGTATTTATTTTGAATTTGTAAAGGGTTCGGCTAAGGTTTGCCAAGGTTCGTTTGGCCCACGAACCTAGGCAGGTTCGGCGAACCTATTGTGTTGATAGGTTCGGCGAACCTATAACATTGAGAAGGTTCGGCGAACCTTTTGGATAGTTTTTACAGGTTCGTCTAGCGAACCTAAGGGTTTGCTCAGCGAACCTTAGGGTTCGGCTGACGAACCTAAGGTTCGCTGGTCTGTAGTATAAATAGAAGTTGTGTTTGTTTTTCAGTAGAACTTTTGACAGATCTGCTGATATTCTCTGTGTGAGAATTCTGTAATTCTGAGTGAATACTTGTAATCATTTGTTGATAATACAAGAGGTGTTTATTGAATTGTTTGTGATCTTGAGTTTTATACATATTGACTATGGATTCCGCACGTAGTTGATAGTTCGTAGAACTTCGTATTCGATCCTGAACGGTTTCACCAAACCAGCAGTGGTATAAGTGCTATGTCTGACATTAAGTTCTTTTTGGGTTTACAAATCGATCAATCTGATGATGGCATTTTCATCCATCATACCAAGTACATTCAAGACGAGCTAAAACGGTTTAGCATGCTTGATTGTAAACCCATTTCCACCCCTATTCAGCCCAATCACGGGATTGAGCCGGATATTAAGGGAGAGCTAATCGATGCTACATTATATCGTGGAATGATCTGGAGCTTGATGTATTTGACAGCCTCAAGACCAGATATTGTATTTGCTACAAGTATCTGTGCTCGCTATCAATCAAAGCCTTAAGTTTCTCATCTGATAGCAGTCAAGAGGATTTTACGTTATCTGAAGGGTACTCCAGACACATGTTTGTGGTATCCTAAGGACGATAACTATTCCTTTCATTCGTATAGTGATTCTGACTATGGAGGATGCAAGACTGACTCCAAATCAACTACTGGAGGTGCTCAGTTTCTGGGGGAGAGGTTAGTCTCATGGCAGTGTAAGAAACAGACATTTGTTGCTACATCTACATGTGAAGCTAAATATGTAGCAGCTGCCAGTTGTTGTTCTCAGGTGTTGTGGATACAACAACAGATGCGAGACTATGGACTGAATTTCTTAACTACCCCGATTCATGTAGACAATGAGGCTGCCATTGCAATTACCAAGAATCCAGTGTATCATTCACGTTCCAAACACATTGATATTCAGTTTCATTTCATACGTGACTGTTATGAAAAGAAACTGATTGATGTGGTGAAGATACACACAAACGAGCAAAGGGCAGATCTTCTCACCAAGGCCTTTGATAAACAACGTTTTGAGTATTTACTCAAATTAAATGGGATAAGGGTCATGGGTGAGGTTATCAAGAATCAACTTCCTTCATAATCAATTTTATTGAATTAACATCAGATTTTTATTTTTTTCTTTTGTGTTTTTGTTTTTAAGGGGAGAAAATTTTGAAAAATACAAAAACATTAAAAAAATCAAAAATAAAAAAAATAAAAAAAAACATGAAAAATTAAAAATCTGAGAAATTGATTCGATCTAATGAGAAATGATAGTACATTATTTGCATTTGGAAACATATCTGTATGTGTTCTTAAAAATTAAAAGTAATTACAAGTATTAAGAGTGATGTGTTGGTAGGTTTATATGTTAGTTAAGATAAGTTTAAACAAAGTTTTGATTATATTTTATAATAAACAGATGCTTAGAATGCAGTACTTAGTTTTGTCCTGAAAGAGTGGTAATTTTTCTTACAAAATGTTTCTTGAATAAAAAGTCAAAGTACTAGTTTGATCATGTGTTTAATTTTTTAAAAAGAAATTCTGATTTTGTTTTTTCTTTTATTTTAGTTTAAAGCTGGAACATTATTTGCGTATACTTACGTATCGACCTGAGTGTTATAGTCTTTAAACAATTCAAATTTGTTTTCTTGGTTCTGATTAAGATTTGGACAATCTATGCGTATATGAAAATATCGAACTGATTGTTAAAAGCTTAATCTTAAATTATTGTTTCGTTCATTTTCTTGATCATTTGAGTATACGTAAGTATCAACCTTGATTCCAAGAATTTGAACAAGTTCATATTGTTTTCTATTTTGTTATTTTCAGAAAGAAATTCTGCTTTATTTTTGCATGATCAGATTAGTTAAAATTGATATAATAAGTTTTAAGAACATTTTTGTTGGTTTAAGTTATTCACAAATCGGGGATGTGTTCAAGTAAATGGATTTTTATAAAGTGTTTTCATAATCTTTTTCTAAACTGATTTCTTGACTAAGTGGTAAATTTAAAAAGATAAGTATACTAACAATCATCTTAAACTTGTAATTTGCAGATAATATTTGAGGTAATACAAACAGATGTGTTGAAAATTGTAAAATAATATGATCTCATGTCAGGATCTTTCTCAAACAAAAAGATTTTATTTTTTTTAGGGTAGTTCTTTTGTTAATTTTGTAGTTTAATTGTTCTAAAATTTAGAAATTCCAAAAAGATTTTAATTTTTCATCTGATGTTAAATCAATAATTTTTGATTAATTGTTTGACTTTGGAATGATTGAACATAAATTTGTTTTGAAAATTAAAGAAAAATTCAAAATTTTAAAAAGGTTCGTCTGGGATGTGAGAAGGTTCGCTGAGATGGTTCGCGACACACTTGATTCACTCAAACCATTGCTCTGATACCAACTTGTGACACCCAAATCTCCCACACGATTACACGTGTCCAATTTAGGTCCCAGCTTAAGATATAGCGTAAAATCATGTTCGGAAATGTGAAATTACCATTTCATGAGGTAAACACACTTAATTTCATATCATTTACATCTATGATTAATAAAAACTAGTGTGTTTAAGTTTAACACCACCAAAGATTTTACATAACACTTGATTCCGCTTCAAAACATGCCCGATCTGATCGCCTGATGCATATCTATTTTTGACCTGTAACATCACATATAAGGTCATAATTAGTTCATATGAACTAAGTAAGTAACCCCTCCCAAAGTTCCCGAAACTCATTCTAACAGATACACATAATTATCATATGTATGTTTATCATGATTAGATCATAATATATCATATTCAAACATCTAATTGCACACAACACACCATTGTGCATTTATTTCCTTTAATGGGTCATTTTCACAAATATGATTATATGATCTATTTCCAACTCTATTACTAGCACCTCTAGTTAATCATCAAATTATATACACTATTTTGACTCATTCAATTACCCGCACTGTAGTGGGGTTTTATCAATTTAAATCCCGGCTCATCCGAGTATCCACACTCTAGTGGTTTATCACACTATCTACTGACTCATTCGGTTATCCACACTCTAGTGGTTTATCACATTATCTACCGACTCGTTCGGTTATCCACTCTCTAGTGGTTTAATTGATCAATTTCACCGGCTCATCCGGCTATCCACACTCATGTGTTATCATGAGCTCATCTACCGTTTCATCCGGCTAATTTTATGCCATTTATAGCATACAACTCAAGCATATCATTCATATTGAAACTAAAAATGGCTTCTCATAGGTCTTTTAACTCAATTGGTTTCATTAATCAAGTTATACACAATCAATATATAAACATCAAAAATCAAATAGACTCTTTCTACTACTTATATGTAATGTTACAGTAATTTGGGTAACTTACCTTGTTCAAGTGGTTGTTTACTTTCTACAACCTCTTTTCCACTTCTGTGACTTGTCCCTTGACCTTCACCACCAATACCTAGTTGTAATTCACATATATACAACTAGTTTCAATACACACAACATCTATACATATAACACATTGATTCAAACTTATTTGAATCTCATTACTCATTATGTGGTATTCATAAGTCAAGTTACCATTTTACCCATTATATTTATGTCAAAATCATTGACTTTTAAATCTCAAGCATTTAATCAAATACTTGACGTGCACCTATTAATTTCACTAATCTCGGTGATGTTTAAACACTAACCAACCTCCTCTTAAACTCCAAACTCACCAATTCATCACTTTTATACAAGAATAGTCAAAATTTGATGCATATTATATTCAAAACCATGATTTAATCATCCTACTAGTTATCAAACACAATGATATGGATTTCATAATAACTGGACATTATAACGTCTCAAAACAAAGATTTCACCGTTAAAATATCGAGTTCTTCGTTTCTAATTATTCCTAGTCATCATCTACGAAATAATCAACAACAATAATCATTGTTTTATGTTCAAAAACTAGATTTAATCCATACACTATCAAACCAATATGAGAGATCGAATCGTTACCCTTTCGAACGGATTTCTGGTTGTAAAATAACGATCGGATGTTGTAGAATCGATCTCAGGCTCAGCCCGAACGTTTGGATGGCTTCAAAACATGATCTTGAAGATAAAAATTCGATCTGAATGTCTATGTGTGTGAAATTGATAGAAAGAAAATTATAAACTTTTTACATGCAATCTGATGAAATTGAGATGTTTCTGAACCGCCATACTCGTCACGTAACGCCAAGGAGGGCTTATGCGGCCTTGGCGTACCACACAGAATTTCGGGCTCCTCAGATATTTTGGTCTCTTTGCGTACCGCCAAGGTGACTCAAAATATCCTTGGCGTACCGCAAAGGATCCTGGAATTCTAATGTTCATCCAATTTTTCTTGTTTTCGCGATTTCTGGAGACTACACACACATGAATTTTTATAAACGCTCGTGACCGTTTAAAACCGGTCGTTACAGTAGGTAGATGCAATATTCCAAAATATTCTTGAAAATCATTTCCTGCACATATTTAAGAAACAAAAAAATTTGGTACAAGCCCAAGATAGTAGCGATAAGGCCGATTAAACTGTCGACTAAGGCCAAAAATATTGGCGACTGAGGCTGGAATATTGGCGACTATGGCCGAAATACTGGCGAATAAGGTCGGAATACTAGCGACAAGACCGATTATACTTCCGACTAAGGCCGATTATACTGGTGACTTAGGCCGATTATACTGGCGACAAAGGCCGGGATACTGGCGACTAGGCCGGAATTCTGACGACTAAGGCCTGGTTGTATATCATGTAAATGCTATTTTTCGAAGGATCCGTAGTTATAGTCTTCAAAAGTGAAAGTTGTCAGCCACTAAAGCATGTACTGGTCCCATAGTCTCCAACTATACCGGGATATTTCGAAGGATCCGTGATTATAGCCCTTGATAATGAAATTGTCAGCCACTAAAGCGTGCACTGGTGAACTATAACAAGATAATCATGCGCTACTGGCGAGGGTGTATGAACCCTAGTTCGGTGGAGAGACAAAAGTCTTTAGAGTTTTGATTTCAGGTCGAAACTTGCATTCGACGAATAGTCTATGCGTTGGTCTTCTACAAAGTTTTGATTTTAGGTCAAAACTTGCATGAGACGAGTTGTCTATGCTCCGGGTCTTCAAAGTTTTAATTTCAGGTCAAAACTTGTATGAGACGAATAGTCTCTTCTCTTCTCCAGCCATATACCTGCAAAACACTAATACCTTTACGAAGATGGGCGTCGGGAATCCTAACGCCCTTATGATGCTTAAGTCAGTAACAAAATAGTTAAGGATATTTAAGTATATGCTAGAATAAATGTATAGGAATACTAAGAAATTAAAATGCAAGGTTAAAGTAAATACCTTTTGTAGTTCAAAATAAAAAACCTTATAGAAGGTATGCTTTAAGGTGAAAAGCATTCCATGACCTTGGAAGAGGTTCTCCTTCTATATTGGTTAACTTATATGCCCCTTTCCAGCTTCAGATTCAATTCTATATAAGTTTCTTCCCATTTTGGAGCAAGTTTCCCATCAGTCGGATTGGTAGTATACTGAAATTTTTTCCTTAAAAAAATCTCTAATTTGGAATCTTCGAATTCTAATATTTCTATTATAGGATTTAGCCATCTTTTGTTGATATGTAGCCATCCTAATTTTTGTGATATCCCTAAGTTCATCAATAGTATCTAGATCTTGAGATAATGTCTCATTATTGGATTCTAGAGTTTGTAAACTTGACCTACGAGTAGAGATAACCATCTCAGTTGAAAGTACGACTTCAGAAACAAATACTAATAAGAATGGTGTTTGACCAGTCGTATTTTTGTAGTTGTTCTATCTGCCCATAGGACAAATGGAAGTTCTTCAACCCACTTTCCTTTCTTGGATCCTAACTTCTTCTTGAGATTGTTAATGATGATTTTATTGCTTGATTCTGCTTGAACATTGTCTTTAGGATGGACATGTGTAGAAGTAAGCATTTTTATACCCCAGCTTTCACAAAAGTTTGTAATTATTTTACCAATAACTGAGATCCATTATCGCAATTACTTTTATGAATGAAATTACTTATTTCTCTCTAACATGCGTAAAGGCTTCAGCCTCAATCCATTTTGAAAAGTAATCGGTCATGACAAGCATAAACACCTTTCCACCGGGGGCTTTGGGTAATTTACCTACTATATCCATTCCCATTTCATGAATGACCATGATGAAACTATCGGATATAAAGGTTCAGCTGACTGATGAAGGATATTACTATGTCTTTGACAAGCATCACATCTCTAGGAATCTGACATTGTATCTTTTCTCATGGTTGGCCAAAAATATCCTGTTCTCAGGATCTTTGAAAATAATGTTCTGTCCCCAGTGTGATTTCCACAATCTTCTTTATGAATATCTTTCATTACTTCTAAACTTTTAGGTTTTTCTAAATACCTTAAGTATGGACCTGCTACTGATTTTCTATATAAGATATCCTAGATGATTGTGTATTTGGATACTTTAGTCTTAAAAGTTCTAAGGTTTATTTCTTCATAAGGTATTTTTCCTGTTCGGAGATAGTTTCTAATAGGGATAGTCCAGGATATTTCATTTTCTTTTGAATCCCGAATCTCAATATTCTTGGGTTCAAGAATCTGATTTGTATCCTCTATGTCTATCGCTGGACTTAAAATGTGTAGGATAGGGATATTGATACCATCAGGAATCTTTAGGGTTGAAGCAAGGTTTGATAATGCGTCTGCTTCGGCGTTCTCTTCCTTAGGTACTTGTGTGATATCAAAGATTAAAAAATATCCTTCTATATCCTTAACTATCTCTAAGTATTTTGCCAATTTTTCTCCTTTAACTGTATAGGAGCCATTAAATTGATTGGCTATCAGTGAGGAATCGACAAATACATGGAGATTTTTGAAATTCATATCTCTAGTCAGCTAAGGTCTTGCTATTAAGGCTTCATATCCTGCTTCATTGTTTGTTGCTTAAAATTCACAACTAATCGATTGGGGTATTATGTCCCATGTGGTGATTTTAGTATAATCTCTAATCCTGTTCCTCTTACATTCGAGGCTCCATATGTGAACATAGTCAATTCACTAGTATATTCATCCAATAGTTTAATTTCTAAGTCTACTTCTGGTTGTAGATCACTACTAAAATCTGCCACAAAGTCTGCTAATGCTTGAGACTTAATTGCTCTTCTTGGTTCGTAAATTAAATCATAAGAGCTAAGCTTTGCTGACCATTTTGCCATTCTTCCTGATAGCTCATGTTTTCTTAACACATATTTAATAGGATAATTTGTCATGATGTGCATTCTATGTGTCTCAAAGTAGTGCCTAAATTTTGTTGAGGCCATGATTAAAGTTAGAATTAGCTTTTCAAGATGAGAATACCTGGTCTCAGTGTCTATAGGCTCTTACTTACATAGTATACCGGATGTTGTGATCCTTGGTGATCCTTAACTAAGACAACACTTACAGTAGTTTGAGATACTGCTAAGTACAATGATAGTGGTTCACCATCTTCTGGCTTCATGAATAATGGTGGTGAAGATAAGTATTCTTTCAAATCCTAAAGTGCCTTCTCATACTCTTCACCCCATTGAAACTTCTTATTCTTCTTAAGGATATCATAGAATCCTTTGAATTTTTCAAAAGACCTTGAGATAGATCTATTGAGTGTAGCTATCCTTCAAGTCAATCTCTACACTTCCTTCGTGTTTGGTGGGGATTTAAGGTTTAAGATAGCTTGGATCTGTTTGGGGCTGTATTCTATTCCTCTTTTAGTGACCATAGATCCTAAGAACTTTCTTGATCTTACTATAAAATAACACTTAGAAGGATTAAGTTTCATATTGTATCGATCCAGTATATCAAATGATTCCTGAAGATCCTTAAGATGATTTTCAGTAATATTTTATTTGACTACCATATCATCAATATAAACCTCCACAGTACCCCCAGCTTTTCCTTAAACATCATGTTGACAAGTCTTTGGTAGGTAGCTCCTTCGTTCTTCAGGCTGAATGGCATTGTTATATAACAATATATCCCTGTTGGCGTCATGAAGGCAATATAATCTTGATCCGAGGGTTCCATTTGAATTTGTTGAAATCCTGCTGATGCATCCACCATATAATCTATATGTGGTAATGGAAAGGGGTCTTTAAGACAAACTTTGTTAAGACCTGTATAATCTACACAAACTCTTCACTTTCTATTCTTCTTTTGAACCACAACTATGTTAGCTAGCCATTTTGGGAGTTTGACTTTCCTAATCATCTTCGCCTTTAAGAGTTTTTCAACTTCGTCTTGGATGATTATATTCCTCTCAGGAGCAATTTTTCTTGTTTTCTGGTGGACAAGCTTAAAACTTCTATCAATTCCTAACTTATGTGTAATCACGTCTGAGGATATCCCTGTCATATCATCATGCTTCCATGCAAATGTGAAAATTCTTGATTTCAGGAAAGAAATCAATTTCCCTTCAATATCCACAGGGATATTAGTTCCAATGAAAAATTTAGTTTCAGGATCATCAGGAATTAGGAGTACTTATTTTACTTCCTTTTCCCTAGATTCCTGAATATCCCCAGGGTAGCACTTTGATTGCTACGCTGATGTTGGTTTGGTTATTGCCTTCATTGAAGATGAGTAGCACTCATTGGCTTCTTGTTGGTCACTGCTTATCTCACCACTCCCCAAGGTGTGGGTTGTTTGACGCATTGATAATAGGTCGAGGAGACAACTTTCATGTCATGTATCCACGGTCTACCTAGTATAATATTGTAACAAGATAGAGAATCTTTTAATACAAAAGCGTTGCATAGAGTTTACCTCCTCTATGTATACCAGTAGTTTGATTTCACTAACAGTAGCTTTAGCTTCTCTACTGAATCCAACAAGAATCAGAGTTTTTATAGTTATCTCTGATTCAGGAATATTCATCCTCTTGAGTGTCTCCAGTTGGATGATATTCATGGAACTCCTTCTGTCTATGAGTATCCTGCGGACATAATGGTTAGCTACTGTGACATACAGTACCAGATCATCCGGCAAGTCCGTATGGTATGTGTACTTTCACATATTTACTGTGTGTAAATACATGTATATGTACAGTGTTTGTGATAATAGAATTCAGAATACAGCAAACAATTGTACGTATTTATGTGAAAACTTAAATACAGTAAGTACAACAACTCACGATAAATAATAAGTTGTATGTATTTAGGTGAAAACCTAAGTACAGTTAATACAACGAATCCAGAGAAATAACAGTGCACACGTAAACAACAAGAACATGTCGGTTGCGATCTGATATCCATAGATGACAGGAATCAGATGGCCGATAAATCAGTACGAAAACAATGTGAAAACAGAAAGTCTAGTTGAGTCCGTCAGTGAGGAAACACAATTCAAACACAATTGCAGTGTTATTTCAGAATAGCGAGCTGACAATGTGTTTGCGTGGGTGACGATTTACACAAAAATATCTGTGAGTTTAACATTCTGAAATTATGACTGAAAAGTAGAAAACAAATTCGGAAAGCAAAACCATCGTCGTGTTCGTTTGGGTGACGATTCGAGCGAATACGCGCGAAGGTGACGCGTTTTGACGAAAAAAAAAGAAAACGACACCAACGACAATAATTTAAGAAAACAAAATATTTAATGTTTTACAATTTTGAAACTCATCAAAAATAAATAAAGAAACTATTTGTATTTAAAATTCGTAAACGCGAGCGTAACGTTCCGGAAACGCAACGAAAACGCAAACCGAGCAACAAAAACGAACCCGAACACCCCCGGGGTATAAATACCCTAAATGAGGGCATTTCTCTCATTTCTCTCATCTCCTTCTCTCTCTAAACCCCCTAATCCCAGTTTTCATCCTCTCACTAGATTTCAAACTTGAAATCATCATATCTCACTCATTTCTTAACGAAATCGAGTGATTCTTGAGCCTAAACGAAGGTATTGATCTCCTCTACACGAAAGTACAACCGATCTAGAGCTAAATCCACTGAGATTTGAGGTATGAAGCTGCAAATAGTCCGAAAATTAGGGTTTTATACCCTTATTGTTTGAGCCGTCACCTCCAACTGCCCATGGACCATCTCCCTCGAACCCTGCACTCTTGAGAACCCCTCTGTGCATACCACGACCATGGAACATCATCATTCCACACCCTTCAGTCATGGGAACCCACCTGGGCGGCAGACCGAACCACACCTTGGCCGAATGGCCCTTAACCGAAGAAACCTTCAACCAGTCGGCAGAATGGCCTAGCCACCTTCATTCACCAGCTGTTGCCTGTTTGACCACCCTCATCATTCGACCATCACCCTTCTGTGAACCACATTCGGCCAAGGAACTGATTCGGTGAACCCTTGATTTGGCCATCATCCTTCAACGTATCTACATTCGGCCGAACCAAGAGGCCTAGCATCCTCATTCGATCGACTGAAACCAATCGGCCCACACATAAATAGGCCCACATTTCATTCGGCCCAACACATTTGGCCAGGCCCAACACAACCTGCTGTTCGGCCCAAGAACTGATTCAGACGAACTATGAGGCCCAATAGCTTTCAGCCGGCCCAATAGTTTGTTTCGGCCCATATTCACTGTTCAGCCCAGGAGAGGCATTAGGCCCATGAAGACGGTGTTGGCTAGGATATTACTTTGGGCCCAAGGCCCACTGTTTCAGGCCCAACCATTAGACCCATGTGATTTACTCGTCCCATGCTCAGTTATTTGGCCCATGGTGGTTAAAACAGCCCACCACCTCCTACGGCCCATGTATTATTCGGCTCACATTGTTAATAATATAACCTAACACATTAAGGCTATAAATATTGGGTAATTATACAATTCAAGTTTGAACAGGATAACAAGGCAAACCTTAAATTATAAACCTAAGCCATATTTATGACTTGGGTTAATTTACAAAGATCCTACTAATGCAAGGATTGACATATCATGACATGGTTTTGATTTTCAAGAATAAGTTAAAGACAAACGAAGGTCATAAAGGCTAAGTCATAACTCATAAACTACAACCACATACTAAACTCAAACTAATATGATTAAGTGTTGGTAAATCTATGAAAATTGAACAAGGGCCGAATAATGACCGAGACTCTCGGATGTTAGCCAACTTTAGGGCTAACACAAATACACACACGAACACATACTCAAAGACTTATACTTATAAGTTACAAACATCGTGAAATCAATACAGGATTGTGAATACAACAAAGTACAACAAAGAGCGCGTGCATTTCTTGTTTAAGCTAAGTCAACCTCAACTACAATAGGGTGAGTTCATATGCCCCTTTTCTAATCATTAACTGATTTTAAACTCTCGGGGCTGTGAAACATGCTTAACTTTTATTTATTTAAAAGCTTAGTTTAAAATATTGCTTACTTTGATTAGATAATATTGCTTGACTTATTATCATTTATCAATGTATGCATGCTTGTATGATCATGATATGACAGGAACTACTAGGATGAATATGATAATATAATTTCATATTTCATCAACACATTAGAATAACATATTTGCAAGAGTATATCTTACAACACTTAGTTATTCTTACAAGAACGAACATTGGAATAATCACAGGTGAACATGATGACAAGAACAAAACACACGAATGATATGAAGATAACACATCTTTATAACATCATTCAACACAAGAGTTAACTAAGTGTAATAAGTCAAGTGCTTATAACACTTAGCTTAAAACTCGAAACATATTACAAGATAACATGGAACGACTATTATCCACCATCTGAGTCGACTAAATGTAATAGGAATAGCTCCTACAACATCTTAGTGACAACATGGTGACTCTATGAAATAACAAGGAATGATAATCATGATAATGTACCTTCATGATAACAACATCATTCACACAAAAATTAACATAATTTAATAAGACAAGATCTTATTTAACCTTGTTAACAACGAGAACATATAACACTAAGAACAAACAACATTGATGAACACAATACAATTGATTACTATTGAACTGTTTGCATTATATCATTTCAATCATGTGTCATGTACTCAAGTTGATCATTGTAAGTCCCTTTCATAAATCGTTGACCAGTTAGTTTGACGTGACTAAACCTACGATAGCATAGTGGTACCATAGGTTTGACAAACCTCTAGCTTGTAGGGCTAGTATGTTGATCGTATTGATTCATTAGCCAGTAAAGTATGATCGGTGACAGGGTGACTCAAGTCAGGGTCTGGAAAGCGACACATGGTGATATTAATCTACAGTTATAATTGTAATTAATCTATCATTACCTGTTGACTAGTAGACTGAGGAATTTATTCTCTCAAGTCATAAAACTAGTAACCGTTTCGATGAGGACTATGGGAATACATGGTGGTAGAGGTAAATCGGATGCATTGTAATCTGATTACGTGAGGATTGCAATGGATTCCTTTTAGGCTCTATGCACTTCAAGTTGAGAACAAATAACAAATGGTTAACTAACACTCTTAATAATTAAAAGTGATTAACAGTTAACCCCACAAGTAATAGAATAATACAAGGATCAGATTAAATTAATCTAATATCTTTAAAACATAAAAGGGTTTATCAATACTTCGGTTTGATAACCAAACCCCTATTATTATATTATTCTACACATGATTTAACAGGTGATTAACAAACGGGATGAACAAGTGAAATGGAAATTGAAATCGATAGTTGTATTGCAAGTAGTGTGAAATTCTATTAGTTATGTGGTGGGATGTTGGCTGGGGCTTGGTTCCCCTACATATGCCGTATATATAAGCATAACTACTAGGATGATATATTACTTGTGAATATAGCTATTGAGAAGCCATTGGGTGAACGGGTGAATCAAACTACATACAGGTATCAGGAATGACATTGTTATTGTGCATGTGAACAAATCAAGGTTTTCAATTATCATACTTATGAACTCACCAACCTAGTGTTGACTTTGTTTAAATGCATGTTTTCTCAGGTGACGAACAAGTTTAGTCACCAGGATTACAGGGACATAGCTAGTGGATTTTAAGAAGGCCTAGCTACTTTTGTGTTGCATACTTTTGGATGACAAAACCATGAATCATCTTTTGTATATCTTGTACAGATACAAGATATGAACTCACTGATTCTTTTGATTAGATTTACTTAGTTAAATTATGAGGAAACAATGTAATTTAACTTTGTAATTCTATTTCATTGTCATGTTAGCATTTCTCATATATTTATCATGTGCTATGTAAACAGTCTGATCATTTCGATTATCAAATGACATCGCGCCCCGGGAACCTTCCGCCCGACGGGAAAGTCGATCCGTTCCCGCCGGCTCGGGGTGTGACAGCTACATGTAAGGTTATAACTAACCCATCATGGTGAGGATCCAGAATGTTCTCCTGGTCTTGTTCTTCGAAGGATACCACTGTCTCGGTGGTCAGATTTGATGTTCTTGTGGGTCTCTCTCCATTCTCCATTTTAGATTCCTTGGCATGTTTCCTAGCTGCAGAATAAGAGGTACCACATATGTCAGATCCTCCAGAAATAAAGTTTATTACCTTGGCATCTCTTGGTGGGGATGCAACTCTTTTTGGGAATCCGTCGATATCTTGCTTTCTTTCTTTCTTTCTTTCTTCCAAGCAATTCTTTGAGATGACTCTTGCTGAGCAGATAACTTATTTCCTTTCTCAAGGCGATACAATCATATGTTATATGGCCAAAATCTTCATGAAAGGCACACCATTTGGATTTGTCTTTTGGAGCAAACTTCTTCTCCTTAGGAGCTTATCTGGCTTTTTCTCCTAGATCCTGCATGACACACATTAGTTCAAGAATATCAATAGAAAAATAATAATCAGATATCCTGGGATATTCTACTCCATCCTCATCATCGTCCACATAATTGATTTTGTTATTGCCAGACTTGTAATATGACTTGGACTTTAAGGATTTATTCGTGGGCGAGTCTCGTTTCCTTTTGCCTTGATCATTAGGGGTGTTGTAGTAATCCTATTTTGGATTTCTTTATCATCTTCCAACCTAATAAACCTTAATGCATGGTTCTAGGCTTCATCCATATTCCTGCAAGGATTCATCACCAAATCATCATAAAATGGTGAGTTTCTTTGCAATCCCATCTTGAACGCCTGAACAACTGTGGTGATATCTAGATTAGGGATATCCATGGATTCTATACCAAATTTGTTGACACATTTCCTGAGGGATTCATCAGGTCCCTAGGATTCATCATTGCTAATCGAGCAGCCTAACCCTCGGTTCGTGCGTCAACTTTTCTTTCAGTCGTACTCCATCAAATCGCACACCAAGGTAGGTTTTACATACTCCATATTACTCGTTTTTGAACCACGAACAAAAGCCCTATGGTCTCTAGAGTGATCTGATTCGTGAACAATCAAATTCGAACTAAAGATGAACTAGGGTTTCATTCGGTTTTTGAACTGATTTGGGGAACGGATCTCAGGTTATGTCAAAACTAATTAAAACCGAATTCTGTTGCGGCTAAGTGCCTAGTTCAACTCGTAAGTGTCTTCGGGTTTAATCTAAAGGTCGAGGGTTCGAACCGGTTGACAACCGGTTTTGGACCATTTTTAATCATTTTTATTATAACTTTATATTTGTAATTCCTTTTTAAATTCTGATTTCACAGAATTTTTTTTATTAAAAATACTATCATTTTAATAATGAAATATATATATATATATATATATATATATATATATCATTCTACTAATATATTATTTGTAAATAATTATATTTAAATTGATTAAATACTTAAATTTAATTTAATAACTTTATATATACAATTTTATACCTATTTTAAAATATATATTTTTATAAAATGCAAATCATGTTATATGAAATTAATTTTAATAACTTATGTTAAACAAATGTTTTGAATTTTATAAAAACCTTCTTAATATTTTATAAACATATATGTTCGCATCTATAACCTCTGTATTAACTTTAAACACTTATTTAAAATTTTGTAAATTATAATTTCATTTTCTTACCCATTTTTATAAAATCCTTTTGGTATTTAAATATGTTCAAATAACTTTATATAAAGTTATTAAAACTTAATATTTGGCATGCCAAATTGATGAATTATTTCACGTGAATATTAATTTTTGTTAAACATTAATTCAACTTTAACATTTTTAGTTAATATTTTATTTTATGAGTAATAAACATCATCAGTATTTTCATTTAACAAATAAATCCTAATTGATTTAGAGTGTGACAATTCGACTTTCTGAGTTAACTTCGTTAACTGAATATGGTGAGATCACAGGCCCAACAAGATACGTAAGGCCCTGTAAGGCCCAAGAAGGCCCAGTAAGGTCACGGAAGGCCCAATAGACTCAAGGTAGGCCCTATGAGTCCGGAATAGGCACAATTGTATTTAAGAAGCTCAATTGGGTTAATTTAGCCCAAAAAAATGTTTTAATGGGCTTAATTGGTGAAAATCCGGCAATTCGCAGTTAAATTCGTTAATCAGAAATTAACCGAAATGTTATGAAATTGAACAAAATCAAATTATAAAGGTTTGAATTAAACAAAATATGCCTAAAACACTTAAGTTATAGGGTTTTAACTTGTAAATGATTAGAATGATCAATTTTGACTTTTTAAAGTCAAATTTCGGCCAAAAATATCAATTAAATCCGAAATTCACCACAATATGAAGTTGTAACTGAACACTAACCATCTTTAATTATCACATTGATGATTATCATCAATGATCATCGGTTATAATGATCAATTATGTCGAATTTAACTCAATTGTAAGACAAAAAGTCGAAACCGTTACTACTCACTACCAAAATCATATCATTAGGTGTTATAACATCAAATTGAAGCATCATATACCATATTCGGCCCTTTTAGCATTTCTTCTATATACCAATTCGATCTTAGAAGCCACGAAAGAAGGGTTTGATCAAGAGCTCGGCCGAATATCAAGCTAAAAGTCGATCATCATCAAATTGGGCATCAAATCAGATAAAATTGATTCCTACACAACCTAAACAAACCGATTAAGCAATGTCCTAAATCAATTTCATGTAAAATATCGAATTGATGAAGATTCGGTTCTAGGGTTCATCACAAGAACCGAAATTGGGGGATTTTATCTAAATGAGTTCCATAATCAAATTAAATTATGCACACAGTTTCGCAATGTGGTTCTAAACAAAATCCCTATACTAATTTCTTAAAAATACAACGAATTGCATGCTTCCAAATACTAGGGCTTGTTATATAAAACGTTTTGTGGATTTCTATTAAATCGAATTCAAAAATTTGATTAAATCCTACAGAGAGTTTCGTAACTCTATGTGGATGGATAAACTTTAGTCAATTTCACAAAATCACTACGAATTGTTGGAGAACGAATTCTAGGGCTTAGATGGCAATCGAGTTTGGGGATTTTAAACTAGCATGGTTCAAAAATCTGATCTTAGGACTCAGATAGGTTCGTTTTGATGCAAGAATGAAAAACCCTATTGATTTGAGCACCCACAAGACCGAATTTGATTCAATTGAATAAGAGAATTAGGCCATTCAAACCGGACTATGTTCGGGATTGATTAGAGCACTTAACCGAATCATTTTGGCAAATTAAAACCAACCATGAATGCGTCTGGATCTGTTAAATCATAGCCCTATGGTTTCGGGTTCGTTGGTGTTTGAATCGCAGGTCAATTGGGTCTCCATGGTTTCGGTCAATGATAATCAAAGGGAATCCGATTGGCTTATGTTTAAAAACATTTAGAACTAAATTTCAACACAAAAGCTGAACCAGATCAACTGGTTGAATGCGTGGGTTGGAGCTAGGGGTCATGGGTTCGATCCTATGCCCCAACGATTTTTTTGATATTAAAACCATTCTTAATGTTTTGGTCATATCTCATTCATTTTAATTCCGATTTGAGCCGTTCGAATTTCGTTGGAACCAGAATTCAGTCCCGAATGTTTTAGAATAATAAAATTTATATTTTTCTCCGAAAACGAAATCGCGTATAACTACGGTTATTTAAATAAAAGCGGATATGATTTTATTTAAACGATTTCAAAGTCACGCGTAATCACGTATGCACATTTCTAACAAGTCTAACATACGTATGTTGACACGTATGTGATTCTAAGCACAAAACGACATTCCGAATAACTTTAGGTTGTTGCTTAAACACAGATCCTTCGTAAGAGGATTATCTACGCGAGTTCACGTATTTGATCATTCTGCAATAATCAAAGGTGCGTACACGACCCCTTTCTTATTTTAACTGTTTTGGGGGAGAAAACATGTGCAACAAACACTTTTAGATACATATCACTTGCATGAGTTAGCTGTTTACATGAAGTGCAAACATAGCATTACAAAGCCTTCCATTTCGAACCGTTTAGTTTGCCGTAGTGCAAAGCGTGGTAGTTGAAGATAGATCTATTGGGTTTGACAAACCTCACTTGGTAGATGGGATCTACGCAGGTGTTTGACTGACCAAACATACATTTCTATTGTTTGTGCTAGACAATAGTGTTAAGGCAAAAACATGCTATAGCATGGCAATCGTCAGCTTCGGTGTCGACCACTTATGTAAATAGTACAAATGACTAGCTATCATAACTATGCATGTGTGATTATGTTATCTGTAAACTCTATATTCAAACTGTGGTTTCAACATTTGTGAATGATTAAACCTGTGTATGCACCAACCTTTGTGTTGACTTGATTTACATGTTTTCTCAGGACACTAAGGCACAAGCAAGGACAAGCAGGGACTAGGATATTGAGTCTCATGCATACATTTCAGTTCAAGTGTTTTAGCTTTGATCAATTAAGATATTGAATACATTTGGAATTGTATTTTACATTTCAAACCAGTATGTTATGTCTTTGGTTCTTTTAAAACGCTTCCGCAAACATTGAAATTTTGATATTTCAGTTTCAGACCAAAGTATGTTTGAATATCATATAGAGGTCTTCGTTATGTCTAATGATCTGAGATCCTGGTTTGTCACGTCCCAAACGGTATGATTCCGTTAGTTGAAAATTGGGGGTGTGACATAGAGATTTAACAAATCGAAACAAATAAAACCTATTGATTCATTTAGAACTTAGGAAAAATCTACAGAAAGATATAGTTATGTTAACATTATGCCAAATAACTATATAGGTGAACATTGAATTTGTTACATATATTTGCGAACTACCATTTGACAACTATTGTACATATCAATCTTATCGATCAAGGTGAGTCTTCATAGCCCCTCTTCTACTTGTTTTAAACTTTTGGGGTGAGACATGTATCTTTGAACTTAACTTATCTTTAAACCATGTGAACTTAGCTTAAATGGCCTTAGTTGTTTGAACTTATCTATTGAACTTAACTATTGAACTTATCCAGTGAGGATTTCATTGATCACAACTTATCTATTGGTAGCAATAATGGATCCATTGGATTTACCACCCACCCAGGATTGGTTTTCCATGTGAGGGAAAGCTCGCGGTGATTGTTCCCTACTGGTCAAACTTAACTATCTGATCAATTGTTTGTTCATTTACAATCTTAGTGCATTTATCTTAGTTATCACATGTGTTAACTTATCTATTATTAAACTATTTTGATATGAACAAACCTATGATAACTCACCAACTCTTTGTATTTGACACTTGATTTTTAAACATGTTTCAGGTGGGAATGCCAATTAGCTATATTATTGCGCTTGGATTTGATTTTATTCATGTTAGATGTTTTGAATTCATTGGATGTAATACTTAGGGTTTCAATTTTAAACAATGTAATTAATGTTTGAATTTAATGATGACATGAATGTGATGTTTGAATTATTCACAACTATATACCTTGTGTTATGCACAATCTACACTTCGTGCCGCTCCAATGTTTCCGCCATCGGTCGGGGTGTTATAGATTGGTATTAGAGCCTAGGTTATAGATAATTAGGTTATTTGAACTATATGACCTAGACTATAACAATAGGATGCATTAGTTGAACTCTGAGGCCATAAATTCTTATTCGGACTCTATAGTTTCAATGTTAGGCCATGAATTGTTATTTGAACTCTTAGTTGCCATGATAGGTCATATACTTGCTTATGTGACTACTTGTACAATTTGACTAGTTATTTGGTAGGTCAAATGTTTGAACCTAGTTTAGGATGCCTTAGTATGCACACACTATATTTTAAGGTTCAAAACTTCTCGACCCCTTTTCTTACGACTTGAACGAGGATTGTCACCATGAGGAATAATCTTAGACTCCTAAGCCTAATCTTGAATCCTGTCAATAGTCTTTAGGTTCATTTTAATGATTAGGAAACACATACAATCTGGAAGGGGGAATACCTGTACTTTGGGGAGTTCTGTCTAGGAAAACATTTCGTATAAATCCAAATCAACCGATGGACCTGTTGTGCTTTCCTGGGAACCCTTGGAGTGAGTATGAACCTATAGGCTAAAATATGTCTTTTCGAAAGTTAAATTGAACTTAAAAACTTTGATCTATCAAAAGTATTCCTTTAGGAATACAATCCAAATGTTGCTTCGTGATTGAACTTTCATTTGAACTCTCTATTTCTTATTTGAACTCTTTGAGTTATATAAATTTTAATCCTTTTCAATTGAACTCTTGTAGAATCATGCCTCGTCGTCTTCGCAGCAATACCAACAATACCGACAACACCAACACCAATGTCAACAATACTGACAACACTAACACTAACACCAAAACCAATAACACCAACCCCACAATTCAAGAGTTGACCCAGATCATTTCTCAGCAAGTGGATGTTGTGCTACCAATCTTGGTGACCCAGCTCAATCAAGCTGCGAATGTGAACCCAGTCCACAACAATGGGAATGGTGGGGGTACAAATCCAATTTGCACCTTCAAACACTTCAACTCATGTAACCCTGCAAAGTTCATTGGCACTGAAGGAGCAACTGGACTGATCCCATGGTTTGAAAGTATATAGAGCACATTTATTCATTCCGACTGTCCTGAGAACCTTAAGGTTCCTTATGCCACCAGTGTCTTTCAAAAAAGGGGCACTCACTTGGTGGAATAGTGAGAAGCGAACCAAGGGTTCGGATGCGGCACTTGCTTTGACCTAGTTAGAGGTCAAGCAACTCATGACTGATGAATTCTGTCCTCGCAACGAAATGAGGAAGCTTGAAGCTGAATTTTGGGAGCTCAAGAAAGAGAGTGGGGAGAACCTTATTTATACCACCCGTTTTCATGAACTCAGCCTACTTGTGCCTCACCTGGTCACACCTTTGACTAGGGCCATTGAGAAGTATATTGAGGGCCTTCCTATGCAAATCCAAGACACGGATTTTGGTAGCAAGCCTACCACACTTGAAGATGCGATACGACTTGCTGCAACATTAACTGACAATAAAGCTGGAACTTTGACTAGGAAGGGAGTCAAGAAAGTTGAAACAAAGGTCAGCACTGAAGAGTCTTCTAAGGTGGCCAAAACTGAACCTACCAATCCCACCAGACTCAACAATCACGAGCAAAAGGCTAGAAATTTCTCTATGGCGACCCCTGTTATTCCTGATATTCCCTTGAACCAACAAGCTCCATGAAACAACAAAGACTGTGTGGGAGTTCAACCTTTATGCAACACATGTAAGTATATGCATCACCCACTTAACCGACAATGTCGTGTTTGAACCATCTGTGGGAGGTATGGTCATTTTGCCAACACTTGTCGAAGTGGACCTCTAGTACAACAAGCTCAACCAGCTCAACTAGTGAAACCAATAAAAAACCAACCTGCTGCACCAGCTATCCCTACCATAGCTAACAAACCTGCTATGAATGTGGTGACCCTAATCACTTCAGAAATCAATGCCCAAGACTCGCGAACAATAATCAAAGAGCAACTCGTTCCCGAACTCTTCAACTAGTTGCTCAAGAATCTCAAACTAATCAGGACGATTGAATGATGTGTTCCTGATCAATGATTGTTATGATTAAATTTTGTATTTTAAAACTTTGAGCTTTTAATTGGTAATGGTTTACAGTAAAATTATCGATAGTAACTATATTATTCATGATTGTAATGTGAATTTTGGGGATCAGATCTCATTAATGGATCTTGTATCCACTCAATTGTGTGCCATAACCAATAAGTAGGGTAAACATGCAAGGCAAATTTCCGTTACGGGTGCACACGGAACGTGAATTTGTAGTACATGTAAATCCTACGAATGCGAGACATAGGACACAATTGATGAATGATGTACTTAAACTCCAATTTTGGTTGATAACTATGAACTATACCTATATGGACAATTACATGTAAACATTAAAAGTGAAACATTTTTATGTTGTGTTGTATTGGTAGGTGATCGGTATGCTTTCAAAGTTTTGGTGATGTGGTGGGTTGGCTGCAGTATACCCTATATATAAGCACCAAAAGTACATTAGGAGTTGAACCGAAAGCTTGATCAATGTTAGGATTGAAGATTTTAGTGTCATCATCAAGAGAACATATCTTAGTTAGACCTGATAGTTGAATCAATTGATTTTTGAATACCAAGACTTGGTGTATATTCCTATATACTAAATCAATCAAAATTCTTAGTAACTCTTATATCGAAACAATTTAACTAACGAAATGAAAAACTTGAAAGACAAGTACGATATTTATCTACCTTCAGTTAGAAATTTTCAAATTTCAAACCCCATATCAAACATCAACATATGATATTAGCATTTCAAATGATTTGATCTCATATATACAATACTACAATTTACATACATTTAACAATAAACAAATAACGTCGTTATACGTTATCTACGTCCGTATCATTTGACGTAGTTTCTATTGATCACATACAAATAAAATATTGTCATATTTATCTTAAAGAGTGAAGACATTATGCCTTTAACACATCCTTAACGAAAAAAAATAAACACACATGAGACAACAATGTTGGGGCAAATTGCTTAACGAGTTCGATTGCGAGAATAGAATGTTGTAGAGGATGCACTCAACCTAAGAGCTGTATCTAAATTTATAGCAATTGAACATAAATCAATCTGCATAACAGCATATTTCTAGTTCAACAAATTTCTTTGACCTAAGGCAATTTGCATGTCTTGTGGTGTTGAACTTTAATCAGAAACCAAGTTTGATGGCTGGTTTTACCTTTTAAATCGTAATAATCTTTGACGCACATTCATGTACGAATAACTCTAGTTGTATCATTCTATCCACCCTTGTACATACAAGAGGAATAAGGATATGTGAGTCATCTATTGTTGCTCATTTAGCATCCTGTTTGATCATGATGCTCGTTTCACGGTTCATTTTTGATAACCTCTTCATGAGTTGTTTATCACTCGATTCGATCCAAACCCTTGAGCCACCATTTTGAACTTAGTAACGACCATCCACCTTTCGAGTGTCTAACCTGAAGAAGTGACAGGCTAAAGAGAATCTACAAGTATTGCCCGACGATGATCGCATTGTTGCCACTATGAACATCATTGAGAAATTTGTTCACGTGTTCGCTTGGAACGAGAAGATCACATGAAAACAAAGTATCCACTTATAGTTTCTCCTTAATTTCGGGATGAAATTCCTAAAAGTATGGGAGACTGTGACATTACAGTAATTTATAATAAATAATTATATTTATCAAATAATATGACGTAATTTGAAATTTTTTTTATCTAGTATATATATATATATATATATGGGAAAACAAATTTAAACATATTTAATATACATATGTATGTATGTAGATTGCTCTTGATCGATCACTGGAGTTCTATTAACAATTCAATCTATGCGGAATCTAGATTAAATCTATATGAATCAATGATATACAATCATTATGATAAACATCATGTTCATTGATAACAAATTCTGATTACAAGAACATACAATAAGAACACACAGTTCTTTTCAATCACACAGATCAAACACAGGTTCTCTCCCTATCTGATTGCGTCACACACTCAACAAACACAGACAAACCTGCAATATATACACTATCCAAACGATCCTAGCCGAACCATCAGATTCGCTGGACAAACATTTACATTCCAACACATTAGGTTCGCCAAACCTATACAACTCATGCCTAGGTTCGTGGGCAGACGAACCTAGCAAAAACCTAAGTTAAATTACATACTTTTGAAAGCAAACTATTACAAAATGACCTAACAAACTCCCCCTTATAGTTGCTTCAAAATCTTGATCTTCAACCTTCAATCTGAGTCCCACTCGATGATTGATCTTTACAAACATTATCTTCAGCACGTATGATCACAGACTTTGGAATCTTCGATAATCATTCAGCTTCAATCTTTGCATCTCTATCATCAATTTCTTTCTGCAATGCCATCAACTCAACACACAAATAGTTCACATCTTCCCTGTCACATCCAGAATGAATTCCTAAAGTATAGCATATCCTTGCAATAGTCTGAAATTGCAATGCCATATCTTTATAACTCACTCCCACATCATGATAACCTTCATTAGCATAAATTTCAGCTTCATTAAGAATAGCAATATCTTGTTTTGAACAATTCACCAACCAAACAGGATCAAGTAGTCTGATTACTCTCCATCTTTCATCCTCTTTCAATAAAATAATGGCTTCAGAATATCTTTCATCATAGAACCAAAACTTGAAATAAGAATTCCAATTTTGTTCTATCTTCCTCAATCTTGGTCTTGAATAAACTTTTGGTTTAGGATAAACATAGGAATTATGCTTTAACACTGAAAAATGAGGAACGAACCAATTCAACCCTTTCTTAGCTTCCTTTTTCCACAAAATCTCAAATCTTTCATTATTGTAACATTTGTGCCGGAATCGTTACCGGAACAGTAAGTGGCACAGTAAATTGAACAGTAACTCAAGTACAAACTATGTGAACTAGGTATATACTATTGACACTTGATGCTAAACACTAAACTACTATGCTATTGATCTGATATCTGAAATAAACCTTCTGGTTTAACAGTCAGAAACACATCAGACAACGCTGAACAGGTACACACATGTTGGATTTGATGCTATTATGTATAAACGTATGTGAGGATAAACAGAACAAAACCATAACAGTTGTTGTTACAGAATGCTAAACCGACGAATTATTCGTATAGGTGACGATCTGTACGAATAGACCTAATAGTTTAACGATCTGAAATGATGACTGAAAAGTAGAAAACAAACTCAGAAAGTGAAACGTACGATCGTGTTCGTACAGTTAGCGCCCTGTACGAAAACGCGCGTAGGTGACGTTTTCTGACGAAACGAAAACGAAAACGAACCGAACGATAATAAATTAAGAAAATATAATATCTTAACGTTTTACAACTTTGAAACTCATCAAAAAATAAATTAAAGAAACTTTTTTAGTTAAAACACGTATGTTACGTCGCGAGTCATATTTAGTACCGTTATGGATGGATGCTGAATTCCCTAGGGTGTTCAGCTGTCCATAATGGTGACTCTCAAGACTTGACCCTCAAATGCTAATTGGTGCGTCTTAACACTTATAATCAGAACACTTAAAGCTATGACAGAAATGATGGTAGGTAAGACGCTTAATTATCATTAACAACTATGTCCCATGCGGCTTAGTATGTGGTGGGATGGCGTCTGGGAGGGTTTTAGGCTCGACTCAGGGGTATGCCCTATATATAAGCATACCGAGCTGGATGATACAGGTGATGTTAATGAGGTTAAGGTTGTTACCAAAGGGATTTGGGAATACTATTGGGTAGATAACTTAAACTTCTAAATGTGATGCTTGAAACTATGATGAATTGAATGCTAGGTGAAATAACCAGGGACAACTCGGTTTCGATGCTGAGGATGATGATGGATGCCATCTGAAGTGCAGGTTCGCGGGACCAATAGGTGGTCGAACCTGTGACCGCATGGCACAACCAGAGCTGGCCGACCCTAGACCCCTGAGAACCTACCATCCTCACCGAACCAAGGAACTGAATGAACCCCACGAGGGGCGAACCTCCCATGCATTGGGTTCGGGAACACTTAGCCGAACCTGTGCTGTGCTTTTCAAGGGGCGAACCTTTATCATCATCACCACACCCATGGCCGAACCTTTCCCTGCCCTGAACGAACCATAGATACACGAACCTTCGAGCTGGAGCCATGAACCACGAACCGCATAGGGCCGAACCTTGCACCTATCGGCGAACCTTGGACACCTGAATCAGGTGGACGAACTTATGGTCAAGGCGAACCCTAGGGGTCGCTAAGTTCGCTGGTCTCATTAGGTTAACTCGGTTTTGTCAACTCGGCCATGCATAGATTTCTTTGGCCGCCACCCATCCGACCCAACCTTATTCGGATGGACCATCTACACTCGACCCAATAGCATGCCCTCCGGCTTAGCCCACATAAGCTCGTGCGGCCCAATCATCGGCCCACTACAATTGTTCCAGTCCAACATCATCAATCAACTCATCGTTTAGGCCCAAAGACCGATTTAGCCCATTTTATCACAGGCCCAACACGGTTATTCGAAACTGGGCCATACTTGCAGCCCACAACTTACCTAAACGACCCATGAGGCTTAACCGTCCCATTAGTAACCGGCCCAAAACCCTATGGTTTAGCCCACCTTCATTCGACCTAGTAAACGTGGGCTCAATTCATGTCCGGCCCAACAACAGTTCTTCTGCCCATGTTATCCTCTTCGGTCCAAGGGTGTTAACCGGCCCAAGACACTTACTCGGCCCACATGTAGCCTTAAACGTCCAAGGATTCCTTAATTCGACCCAACTATTTGGTCTACCACCACTAAAATGACCATGCAAGTCATTAGGCACAATATAAACCATTCGGCCCCTATTGACTAGTTTGGCCCAACATGAAGCCCACAAGGTTTAAGTTTCAATGAACATCAAGATAGGCTACGATAAGTTAAAGAATAATAACTTTCAAGTTAAAATTTAAGTTTTATACTTGGAATTCTTTTATCATGATAGAGATTCAAATGAGGTCTAAAATCAATAACAAAGTAAGTAAATCTAAACCTAGTGGGGTGATTGTTATCGAGTCTATAACAACTAAATGGGGGTCAAATGACGACCGAGACTCGCAAGTGTTAGCCAACCTTAAGGGCTAACACAAACACACACACACATTAACACACACTCAAATACTTATGCTTATAAATTTCAAACAACATGAAAATCAATACAGGATCGTGAACACAACAACAAACACAACAACGAGCACGTGTATTCTCGTTTAAACTTAGTCAACCACTTCAAAAACAAGGTGAGTTCATTTGTCCCTTTTCAAACGTAATTGTTTTTACTTCAGGACTGAGAAGCATGTTATACATTTTAAGAAAATATTGAAATGTGTACTTAATGCTTTTAAAAATACACATGATGCTTATACTAATGCGTATGCCCGAAACTCTTAATTGGGAATCTAAAGACAAATGTTTAAACTTTATGCTAAATGCTTATGTTATAAACTCAATGCTTAAACTTTATGCTAAATGCTTATGCTATAAACTCAATGCTTAAACTTTATGCTAAATGCTTATGCTATAAACTCAATGCTTAAACTTTAGACTAAATGCTTATGCTATAAACAATATGCTTAAACTATACGCTCGATGATTATACTACTAACTCTATGCTTAAACTACATGCTCACTGCTAAGGCTTTGAAACACTTGCGCTACATGCTAACACTTGATACACTCGTTCAGATAGCCAATACTACATATGCATATTCTAAATACTAATACTTTATGCAATTCTTTTAAAAGTTAATATCCTGCACTCTTAATCTAAGTGTAAATTTAGTTTACAATTATACTTAATTGTTTAAAACTCGCGAAACTTTTAAATGCATAAGAAAGACAAACACAAACTAGGAACGCTGTTGAAAACCATACTTAAGTAATCTTGAAAACATAAACTCAGAAAGACTCACTTGCTTATCTGGCTATAAAGACTTATACGCGTGAAATGCTTGAAACACTTGAATGCTTGATATGCTTGGAAGGCTTAAAACACTTGAATACTTGAGATGTTTGGAATGCTTGATATGCTCGGAATGCTAAGACAACAGACTGATTGACCGACGCGTGTTGACCTATATGTCAACCCCTACTTGTCATCAGTAAGACTATGTGAATGCTCTAAACTTGTATGCTTAAGCTAACGGACATCGTAAGACAGACTGATTGGCCGACGCGTCTTGACAATTGGTCAAGCCCTACTAGTCATCAGTGCTCTTCTTTGTCGGGATCATGTAAGGCAGACTGATTGGCCGACGCGTCTTGACAGTGGTCAAGCCCTACTAGTCATTCAATGTTCTTCTTGATTCATCCATGGTTATGATAAGTGACTAGAATGATTTTGGGTTCATCTAGCTGACTTGGTGTCAGCTTGAGGATTTATCTATCATAACACGTCGCGAGTCATATTTAGTACCGTTATGAATGGATGCTGAATTCCTTAGGGTGTTCAGCTGTCCATAATGGTGACTCTCAAGACTTGACACTCAAATGCTAATTGGTGCGTGTTAACACTTATAATCAGAACACTTAAAGCTATGACGGAAATGATGGTAGGTAAGATGCTTAATTATCATTAACAACAATGTCCCATGCGGCTTAGTATGTGGTGGGATGGCGTCTGGGCGGGTTATAGGCTCGACTTAGGGGTATGCCCTATATATAAGCATACTGAGCTAGATGATACATGTGATGTTAATGAGGTTAAGGCTGTTACCAAAGGGATTTGGGAATATTATTGGGTAGATAACTTAAACTTCTAAATGTGATGCTTGAAACTATGATGAATTGAATGGTAGGTGAAATGCTTAATTATCATTAACAACAATGTCCCATGCGGCTTAATATGTGGTGGGATGGCGTCTGGGTGAGTTTTAGGCTCGATTCAGGGGTTTACCCTATATATAAGCATACCGAGCTGGATGTTACAGGTGTTGTTAATGAGGTTAAGGTTTTACCGAAGAGGTTGCAAAACTACTTTTTAAGTACTAAAACTATATGAACTCACCAACCATTGTGTTGACTTTATGTTCTTACATGCTTTCTCTGGTGACGCACAGGAATAGGCTAAGGCTTTTGAATTGCATGCTAGGCTGCCCAGATAGAGGACTTAGTTGACTTTTGGAAGCACATCTTTGTTATTAATACGAATCACTTTTGGATGTCTTGTACATTTACAAGATAGAAAACACTTGATTCTTTTGATAGGTTTACCAGGTTAAATTACTGAACATTGATATTGTAATTTAACTGTGTAATCCTAGATTAATGCTTTATTGTGCTTTAGTTATTCTTAACATTGATGCTATGTAAACAATCTGATCATCACGATTTTCACCCACGATATCGCGCCCTGAGAACCTTCCGCCCGGCGGGGAAGTATATCCGTCCCGCCGGCTCGGGGTGTGACAATTATGTTCAGTTTGAATAGGCTTGATCTTCCTTAACCTTGACAACTGCATGCATTCAAATGACGGTAAAGACATAAGATCGTATGCTTTTCCAAAATACTGACATCCATCCGTTTTCTCTATTCTTCAAAACTCCAAGAATGTTATGAAAATATCCATAACTTACAATCCTTCCATGCATTTTGGATTTAGATCCAATCTTGAACCTTGAGAATTGTCTTGAATGATTGTCTTGAACAGATTCTTCATATCTTTCAACCATCTGTCTAAAAGTCATCAAATGATCAATAATATACCTGTGTTCTTCTTAATTTTCTCTGTAAACATCCATTTGTGTCTTGATCTTTGATGTATCACTTGATGTACTTTGAAAGTTCTTATGTGCTTCAATATCAAAAATTTTCTTCAATGTCTGCAGATTATACAAATTTTCATCAACAGATTCATCCTGTTCAAACTCAAATGAACTATCTGCTTCTCCAATAATCTTCTTTCCTGAAGCATTTGCATTTTGTAAATCATTCACTTTTACTCCAAACAAAATAGCAGGATCTTCTTTAGTGTATCCATCTTCAATCTCTCCTTCTTCTAATTCTCTAACTTGATTAAATTCACCGATCATTCTTTGTAATTCTCAATCTCTAGTTTGTTTGAATAATTCTGCAAATGTTGGTAAAGAATAATCAACAACTAACTTTGGATACTCAAATTCTGTAAGATCTTCAATCTCCACATCTTCACAATCTTTTGATTTATTAAAATTAACATAAGAAACTGGATTCGCATCAACAAAAATTCTTGACGGTCTGTAAACCACTATAGCTCCATTAATTGAATTCAAACCAATTGAACTACTAAATCTAGCTACATCACCATCATCATCTCCATTATCATCATCAAAGGCACCAAAACCTGGATGTTCATCAATGTCAGAATCCTCATAATCAACTTTTTCTTCCTCCTTTTCATCTTCTATGTTAGCATAAACATGATCAACAGCAACTCCTTCAGAAACATGAACTCTTTCATTATCCACAGCTTGTGTCTCAGTGTTAACAACAATAGAAGCTTTACCTTGGATCTCATTGATTCTCTGCCGCAACATCTGATTTTCTTTCTTCAAATCAACTATCTTATCATTTTGTTCTTTTGCTAACCTCTCCAATGATACAATTCGATCATTCATTGTCTTCTTATCTTGTAAATCCTCCTCTCTCCAATTTTGTAATTGATTATTATGATTTTTCATCATTTCAAGATCACTTTGAATTGAAGAAAATTGTTTCTTAGAATCAGCTTTCTCTTTCTGCTTCTTGTATTTATCAAATTCTTGAGACAAGATAGAAATTCTTCTTGTCAACCCCGAATCATCATAATCTAAAGAGAAATTTAAATCTAGATCATCTAAACCTTTAAACATCTCATCAACTCTCGAAGTAGAAGCTTCTTGAAAAGAAGTAGTCACTGTAGTAGCATCAACAAATGAAGCCATGAATGGTGCAACATTTACATGATCATAATCAAGCATTGAAGCTTCAGTATACACAGGAGCTTGTGACGTAGAAACAGTAACCTCTGGAATAGATACAACAATAGAAACAGGTACAGAAGAAACAGAAACAGATACAGATGCTGAAGATGTAATCATAGGAGAAGAAACAATAATTCTTGGAGTCCTTGATTTCTTTCTTTTAAGCACATTTGCCATTCTCTTCTTCTTCTTTGGACAAGAAGTCTCTGGCTCATCCACAGTGAAATTAGGATCATTCCTTTCTTCTATCTCTTCCCTGCTTTGTTGTTGTTGTTGCATTGGATTCCTCTTTAATCTCCTGACCATTTTATTTTCTTCTTGAACATATTCTGTCTCAGATTCAGTTGATTCTTCTTTCATTTCAGCATCAACATTCTCAACTTCAACATTTGGAGATGATGCATCAGCAGCAGCTTGTTCATTCTATTGTTCAGGATAAATAACTTGAAGAGGAACACATGTAGTCTGAGTTACATTTGGAGTTTCTTGTTCTTGTTGAAGAGATTGAGATGATTGTGCTTGAGTTTGTCTAACTTGTGGATCTTGTGGAGGAGATGTTGGTGGTTGTTTATCATCATCAATCTATTCACTTTCAGAATTTGAATCATCATGTCTCCAAGCATCATCAAGTGGAGAAACATAATTGACTTTTGCACAATGGCAAACCATATCCTTTGTCAAAACCACATCACTACTCTTCTGATAAATCTTTACTTGACCCAGACTTGAATCAGTCATATGCTTCAACTTCAGAATATCAGACGCAACTCTTGGTAGATTCTGCTCTGGAACTCATCAATCAACATCTGCATAAATCTTGGATGCATCAAGAATTTGTCTTTCGCCTTTGTAATGTTGTCAGATAGATATCTGAAATCATAGCATAAAAGTTGAACGGTTTGTTCAGGATCAAAGCAACCATAGCTGATCTCATTAAGTCTCTCAGCTCATCAAAAGTGCCTTTCCTCAAACTAATGCAATGTAGAAGTACATGTGAAAAAAACTTGTATTGTAGAGGCAGCTTCCCCTTCTTAATCGAATACTCAATGTAGACACCAAAATACTTGATCCTCATAAAGCATCCTTTAATACATCTTTCAGGAATCAATGTCATTCCTTCAGGTTCTACACCAAACTGCAACACTCTTCTAACATCAGCTTCATTTATTATGATCATTTGCGCAAAACACTTTCTTCAATCACAAATGCATCATCCACAGTAATCAGCCTTACAGACTCCCAGAAACTCTGAATATGAGACCTATAAATGTGACATTAATTGGAGATAGCATAATAAATCCTCAATCGTCTCAAAAATTCAATCATCAGTCTGAAATCCTTGCCATTATTGGTTTTGGGATCCAGATAAGCACATAGATTGTGTTTATCACCAAATGCTAGAATTCCCATATCTACAATAGAAACAAACAACAATTTTAAAAAAATTTAAAAAAAATCACAAATCAAAAAATTTCCTAAGTCCAAATCCAGCAAACCCCCCTGTGCCGAACCTTTGTTCCAAGACGAACCTAAGACTCAGGCAAACCTGTTATATGTTCACGAACCTCTCAAGTGAACGGACCTTTAAACCTAATGCGAACCTCATGGTCAGACAAACCTTTGACCAGCAAAGGTTCGGTCATAGACAATGAAAAGGTTCGGCCCGAACCTTTTAGATTAAAACGAACCTGATCAATTCAACGAGCCTGTTTGAATTCTAACGAACCTTTTCAAATTCTAGATCAAAATTCAAATCTACGTATTAGACTAAAATAATCATACCCATAGGTTCGCCATTAACCGATTAACAACTTTAATAAAGACATTTTTCATCAAACTTTGATTTAAACATATTTATTTAACAAAATTAGGTTCGATTATTTAGACTTAAAAACTCAGATTTCTACAAATCTAGCCGGTGAAAATTCAATCTATTTACCCTTCTAGAATCACAACACAAATACGAATCTAATGATATGAGACAATAACACTAAATATCACAAAATCAAAAGATCAAAATCAGCACAATAAGGTTCGTTTCTGAGAGAGTATAATGAAAGTGACGAAGCTCTCCCATGAACCTTTGACTTTATACTTTCTCAAGTTTCAAACGAACCTATGACACAAACCTTTCCACGAACCTACAAAAAAACCTTGTTTAAGGAACCTCTCAACAAACCTTTTGAACGAACCTCTCAGCAAACCTACCAAACGAACCTCTCAGCAAACCTGATAAACGAACCTCCAAGCAAACCTATCAAAGGTTCGTCTCAACAATTCCACATTTTCACAAATCTATTTTATTCAAAAATTTCAAAACAAAACAAAATTTGGTGTTTCAGAGTTAAAAACCAATAATCAATAATTATTGATTTAACATCAGATATATCAAAAATATTTTTGGATTATTTTTTTTAAATTTATATCAAAACACACCAAAATTTTAATTATGTAAAAAATCTAAAATTAAATATGAAAATAAAAGAAACAAACACATATTTTTGGTGAGAAAGATCCGAACATGAGATCATATTGTATTACAATCATCTGCACAAACTGATTCAGTTTATGAATATATTAATTAGCAAAATACAATTCAAAGATGATTGTCAGTAAATGAATCCAATTTAAATTTAATTACTTAGTTAAAATATCATTTGAAATCAAAACCATCAAATACTTTATGTTCCTCATTTACTTGAACACATCCCCGTTTTGTGAATAATTAATCAAACAATAATGTTCTTGAAACAATTTAATTCAAATGTAACTAGTTTGATCATGCAAAAACAAAATAGAATTTCTTTTTGAAAATAATAAAATGTAAAACAATTTGAATTTGTTCAAAATCTTGGAATCATGGTTGATACTTTCGTATACTCAGATGATCCAGATAATGAACGAAACAATAATTTAAGATTAAGCTTTTAACAATCAGATCAATATTCTCATATACGCAGAGATTGTCCAAGACTTAATCAAACCAAGAAAACATATTTGAATTGTTTAAAGCTATAACAATCAGATCGATACGTAAGTATACGCAGAGAATGTTTCAGCTTTAAACTAAAATAAAAGAAAAACAAAATTTTGAATTTCTTTTAAAAATTCAACACATGATCAAAAACTAGCAATTAAGCAATTTTAATTCAAGAATCACATAGTAAGATTAATAACCACTCATTCAAGACAAAGCTAAACACTGTATTCTAAGCAACTGTTTCTCACAAAGTATAATCACAATTTTGTCAAACGTTATCTCAACTAAGTTATAAACCTACCAACATATCATACTAAGTAATTGTAAATGCTCTTTATGTTTAAGTTCTAGCATGATACAGATGTGCTTCTGATTGCTACAATGTACTATCATCTCTCACTAGGTCGAATCAATTCCTCAAATTTTTATTTTTTAATGTTTTTGTGTTTTTGATTTTTCAAATGTTTATGATTTTTCAAATTTCCCCCCCCTAAAAACTAAAACACAAAGCAAACAAAAAACAAATAAAAAAATCTGATGTCAATTCAATAAAAATTGATTATGAAGGAATTTGATTTGAAATGACCTCACCCATGACCCTAATTCTATTTAATTTGAGTAAATACTCAAAACGAGGTTTATCAAAGGCCTTGGTGAGAAGGTCTGCACGTTGCTCATTTGTGTGTATCGTCACCACGTCAATAAGTTTCTTTTCATAGCAATCACGTATGAAATGAAACCGAATATCAATGTGTTTGGAACGCGAATGATACACTGGATTTTTAGTAATAGCATTGGCAGTCTCATTATCAACATGGTTCGGGGTACTCAGATAATTCAAACCATAATCTCTCATTTGTTGTTGTATCCACAAAACTTGTGAACAACAACAGGCAGCAGCGACATACTCAGCTTCACAAGTTGAAGTAGCCACAAATGTTTGCTTTTTACATTGCCAAGAAACCAACCGTTCCCTTAAAATTGTGCACCACCAGTTGTGGACTTTGCATCTGTCTTACATCCTCCATAATCGGAGTCACTGTATGCATTGAAGGAAAAATTATCATCCTTAGGATACCACAGACCGGTGTCTGGCAGATAATGAGGAATCCGTTTGACTCCTATCAGATGTGACACTTTAGGTTTAGATTGATATCTTGCACATATACTAGTAGCAAAAACAATATCTGGTCTTGAGGCTACCACGTACATCAAACTTCCAATAATTCCATGATAAAATGTAGGATCAATCAACTCCCCCTTAATATCAGGCTCAATCCCGTGATTAGTCTGAATGGGCGTGGAAATTGGTTTTGAATCAAGCATGCTAAACCGGTTTAGCACATCTTGAATATACTTGGTTTGATGAATGAAAATTCCATTATCAGTTTGATCAACTTGTAAAACAAGAAAGAATTTTATATCTGACATCGCACTCATCTCAAATTTATCAATCATAACCTCTTTGAATTCCAAACACATTTGTTCATCGGTAGATCCAAAAATAATATCATCTACATAGATCTGAACAAGGATAATGACCTCGCCCTTTTCTCGAAAGAACAACGTTTTGTCAATCAGACCCCTATTGAACCCGTGTTCAATAAGGTGAGTCGATAAAGTCTCATACCAAGCATGCGGGGCTTGATGAAGACCATACAGTGCTTTGTCCAAGAGATAAACCTGATCCCTATGGATAGGATCCTCAAAGTCCGGTGGCTGACAAACATACACTTTTTCCTTCAAAGAACCATACAGAAACGCAGATTTAACATCCAACTGAAATACTTTGAATTTTTTGTTGGCTGCAGAAGCAAGAAAAAGTCGAATTGCTCCTAATCGCGCCACAGGTGCAAAAACCTCATCATAATCAATTCCTTCAACCTGTCTAAAACCCTGAACCACTAAACGATCTTTGTTTCTGACAATTATGCCTCGGTCATCTCGTTTACATCTCAGCACCCATCGTGTACCAATCTTTTTCTCTCCTTTTGGTAAATCTACCTAATGCCAAACCCCCAAGTTACGAAATTGATTCAATTCTTCTTGCATAGCCTCCACCCAGGCCGGCTCACGCAAAGCTTCAATCACAGTCTTTGGCTCTATTTGTGAAATAAATGTTGATTGCATCCAGAGCTCTTGACTGCCATGAGTTTTCTCTAACTCAACATACAAACTTTCCTCATTAGTGATTTGATGACGTGTTTGCACTCCTACACTCGGATCTCCTATAATCTCAGCAATGGGATTATCAACATGAATACGTGTGACAGGCAATTGCGATACAACCACATCATGATCAAGATTATTGATGTTATGATCAGGATCTTGATCATGGGAAATAGCATCTTCAAAAACCTCATTTTCATCCTCTGATGACCAATCATCATTAATAACTTCTGAAGTACACTCTCCTTGATGTGTATTAGAAGATCTAACATGCACAATTGGTTTAAGAGTAGTGATTGATTTGGTTTTAGTCACTGGTTTGGAAACATGTGTGGTTTTAAGTACCACCCTCTGAACTTGTTCAGTTTCTGATTTTTACTGTTGTGTTTCAACAATCTTTTTCTCAACAACTTTTACTTTGTATCCATTTTGTCTCCGAATATCAGAAGAATATTCCGACTCAGTGATATCTTCGATGATTGGAGTATCACTGTCAATTGACACTTTTTCATTAGAAGATGATGCTCTAACATGTGCAATAACATTTTCAGACTCAGATTCAGTTAAAAATTGAAGGAGGTGGGACATCATGAAATCCCAAGCCAGTAGTACTTTCGATGACCTTTGCATTGCAACAAAGTAATATATAACATACTGAGAATTTTGATAATTCTCTAGCTTGCTTTTATTCATTTCTGCCTTTGGTCTGGCTGCTGATAGTTCAACTTTCAACTTTTGTACTGATTCAAGATGCACAGAAACTGCATAATTATTTTGCAAAACTTTAATTTTTAACTCTTCATTTTCTTTTCCTAAGTCTATGATCTTTTTGTCAAAACCTTTTTATCTTGAAATCAACTTTTTGTTAGCTTCAGTGCACTCGATCAATTCAGCAGTCAAGTGAGCATTCATTTCCTTCAACTTTTCAATGACCTCTAAAAGATCATTATTTACCTCCTCAACCTTTTCTTGGCCCTTGCTTGCTTCTTCATCCATAGAAGCCTTAAAAGCACCCATTAAATCATCATATTGTTTTCCCCAGTCATATCCTTCGTCTGATTGATTGACTAAAGCTTTTGTTGAATCTTCAGACTTCTCCTTTTTCTTTTGAAAAGCTTCTTTTGGCTTGAAAGGATTCAAGTTGCCTTGCTTCTTTGGATTTTTACATTCTCAAGTAAAATGACCCAATTCACCACAGTTGTAACATTGTGTGGCCTTTGAATTGAATCCAAACTTTGTATTCCTATCAAAAGTAAACTTCTTTCCTGTTTTCTTCTCATATCTGTTAATTCTTCTTATTGCACTAGCCAACGCCCACTGTGTATCAATCAATTCCATCTCATCATCATCTATCATCTCATAATCTTCAAAAGTAAGATTATAATTTCCTATCCTTCCAGCTATCTGTTCATCATAAGCACTGACAACACATGACAATATTGACATATGATCTCTGACAGCCTCCACAGACACCTTTCCCAGATTAGTTGTATTCAATTGAATTGGAGTAGACGAAGAATCAGGCTTTTTCTCATTCCCAAAATAGTATGAACTTGAGCTAGTAGATGCAGATGGTACAGAAGTACTCTCAGTTGTACTAGAAACAAAAGCTGTTTGTATTTTAGTAGATGAAACTGGAGGTGTAACTACATATGCACCATAAAGTGAAGGATCCTGTGTTACATTAACTCTTCTAGCTTATCTTTTATCCTTCATTTCCCGTTCTTCTAACTTTTGAATGAATTCAATAGTGTCATTCCAGGAAGATTTTCTCTCAAAATCAACACCAATGAATTCCATCTTTCTGGTAAAGCATCTGCTAAACAGTCTATCTTCTCTTTTTCTGAATACTTAATTCCACACTTACGAACTTCTGTCAACAAATGTCGATATCTTGTAATTAAAGCATCAAGACTCTCATTGCCAATATAGTTAAAATTCTCAAATTCTTTTCTCAAATATGTGGTTTTCATTTTCTTGAGTTTGGTGTTTCCCTCTACTCTTGCCTTCAAAGCATTCCATAAACCATATGATGTTTTATATTCATCAAATTGATGAGAATTTGATTAGGAATAGCTTGACTTAACATCCGATATGCTTTCTTCTAAGAATCATACTTCTTTCGTTGTTCAACATCCAGTCTATCAAGAATCTGATTCAGATCTGTTCCAACCACCTTTGGTCGTCATATGGTGATAAGATTCTTTCCCAAAGATTTGTGTCAGTAGCATTAAGATGAGTCTCAAACCGACCTTTCCAGTTTTCATAATCAGTCAAATCAAGTAATTTTGGTACTTTGTTTGTGCTTCCCGACTCAGTTTCACTAATCAAAATACTCTGAATCTTAGAATTTTGATTAGCAACTGCTGCAACCATATCCGCCATGATTCAAACCTTTATCAGCGAACCGATTCCAAATTTAGAATCTCACGAACCTAAGTATCAGACGAACCTCTTTCAAACCTTGAACTCACGAACCTTATCCAACGAACCTTCAATAAACCTTGACTAACGAACCTTAGTCAACAAATCAACAACGAACCTTGACCAACGAATCTCAGTCAACAAATCAACAACGAACCTTGACCAACGAATCTAAGTCAACAAATCAACAACGAACCTTGAGCAACGAACCTCAGTCATCAAATCAACAACGAACCTTGACCAACAAACCTCTTTAATAGACGAACCTTTGTCAAATTTTGAATACCCGAACCTCAACTTGAAAATATTCTTCGTCAGCGAACCTCTTCCTTAGAATACAGCTGATAATCAACCAGGTTCGTTTCATGAACCTATGAATTAAACTTGAAAATTTTGAAGGGAAAACCTTCAAGAGGGAAAATCTTCAAATCTTCAACCTTATAATCCACTGATTTTAACAAATGAATCTGATTTCAACCAACAAAATAGCAGTACATGATGATGAAATTATCAACAAACATTCAGAAAGTGAAAATCAAACTCCAGCTATATCAGATTCTTTAAAATGATTGATAATCTTCAAGAACTTGTATAGAACTCCTCCAATGGCTCAAATACCACTGTAGATTGCTCTTGATTGATCACTGGAATTCTATTAACAATTCAATCTATGCGGAATGTAGATTAAATCTATATGAATCAAAGATATACAATTATTATGATAAACATCATGTTCATTGATAACAAATTCTGATTACAACATACAATAAGAAAACATAGTTCTTTTCAATCACACGGATCTAACACAGGTTCTCTCCCTATCTGGTTCAGTCACACACTCAACAAACACAAACAAACCTGTGATATATACACTATTCAAACGAACCTAGCCGAACCATCAGGTTCGCCAGACGAACCTATAGGTTCGCTGGACAAACCTTTACATTACAACACATTAGGTTCGCCGAACCTATACAACTCATGCCTAGGTTCGTGGGCCAGACGAACATAGCAAAAACCTAAGTTAAATTACATACTTTTGAAAGCAAACTATTACAAAATGACTTAACAATGTATATGACTAAATATGTGTGTAATTCTTTAAAATTACACAAAATAAAGATATCAAAACAAAAACATATTTTAAAGTTATTTATAAATTTTATAAGATTTAGAACTTACTTGTAAATAAATAAATAAATTTTAATGTCAAGAAAACATTTTATAAATAAAATGTTTATAAAATTTTATCTTTAATCATAAATAACTTTTTTATAAACTTTAATTATTTATGCAATTTACTTTATTTCAATTCTATAAAATATAATGGTAAAACATTCATAACATTATAAATATTTTACTTATGTTAAGGTTATAAAATTTAAACTTATTAATAAAATTTTTATAAAATTAAAATGGGTTAATAAAGGTTAAAGGGTAAAAAGGGTATGTTTTTGAAACTGTCAATAGAGAGGAAAAAAAGGGAGGGGCTATTCTTACCAAAGCTCCAAACTTATCATCCCTTCCACCCATTTTCTCTCCCTAGTCCGACCCATGTGCTATTTCAACCCATCTTCGACCCGTGTCTATTACAAGCGATTACAGCTGTTTACAAACGATCAGGACTCGATTAGGCAAGTTTCTACAACGCGTTAAATGATTTCAATCACAATTAATAACCTTAACAGCTCATGAACGAGCAAAATCGTTTCCAAAAGACCGAAACTCTACACAATAACCGGAATTTGAATTCAATGACACCAAGTATAAAAACTAAATCAAACACACATACTAAACCCATTCGAGGTCAGCGAAATCGTCTGTGTACTCAAAATCGAATCACGAAATCAAAATCATTGCTAATCGAGTAGCCTAACCCTCGGTGCGTGCATCAACTTTTCTTTCAGTGGTACTCCATCAAATCGCACACCAAGGTAGGTTTTCCATACACCATATTACTCGTTTTTGAACCATGGACAAAAGCCCTATGGTCTCTTGAGCGATCTGATTCGTGAACAATCAAATTCGAACTAAAGATGAACTAGGGTTTCGTTCGGCTTTTGAACTGATTTGGGGATCTCGGGTTATGTTAAAATTAATTAAAACTGATTTCTCTTGTGGCTAAGTTCCTAGTTCAACTCATAAGTGTTTTTGAGTTTAATCTAAAGGTCGAGGGTTCGAACCGGTTGACAACCGGTTTTGGACCATTTTTAATCATTTTTATTATAACTTTTTATTTGTAATTCCTTTTTAAATTCTGATTTCACAGAAAATTTTTTTATTAAAATACTATCATTTTAATAATGAAAAAAATAATATATTATTAGTAAATAATTATATTTAAATAGATTAAATACTTAATTTAATAATTTATATATAAAATTTTATACCTGTTTTAAAATAAATATTTTTATAAAATGCAAATCATGTTATATGAAATTAATTTTAATAACTTATGTTAAACAAATGTTTTGAATTTTATAGAAACCTTCTTTAACATTTTATAAACATATATGTTCGCGTGTATAACCTTTGTATTAACTTTAAACACTTATTTAAAATTTTGTAAATTAAATTTCATTTTCATACCCATTTTTATAAAATCCATTTGGTATTTAAATATGTTCAAATGAGTTTAAAAAAAGTTTTTAAAACTTAATATTTGGCATGTCAAATTGATGAATTATTTCACGTGAATATTAATTTTTGTTAAACATTAATTCAACTTCAACATTTTTAATTAATATTTTATTTTATGAGTAATAAACATCATCAGTATTTTAATTTAACAAATAAATCATAATTGATTTAGAGTTTTAAAAATTGAAACAAATAAAACCTGTTGATTCATTTAGAACTTAGGAAAAATCTATAGAAAGATATAGTAATGTTAACATTATGCGAAATAACTATATAGGTGAACATTGAATTTGTTACACATATTTGCTAACTACCATTTGACAACTATTGTGCATATCAATCTCATCGATCAAGGTGAGTCTTTATAGCCCTCTTTTACTTGTTTTAAACTTTTGGGGTGAAGCATGTATCTTTGAACTTAACTTATCTTTAAACCATGTGAACTTAGCTTAAATGGCCTTATTTGTTTGAAATTATCTATTGAACTTAACTATTGAACTTATCTATTAAGCATTGCATTGATCACAACTTATCTATTGGTAGCAATAATGGATCCATTGGATTGGCCACCCACCTAGGATGGGTTTTCCCTGTGAGGGAAAGCTCGCGGTGATTGTTCCCTACTGGTCAAATTTAACTATCTGATTAACTGTTTGTTCATTTACAGTCTTAGTGCATTTATCTTAGTTATCACATGTGTTAACTTATATATTATTAAACTATTTTGATATGAACAAACCTATGATAACTCACCACCTCTTTGTAGTTGACACTTTATTTTTAAACATGTTTCATGTGAAAATGCCAATTAGCTATATTATTGAGCTTGGATTTGATTTTATTCATGTTAGATGTTTTGAATTCATTGGATGTAATAGTTAGGGTTTCAATTTTAAACAATGTAATTAATGTTTAAATTTAATGATAACTTGAATGTGATGTTTGAATTATTTACAACTATATACCTTGGGCTATGAACAATCTACACTTCGTCCCGCCCCGATGTTTCCGCCATCGGTCGGGGTGTTATAGTGGGAGTTTGGAATCTTTTTGGGATTTCAGCATCACATATGGGTGGAGTGAATCTGGAGATCCTGTGAGTAATCACAGGAACCTCTAGGATAGGCTTCACTACTCCTCGAACACTCGAGATCAAATCCCTAAGTTTCTGTATTTCTTTAGCCACTTGGGGTTTTATTCCTGTTTCCTACAAAGAACCAAGATTAGTAGTGTTAATTGGCGAATAATTGTAAGTGTTACCAGTAATAGGGGTTAAGCATGAAGTTCTCGGGGTATTGGTATTATCCCGAGATATCCTCAGGTTTAGGGATCATGAGGCGTCAGGCCGTCAGGTGTGACGTGGCCAGGATCAAAGCTCTAGTCATATGGAACGACTCTATATGTGTCAACCCCCCCCCCCCAAATTACCACTTGCGGTGTTAGACCGCAAGGTGTGACATGGCCAGAATTACAGCTCTTAGTAATATAAAACGACTCTATATATGTTTGTAAAATACGTTTGTCATGTCTACCAAGTCAAAATAGTTTAATAATGTGCAGTGGAATATTCAAATTAATGCAGCGAAAAGTAAAATAGTGTTATGCAGTGTAAATAAATGTTAGTGCAGCGGAATAGCAAAATATTAAACACTACATTGTTTGACATGACATAATTAAAAGAACATTGTTTGTTCAAAAGACTCGGTATGAATGCATGCAACTCATGTGCTTGTTTCCTTAAGTGCATTCTGATCCGAGTGCAAGCTAGTTACCTGAAAATACATGTTAAGAAAAAGTATCAACACATTGGTTGGTGAGTTCATAGGTTTTGATAAGCAGTAATCATAAGTAAAAGTAATGTTTGTCGTGTGTCATGTTGTTTATTAATGTTTGTCGAGCCCAAGGCTCCAAGTGTCAGTTGTGTCTCTACCGAACTAGACTTTTTTGCTCTTGCCTCCACCATGTCTATCATAAAAACAATGGCACGATTGATCAGATTACACGCATCCTGACATCCGGTCAGTATTGGCGCCGCGTGGGGTTCGTCACACTCAATAGTACTATCTAAACTCACCTTGTTGTATACACACTAACGGTAAGACTGTGCGAGGAATTTGTTACGATACAACACTTGATGTTTGCTCCCAATAAACCAGCAAACACAAAATGTCTGTACAAAATAGTTTGACTCTAACAACATGAATTCTCCCCCAAGTTTGAAAGCTTGTAAAACAGTTTAAGAAAGGGGTCGTAAACTCACCTGACTATGCAAGCGTAAGCTCCTAATTCGTCTGGCGAGTCTGTAAGTTCGTGTTTGCGTGCGTCTTTGCTTTCTTGTTCGTGCTCAACAACTTAAATTTGTTATGCTTGTTCGTGTTCGATTATGTTTGTCCGTGTTTGACTTAGTTTGACCGTGTTAATTCAACGACCCGTTGGTGAACCGTGTGCTTGTTGTAGTTCGTTCAATGATCGTATTCATTAACATATTGCATGTAAAGACGTAAGCCACGTTAAATGGTCAACTTACTATTTATAGTAAGTTTTTATTTTTAGTAAGCTTGCAACAAATTACATTTTAATCATTCTAGCATGCTCATTTAACCTAAGTGATTGTTTACACTTAGCACATGGTTACATGTTGTCAAATAAGCACAAAAGTCCATTTTTAGTAAATACAGTTACTAAGTATAGTAAGTTTCTATATTTGACAATTCTAACATAAATAAATCATCCAACAATTTCACATATAATCATATTATAGCATTTCAAGTCATTTACCACTATTAAAGCTAAACCAATAACCCTATTTCATGAAATCCCCAATTAAAGTTTCCAAAAATAGCAAGTTTGCAATCAATCATCATGTTAATCAAATCAAACCATATCATTTGCTAGCAATCTCATTATTAACTATAAACCTTTACTTTAACTTGTTCATTTCACCAAAATCATCATTTTAACATATTTATGCACAAATAAAGTTACTAATTATAGTAACTATCTTAAATAATCAACATATTGACAAATCTAACCATTTATCTTGTTAACATTATCAATAATAGTCACAAACCATCACTTAAAGTCACATGCAAGATCTTATTTTATCATCTAGCAAGATTTGCACAATAAAAGTTACTATATTTAGCAACTATGCTCAAAATGACATAAAATGACCATCAATATCCATGATTTTCAATGTGTACATCCCCAATATCATAATAACCATATTTTCATATCCAATATGACTTAGAACCTCATGGATTTCACATGCATGTTATCAATAAGTTACCATTAATAGTAATAATCACTAATAGCACCAAATATCGCATCCAACTCTCAATAGATCATTCTAGATTATCAAATAAATCATCAAGATGGTAAAACACAACTTTATTGTAGTTTGGAATCGTGCATGTGCCTTAGATGGTCTTGCATGCAACCATACATGCTTGCATGTATGTGTTTTGTGTTAAAAGTGTGTGCAAACAATTAAAACTACCTCCAAGAAGCTCAGATGGTTGATTTTTGTGTAAGGACAGCAGCTTCCAAGCTCTAGGAACTTCTGGTGATGGGTTTACAGCTGCTACAAAGAAGAGATGGTGGTGGATGGTCCTCCTCTAGCTTCCTTCGAGACTTCAAATCTTCACATGGAGCTTCTACAATGGTTGTTCTTGGGTTCTAGAGGTTGTAGGAGGTGATGTAGAGTGGCTTAATCGAGTATTTTTGCTTCTGAGTTCGAGGAAATGACAGAAATGATTTGGAGTGGATTTTATAAAGATATTGCGATTTTGTGAGCTTCACGTACCGCCAAGACTGCCTCCATGGGGTCTTGGCGTACCATGATGAATATTATAATCGGGTATCCTCCCGAAATACGCCGCGTACCGCCAAGGTGGAAGTTGATCGGTCGTCGCATACCGCAAAGGATTTCGGGCGAATTCAAATTCCCGCCCAAACTTCGCGAACCGCCAAGGTCCAATCCAAGGCCCTTGGCATACCGCGAAGCCTTTCGGTTGAGCCCAATTGGCCCAATTTAATTGTTTTGATTCATTTTTCGGTTATTCTTCGTTTACAACTTATCGTTTGTCATCGTTCGAACTCAATTATTCAATGTTCAGTCGTATGTGACTTAAATATCGTCTAATTGTTTGTTTTGTTCAATGTTCACCAACGTTTGTGAATTGTTCGACACGTGTGTGCCTTTCTCGATAATTCACCGAATCATCCTGCTTGTGACTGTGTTTGTATTATCGTGTCACGTGTCTCACTAAATTAAACTAATTCTAGTGCCACGTATGAAAATATAAATTAAATAAACATTTAATTAAATTAAAAGCTGACTTGGAAATTACTGGGTGTCACAATATGCGTTTGTAAAATACACTTGTTTCAATATAAAAAATCAAATTGTTTGACAATCATGCAGTGGAAATGTAAATGTCTTAAGCAATGGAATTAAAATAGTATCATGCATTGGAATAAAGTATTAGACACGACGTTGTTTAATACGACTCAATAAAATAAATATTGTTTTCAAAAGACATGATATGAATGCATGCAACTCTTGTGCTTGTTCCGTTATGTGCATCCTTATCCATGTGCAGCTAATTACCTGAGAATACATGTTAAGAAAAAGTGTCAACACATGGTTGGTGAGTCCACAAGTTTTGATAATCAGTATACATAAGCAAAAATAATGTTTTTCGTGTGTCATGCTGTTTATTAAAGTTTGTCCATCCCGAAGCTCCAAGTGTCAGTTGCGTCACTACCGAACTAGACTTGTTTGCTCTTGCCTCCGCCATTTCTAGCGTAAAAACAATGGCGTGATGGGTCGAGATTACACGCGTCCTGACATCCGGTCAGTATTTGCGCAGCCTTGGGTTCGTCACACCCAATAGTAATATCTAAACTCACCTAGTTGTATACATATTAACGGTATTCCTGTGTGAGGACTTGTTACGATACACAACACTTAATGTTTGTTCCTAATAAACCAGCATACTCAAATGTTTGTACAAATAGTTTGAATATAACAACATGTATTCTCCCCCCTATTTAAAAGCTTGAAAACAGTTTGAGAAAGGGGCCGTAAACTCACCTGAGTTATATGCGCACGTAAGCTGCTAAGTAATCTTGCGAGTCTGTTACTGGTTACCTATATCACATAGGACTTATAAGTTCGTGTTTGGGTTTATATTCATGCTCGTGCTCGTTTTTGTGCCTAACAACTCAAAGTTGTTATGTTCGTTCATGCTTGACCATGTTTGACTTAGTTTGACCGTGTCAATTCAACGACTCGTTGGTGAACCGTTTGATTGTTATAGTTTGTTCAATGTCGTTATTCATCACGTATTGCATGAAAACACAGAAGTCACGTTAAATGGTCAACTTACTATTTGTAGTATGTTTCCATTTTTAGTAAGTTTGCATCTAATTACATTTTAGCAATTCTAGCATGCTCATTTAGCCTAAGTGATCATGTTGTCACATAGCAAGTTATCACATGTTGTCAAATAAGCACAAAAGTCCATTTCTAGTAAATAAAGTTACCATTTATCGAAAGTTTCTATATTTGATAGGTTTATCAATAAAAATTATACAACAACTTCACATAACATCATAATTGTTAGGCGCAAAATACTCTCACTTGGGATATTTCAGGATCCGCGATATTTCGGGATCAGGGATGTTTTAAGAATATATATTATCACTAACAATTATCTCCATTGCTTAACATTTATTGCGAGATTTCAGGGATTGACAGGTTGTGCTACGGCTGGCCCTAATATCATGGAAGCAGGCAACAACTAATTCAATTTGAATGTGGAATCTAAGAGAGATTTATGCGATCGGCTTGAATCAGTCTCCCACATTTGGAAGGTGCCGGAATAATCGGAACTACCATATGAACGTTGCTGACCGTTCTCTTGTATATTCTTTGTATAAATACAGAGGCGAGTAATTGATATAGGACACTGGATAATGAGCAAACACACACAATACTCACTGAAACTTATTTGGTTGTTTAGCATCGATCAACTTGTGCTCTTTCTTTGTATTTGATTCATTTGCTTATTAATAAAACTAGGTAGAGTGACAATTGTCACCTCCCGAGGTTTTTATGCCGGCAATCCTTAGGGATTAAGGGATTTTCCTCGTATAAATCTCGTGTGTCTTGCTATTTTTCTGTTTCATATATTGAAATATCCCAGGGATATTCGTGGATTTTCTGATCACAGATCTATTATACTTAACATATTTGCTTGTAAAACATAATAACCCACTTTTCTAATTCAGTTTTGCTAAGAATTAAGCTTGTTAATTTTTACCCGAAACAATAATAAAGCATTTTAGATCATATAAGTTTACCAAAACTAGTCCAACAACTCAATTTCATGAAAATCCCCAAATAAAGTTTCCTAAAATAGAAATTTTGACACAAAACTCATTTTAATCAAGATCCAACTATTTAAATAGTTTTATATAAACATTATCATGACCAAAAACACTTATTCATAGCCAAAACTATCATGCATGAATGACCATTACCATTAAAGTTTCTATTTATGGAAACTTACAATAAAATCACCCATTTCACTAAATCTAACCAAAATCCATTTGCTAATAACATTATTATTAACTACAAATCATCATTCAAACATGTTTATTTAATCAAAATCATCATCTAGCACAATTTGTGCAACAAAAGTTACTATTTATAGTAACATTGCACCAATCATCATCAAATGACCACAATAACCATGATACTCATTGTAACTAATCCAAATATCACAAATAATCACTTATTCGTATCCAAAATGTCCTAAAACTTCATAGATTATCCATGCATGTCATCAAAAAGTTACCATTAATGGTAATAATCATCAATAACACCAAAATAACTTCAATACTCTCAATAGATCATTCCCATGACTCAAATCAATCATCTAAACAACAAATCAAATATCTAAGAAGTTAAAAATTCGTGCATGCATCATCTATTGTATTGCATGTGTGTATATTGAGTTGCATGTGAGATTTAGTGGGTGTTTAGTGCAAATAAGCTACAAGATCTACCTCACAAGCCCTTAAAAAGCTTAGTTGCAGCTGGAATAGAAGTTTAGAAGTCCTAGATGCTGCTGGTGCTAGTTCTTGTGAGCTCCTTTGATGATTCTCCCTTGTTCTTGAGCTTCAAACCTTGATTTAGCTTCAATGTGACTTCAATGTAGTTGGGGGTGGCTTCCATGGGTTGCAAGGTGGATTGTCAGTCAAAAATGGTTGGAGTGTTTGTGTTTAGTCGAGAGAAAAATGAGTACAGGTTAACATAAGTGAAGTGGTTTGAGTTTTATAAACTTTCTGCGAGTTTGGTGCTTCGCGTACCGCCAAGATTATTTTATTTGGGTTCTCTCCTAAAACACGTCGCGTAACGCCAAGTGGAAGTTGATACGTCGTGGCGTATCGCGAAGAAATTCGGAGAATTCAAATTATGCCACCCACCTTTGCGTACCGCCAAGGCTCACGCCGAGGCCCTTGGCGTACCGCGAAGGTTCCTGGGCTGGCCCAAATGCCCATTTTCATTTGTTTGAATCGTTTTTGGTTCGTTATTCGTTATTGCTTATCGTTTCTTGACTTTGGTAACACTTTTGTTCGTTGTTTTCTCATACATTAACCAATTATTGTTCAATTGATTATATTGTTTGATGTTCACCAACGTTCGTGAATTTTACGACATGTGTGCGTTTCTTGATAATTCATCGAATTACCAATGCTTGTGACTGTGTTTGTACTATCATGCCACGTGTCACACTAAATTAAACCAATTCTAGTGCCATGTATATAAATGTCAATTAAATAATTATTTTATTAAATTAAATGCTGACCTGGAATTTACGAGGTGTCACATCATCTCCCTGTTAAAAAGAATTTTGTGCCGAAATTCAGCTCGTGTTGTCAGTGTTTGTCGGTTTAGAGAACATGTTTGGGTATTTCTTTTTCATTTGATCCTCGCGTTCCCACGTGAATTCCAGTCCACGCCTTGAGTTCCACCGAACTTTCACAATTGGTATTCGGCTAAGCTTGAGTTTCTTGATTTCTCGGTCCATGATCTCGGCCGGTTCTTCAACAAAGAGCAATTGTTCGTCGATTTGAATTTCCTCCAAAGGAATTGCAACTGTCTCATTAGACAGGCACTTTTTGAGGCCTGACACATGGAATACATAGTGCACACTTCTCAGCTCATCTGGCAAGTTCAGCTCATAGGCTTGACACATGGAATACATAGTGCACACTTCGGAGATTATCGAGATTGGCACTCCAATTGGTATCGCAGTCACTTGCTGTTTTGGGTAGCTTTGTGATAAAATCCATGGAAATATGCTCCCATTTCCATATTGGGATCTCAAGTTATTGAATTAGACCTGCTGGCTTCTGGTATTCAACCTTAACTTTTGAGAAAGTCAGACACTTACTCACATAAGTAGCAATATCCGACTTCATGTTCTGCCACCAGTATGTTAGTTTCAAATCATGGTACATCTTGTCAGAACTAGGATGCACTGAGTATTGGCTCTTGTGAGCTTCATCCATCACTACGCTTCTCAGTCTCCCATAGTTTGGTACCCAAATTCGGTTCATAAAGGAATAGACTCCGTCTGCTTTTACCTCTAGTTGTTTATCCATGCTGCGCTAGGATTCTTGTGTGAGGTCCTCGACTTTTAGAGCCTCTTGTTGGGCATACCGAATTTGGTTGGGTAGCTCAGAATGTATGGTAAGTTGTAGCTACCCGGCTCAGTGTGTCGGCCCTTCGCTTTTCCTAGGTGGTACTTGATAGCATAATCATAGTCACCTATGAGTTCAACCCATCTTCGTTGCCTCATGTTTAGCTCTTTCTAATCGAAGACGTGCTGTAGACTTTTATGATCGGTGAATACGGTGCATTTCGTGTCGTACAGATAGTGTTGCCAAATCTTCAATGGGAAACTACTGCTCCTAACTCTAAGTCATGAGCTGTATAGTTATTTTCATACACCTTCAACTGTCATGACGCATGAGCTATGACTTTCTCACGTTGCATGAGTACACAACCGAGTCATTGTTTCCAAGTGTCACAATAGACCACGAAGTCGTCACATCCCTCAGGTAGGGATAGTATGGGTGCACTGCACAATCTCTGCTTCAGTGAACTGAATGCAGCTTCCTGTTTTTCTCTCCATTCGAATTTCTTGTCTTTGTGGATCAGGGAGGTAATTCCTTGCGCGATCTTTGAAAATCCTTCGATAAACCGCCTGTAGTATCCTGCTAAGCCAAGGAATTATAGCATCTCAGCCGGAGTCTTCGGTGCTTCCCAGTTTTTGATGGATTCGATCTTAGCTAGGTCTACGTGTATTCCCTTTTCTTTGACTACATGTCCAAGGAATTGGACTTCGAGAATCCAAAAGTCGCATTTGGAGAACTTCGCGTAAATTTGTTCGGTCTTTAGCAATTCCAAGACAAGCCTTAAATGTTCTGCGTGTTCTTCCTGAACGTTGAATGGTTTAACAACCACTATTTTGTGTTTTTGGGTTGCAATAATCTCTTTCTTTAGAAGTCTTTAATTTGATCATTTTATACTTCGACTGCTTTTTTCATTATTCACTTCATATCATGGATGAGAACGTGATACGCCATGACGTAATTGTAAATCCTTTTTTAAGTGTTCACACATAACTTCTTAAAAAGCAATTGAGTCTTTAAATCCAGTTCATTTTTTAGGCTCGTTTCCTCCAATTCTTTCCATTCTACTAATGAATAATCTATAATCATTAGTTAATCTAGATTGGCTAATTGTTGGCTGATAGAACCTCCCCCGGTAGACATCTCTCGATTTCGAAATGTATCGAAGCTCCGGGTAGTAATAAAAATTGGGATCTTGTATTTTCAGGGTTGAATTTCATATTCCAATAAACCCCGTAATTGTAAAAAAGTAGGTTTTTATCTATTGGCCTAGCAAAATAAAAATTGGGATATGATCTACCACCCCTCAAAATCGGACGTGAAAGTTTCCTTTCATCTGGCTAAAGTAGGTAAAAAAGAAAAAAAATAAAAGAAAGAAGTTCTCGCTTGCAGATGCTAGAGAAGTCCAAAAAGATCTACTCTTTACTCAAGTTTTGGAGATGCTAGAAAACTCCAAAAAGATCTACTCTTTACTCAAGTTTTCAGTAAGAAGCAAGCAAAACTTTATTGATTGTGTCTTCCTTATTCTTTTTATTTAGATTTTATGAATCCTTTATTCAATTATGACATAAATGAAATGTGAAATTTTTTAGTAGTATGCTTCCTCTAAAGGATGGATCCCGTAATTCTTAATAACAATTAAAGAGAGTACCTTGGAATTCAAAAGGAATTTACTTGTCTATGTACTGTTCCATTCGATCTTTTAGGTCTCGAGTTCACCTCGACGGTTAGGTCATCACGAAGGCCATCAATCGTGTGAGCCCATTGTTTCCAGGTCATGCCACCAAGGTCTAGTTACCTGGATCTCTCATAAGCCCCCACAGCCACCCCAAAAGGAAACCCCACTAGGAAAGCCCCTGACCTCCCTCATACCCTTTTTTCGCTACCAGAGGGTTTTGAACCCGAGACCTTCAATTTAGAAGAATCTCGAGGTACTGCTGAGGCATTACATCGTTGGTAAATATTATCAGTTATTAAAGAAAAACTAAATTAAATGTAGAATATATTGTTTGAAAATAAAAAGAAAAAAGAAAATTATATAGCAACCAATACACCTATATGACTTGTGTTCTTAATTTTTTTTTGTAAAATTGTCGTAACCTTTGGTTGCTGGAGTAAACCGGACATTGAATGATGTTGGACACAGTGTGTTATGACTTTTTTTTTTTTTTTTTTTTTTTTTTTTTTTTTTTTTTTATAATAAAAGGAGTTGACCGACCCATGACTCGGTCGTCAACGGGAATACAGTAAAATATTAAAACTCCCACTTTTGTTAACAACGTGTATTCCACCACTATTACTCAAGTTAAACCTTTTTTCTTACAACACTTCAACCGTTCTAATTGTTTAACACATTAATCACATTTGAACTCAGATCATCACATGAGGAAACACAAAGGAAAACCCTCTTTCGTGTAATTTCAGAAATTTTAACCTAAAACATACGTCACATGATATTTTATAATTTCAAAATGATATTATCGAATAATACTAATTGTATTGTTCGAATTATATTGAACATTACGACTCGTATTGTTTTGTTTAACATGTCAATATAAAAGTTTGAATTAACGTATCTGATATTTTGCAGACTAATACGAACAATATTGCTCAATGTTAGTCGTATCTATACGGTTAGACCGGAAATCGGTTCACTGCCGGGCCGGATTTAGTTTTTTCCCTTTTCAATAAAATCTAAATGAAAACCAAACCCTTTATATTTTTAACATGATTATGTTTATTTAAAATTAATTATGTTAGTTCAAATATTTTTATAATTGTATTTCATCCAGTTCTTAATCCAGTCCAACAAGTGACCAACAAGACGTCTAGCTAGCTTAATGTCACTTAAGTGTCAATATCTTATCTTATCTTACTGTTATAATAAATAAACATTTTTTTTGCCACATGTTAAGTTATAAGACCATTAATGTCACATGTCTTTTTTTTTTTATCATCTCCTTCATTTTCTTTCATATTAAATGATAATTATAATTATATTTTATAATTTATCATATAATTATAAATATAATGATATTATATACCTTTTATATATTAAAAAATATTTTTAATAAATTAAAAATTATGTATTTTATTTTATCAAAAACAAACTTAAAAAGTTAACAAAATATTAAATTTTTCTAAAAATCAATTTTTATTTCAAAAATTGTTTTAAATTTGTAGTTTTAGGAAAAATAAAAGTTTTATAAAAATAAGTTTCATGAAAAAAACTTTTTTTTAAACAAGTTTTCTTATAAAATACATAACATTTCAGTTTTTAACCTATGTATCACACGAGATTTAACTTAGTATTATATATACAAAGCCCCGGTACAATGCAGTCGTCCCAAAAAAGCTAACACAAATTGGATTCATCTCTCACTGTTTGTACTCCATTCATTATGGCCAGTTCATCTTCAGTTACCTCAGCAGAAAAAGAAAAAGAAAAAGAAAAAGAAAAAGAAAAAGAAAAAGAGCAAGCGTATCTATATGCATCCAATGCTAATGTATCCAACTTTGTTTCTGTGAGGCTTTCTGGTGATCGCAATTACCATCTTTGGAAGACGCAAATGCTTTGCCTCCTGGAGGCTCATGGTATGCGTGGCCTTGTGGATGACCACGGTGCGACATATTCACGTCGGAATACGGGAGAGGAATATGACATCCTTCTGAGAGGGTGGATTTTCGGATCACTTTGCGAAGATGTACTACGTATTGTTGTAGATCATCATTCAGCCAAAAGTGTTTGGAAAAAACTGGAATGGTGCTTTGGCTCATGCAAGACTTCTGATCAACAAGGTACTTTTTTCCTCATGGCTAACAAATGACATAGGACTTCAAACAAAAACGAATGAGCGATTATTAGTATTAATTCTTTAACTTTTACCTTTGTTGACGACAGGTTTACTGTTTATAAATATATATATATATATATGTAGGGAGAGGTTCAAATGTTAACTCTCCCATATATCGTTAACCCGTGTTAACCCGACATTTTTTGCCCGAATCTTTGTTTTGTTTTTTTCATGGTTTTTATTATACATAAATATGGGGGTTTCTTTTTTGTGTTTTTGCTAATTCATCACCGTTTAGAAATTATTTACAAATGTAAGTAAATATAATTTATGTATAATAGGAGACCATGAAAAAAACACTTGTAAATAATTTCTAAACGGTGATGAATTAGCAAAAACACAAAAAAGAAACCTCATATTTATGTATAATAAAGATCATGAAAAAAACTAAAGATTCGGGCAAAAAAAGCAAAAAAGTGCTAGGGTTATGCGGTTATCACAATAAGAAAGGGTTAACATTTGATCATTCCTCTATGTGAGAGAATGATAAAATAAAAATTCGATTTAATTTGCGTTGTTATTGTTTAAACACAAGTCTTTTCCAAAGACTCTTGTCTCTTGTCGTTAGTGGTGTTCAAAATCGGATATATGGTGGTTTGGATATCTGAAATTTCGGTAATTTAAATTCGATACCTGAATCTGTAGAAAATTCGACTTTGGATTCGGATGTCCAAACGAATATCTGAATCTAGAAAATAAAATTGATTATTTAATAATTTTAGAAAAAATAAAAAAAGAATATTTAGATATATATGAAAAATTATTCGAACTATCCGAAAAATTATTCAAAATATCCGAAAATAACCGGAATAATTATTTATTGGATAGTTCGTATATCCGAAATATTCGAAAATCATTAAAATCGATATTCGAATATTAAATTTCAGATATCCGAACTTTCAAATATTCAAATTTTGAGATATTTTGGGTTCATCTTTTCGGATATTTCAGATTTGGTTTCCGACATATATTCTTTTTAAAAGCACTTTAGTTACCATTCGGCTACACCCTAAGCACGGCATTGATAACTTTCAATTGATAACTTTCTTTAGATGCGACTATTTTTAACATTTATCAAATTACCTAAATTAACTAAATTTTTAAATCTTACTATACTAATAAACAAAGATATATTTTGCCATCTGTCAATTTCTTACATCACTTTTGTCACATGTCAACTTTTTATCAAATTCATTTAATTCTCTCATATTAAAAATAATTACATTCTCCGTCTTATTAAATAATTATAATATTAATAACTAATAATATTATTTATCTCTTAATTTTTTTAAATAAGAAATATTATATTTTCTAGAAAATAAAAGTTAAATATAAAAAGTTTTGTTTAACAATGATTTTTTTATAAAAAGAATAAAACAAACTATAAACCAGTGTTTTAAGCAATAAGATTTTTACAAACCAATGGCGTTTCTTAAATTTATTTTAAAAATCCAAGTAAAAAAAGTGATAGAGAAAGTTACATTTTTGGTCCTTATATTTAACACTATATTTAATTTGAGTCGTTAAAATTAAATAATTACATAAATTATATTTTTTTACATTTTTGATTTTTAAAAGTTAGTCTTTTATGAAATACAAACTGAATCTTTATTGTCAATTAGTTTAAAGATAATAATTGTTACAACTCAAAATATCACATATCATTTGTATAGATATTAAAGTTTTTTATTTTTGTTTATTTCTTGAAGTATTAATTAATATGTAAATTAATTATTTTATCTTAAAATATCGTTAAAATTTTTATTACTAACAATTTATTTTTTTATATTAAACTCGTGTAATACAGGGACAATAATCTATTATATATTAAATGAACTAGCTAGCCTAAAAAACATGTATTACATGGGTTATATATAATACGTTATAAACAATGTTTATATAAAAATTTGTATGTTACATTTATCAATTCTTGATTAAATAAGAAATATGAGTATTTAAAAATTATTAGTAATAAATAATAATATACATTTAATAATTTTAAAATTATACATACAAGATATAATTGAAAATTTATTATATTTAATTAATTATTGTAGGAGGTTTTTTTGATTTTAATAAAATACCTTGCCGTTCCAAAAAAAGAAAGGAAATTAGTAAACTTTATGATAAGAAGATTTATAATTATTAATATTCACTTGTATAATTAAATTAATTAAAATTATTAACATATTTTTGGAGAGAGATGTGAGAAAAAGTTTTCTTTAGATTACATTAGAAGGTGTTATGTGTCTCATAAATATATTCTTTTATTAGGCTATGTGTTATCATCAAGCTCCTTTTACATCACGTATACACCACATAGACGTCACATAATCAATCAACACCATCACCTTTTATCACTTAACATCATCATTATATGTGTTATCATCACTTTCCAACCACTTCACTATCATTCCACGTCATCACCCCCTTTTTACCCCTTTCTTTTTCTTTCACTCCGTGATATCACTCACGCCTGCCCCCTCACGCCCCTGTGTAATGGGAGGAGGGCGCCATCGGGACATGACCGACCCCTCTCACGCCCCATCACACACTATAACACATACCCTTAGACTAGGTAGAAGATTATATTACTTAGTACTTACTTCATGTCGGTAGTGGAATGATGCGTCGACATTTTCAATTTTTGTTTTTTTTTTGAACCAGCTCCTACTTCTAAACTAAACCTAATATTTCTCTCTTGTTTAGATTTAAACCTAATACCTTTTTTTTTAATAAATAATGCCTCTATCAAGTGTGTTAGTCACATGTTGACTATTTTTTTTTGTTAATTGTATATTAATTTAACTTTTCTTTAATTACTAAATTCTTTGAAAATTTTCACTTTTTCTTTATTACTCGATCTTTTTTCTTTCTTTTTTTTTTCTCCATTTTTTTTATTAATCTTAGTATTTTTTCCTCTTTTTTAGTTTTTTCTGACTAAGCTTTATTTACGCTCAACTTTGAAATAATTTTAACTTTTTTTTAATCTTCAACCTTTGTTATTTTATTTTTCTTTTTCATCACACTGTATTCTTTTATTTATTATTGTATGTTTTGTTTTAGTTTTTTCTTTTATACAATCGTAGTTCCTAAGTTAAAAGTACTTCTAACTTCTAACTTCCAACTTTTAAAACTTTGTCATTATGCTTAATAAAAAAGAAAAATAATGTATTATTGCAGAAACAGGAATTAAAGAGGAAGAAATGAATTCAGATGCAAAACGCGAAGACGCTGCACAAATTAAAAGAGAAGGTAATGACGATCACAAAGTAGAAGTTACCTTCACATTCTTTCTATAAAAGATTTAACAGGCATAGAAAACATTAATTTGTTTCATAAATTCGTCTTCAAATTCTATAGTTTGCTTTATAAAATCTTCAATTTGATAGTTATAAAACTACTTTAAATTAAAATGTTTCTCAATGATCTTCTTCATATCCCATTAACTAGCTTTTCCTTCGTTCATCTTGTGATTTTAAGCTTCACATGCTATTATCTCTATGTTAGACATATAAGATTATGTTCAACTAAATAGTCCACTTATCTTAAAAAGGCTTAGAAAGATTATTGACCATTAGATAATAAGATCAAATTTAAGATGAAAAATTTAAGATGAAAAATTTAAACTTTTATAGGGAAAAGTTGTTAAAGGGTAATTTAGTCATAACCATTTTCCCTTAAATTTTTTAAATGTTCATAACTTTTACATAAAATATTATTTTTTTTTCAAAAAATATATCATAAAAATAAGATTTTTTTAATCTTTAAAATGAGTATAATTTTGCTATAAAAATGAAATTTTTTCAGCTCATTGTGTCTAATTATCGTCATTGTGTCTTTTTTAAACATTTGTACATAATTATCTTTTTGTGTTTTTCTTACATATAATTGTGTCTTTTTTTACAGGTAATTGTGTTTTTTTAAAGATAATTGTGTTATTCATACTCGTTATTGTGTTATCCTTGTTTAATATTATATATTTTACAACATCATTGTGTCTAAATATTGTTTAGGAAAACACAACATTGAGCAAACACAAAAGACACAATGATCTGTATAAAAGACACAATGACATGTACAAAAGACACAATGACATGTACAAAAGACGTAATACTTATACAAAAGACATAATACTTATACAAAAGACACAATAACGTGTACAAAATTGTTCATACTCGTCATTGTGTCTTTTTTTACTGTTAATGTGTCTTTTTTTTTTAAATTATTGTGTTTTTCATACTCGTTATTGTGTCATCATTGCTTGACATTACGTATTTTACAACATCACTGTGTCTTAAATTGTTCACATAAATACAACATTGAGCAGAAATACAAAAGACACAATGACTTGTACAAAAGATGCAATATCATATACAAAAGACAATCCATGTACAAAAGACACAATGACTTGTACAAAAGACACATTAAACTAAAAAAATAAAAAAATTTTCTATAGCAATATTATACTAATTTGGAAGATAAAAAAATGCTCGTTTTTATAGAATATTTTTTTTCAAAAAATAATTTTGTATGTAAAAGTTATGAACGTTTAAACAAGATGGGAGAGCTTGATTAAAAGTCAACAAAAGTAGCTATTATTATAATACCCTCCAACAACTTGATTTAATCATAGTTATTGATTAATGTTATAATGGCTCTATATCATTCTTATGCTTTTAGGTTAAGATGTTTATTTAGTTTAACTATGTTTGTATGTGTGTATGTGTGTGTGTCTGTGTGTTATGTGTACATGCACATAAAGGGCAATATTCAATTAATAACACACTTTTATAGAGATAACCTTTGATAAAACGCTAAGATAAATCTAAATCTTTGTTTTTTTTTCCGATTATAATTGTTATAAATGTACAATACTTTCTTATTTTATTTATATGTATAAATTCAAGTTCGTTTAGGATCTAACATCGGTGTAGTGATTTGGATTTACATAAGTATAAATTTTTTAAATAAATAAATTTACACCGGTGTTAATACTTAAACGAACATGAATTTACATATACACATAAAATAAGAAAGTATTATATGCGTGCAACAATAATATTTGAAAAAAAAATTGGATTGATTTTAGCTGGTTATCAAAAGTTATCGCTATAAAAGTGAATTATTTTATACTTTTGATCCTATACATGTGTGTGTCCTTAGTCATTAGGAAAATTACCAATTTAATCATTGTTGACCAATTTTTTACCAAACTAATCACTCAAATTTGGGCCTCTTAGACACCGCTTTAGACGCCTTTTTTGGGTACCTTTTGAAAACATACGGACCCACATGTTGGCGGCTTTTTCGTGGTCTAAATGGGCGTCTTAAGACCCCTTTACTACCGGTGTCTTAAGACGCCTTTAGACGCCAATTCTGACGACTTTTTGGAGTTTTTAGATACCCATTCTGACGTCTTTTAGCTGTCAAATCAGGTAAGGTCACGTCAATCCAGAACTTGCGTCTAAAGACGTCGCTTTGGAGTCTAAAGACTCCAAATAACGTCAGAATGGGTGTCAAGGCGTTTTAAGACGCCGATAGAAAAGGGGCTTTAAGACACTCATTTAGACCCCGACAATATGTGGGCCCGTATGTTTTAAAAATTACCAATAAAGGGTGTCTAAAGACGCGTTTAAAATAGAAACATGTGGCTAAATTTGGATGATTATTTAGGTAAATATTTGGTCAACTTTGACCAATTTCGTAATTTTCCCTTAGTCATTTATTTGGTTGACATTTATTTGGTTGAGGTTTCAAGAACGATGTGCAGATTCAGCCACAACATTAGATGACATAACAACAGAATTCAACACAGATAAGAATTCAACAGAATCGCCAGCCAGAGTCGAATGAAGGACTAATCACAATCATGGGTCATTAGTATATTTAATATATAATAGTTTACATATGTTATGTAATATTTAGAAGTAAAAGGGTTAAACTTGTCATTCTTCTAAACTTGTTGAAAGGAGATCTGTATATATGTGTGATCGATGAGAACATTCTGATTATCACATTTCATAATATCAATTTCTTATTCTTGCAAAATCTCTCGACATTTCTATTTGATTCTTGTTGATTATCAAAATCTGGGCAACAATTGGCATCAGAGCCAGAAGCCTTTTCAACGATTCATCACTCGCAAACGATTCAGAAAATCAAATTTCATCAATCCGGTTTCGCGAACGGAATAGTGCAAGTTCTTCGCCTGGAAATTTCAAAGACACAGTCGACGGTGGTTTTGATTTTTCTTCCAGAATTGTAGAACAGCCACGATTATATTTTTGATTTATTTTGGGTTGTCTGCCTCAATCGGGAGAAACTAGGGTTACGTTTTGTTTCTTTTATACCGATTATAAGTTTGGATCGTGCTCAGAATTTTGTTTTGGGAGATCGAATAAGGAACCAGAGAATAACTTTTCTCTTTGTACTCGTTTGTTTCCTTTCAACGATTGAAAATTAATTGGTGAACGAACGATCTGGAAAAGGATTAGAAGATTTTTTTAATTGATTGTCTGTTCCATATTCGGGAGGAACCAAAAGAATACCTTTTTTGCTGTTCTTTTTTCGTTTTGTTCCTTATACACCGATTAGAGAATCAATTGCAACTGAAATCTTTGTTCGGGCGATCAAGGGAAGGAACAAAGGGTTGTTTTTTTATTCACTTGATTTTGGCGAACTCGATTTCACTGTAGCGGATTGAGAACTTGTCACAGAATCTTACGGAGAGGGGTTTTAATTTCCTCTTGTTCTTTATTATAATAGAAGTAAACGCACCAGAAGGTCTGTTCGGGCGATCAAGAATAGAACAGAGGCCTGTTCTTGTCTATTGATTTTGGCGAACAGAAGGATAATCGAAGGTCTTGAGAAGAGCCGGCTGGAGTGGTTCTTTGTTGACGCCGCCGGAAACGTTGTTTTGATCGGAATAAAGAAAAAAGGGTTTCAAAGTGTAATTACTTTTTCTTTTGCAAAAGCTTCCATCAGGTTTACTTTTTCTAAACCTTCTATATCTTTTACTTGTGAAAGTAATCTGTAATTTCAATTTTATTAAATTAAATTGCTAAGTATATATCTTTTTGCTTTTCTGATCAAACTTAAATCTTAGATTTTTAATCTGGTTAAGAACTTTTATAAGTTTCTTAGTTTTAATCTAACTGCTAAAACACTAATTGTTAATTATTATTTAGTATCTTTGAAATAGAAATTGCTAGTTCTTAATTTCTTTTAAGAATTTTATACTGAGGATTAATTATATACAAAAGTTTAGTTTGTTTTTTTTTAAATTAAAAAAAATCCAAACTTTGATCCTGTCATTTGTAAGTTCTATTTCTTTGTAAAAGGTACTGTTATTTTTACAATTTTAATTCATCCATCAAATACTAGTTGTTATTTGGTAAAGGATTAATTAATGGGTGAAACTAATAACAATAAAGAGATTATTGTTATGCAAAAGGAAGGTGGTTCTTTAAACCAATTCCAATGTCCCATTTTGAAACCCACAAATTATGTTATTTGGGCTATCCGTATCAAGACGATTCTTGAAGCAAACGGATTATGGGAAATGATTGAACCAAGTATAGATACACAACCAGATGTCAAGAAAGACAAAACCGCGATTGCATACTTGTTTCAAGCCTTACCCGAAGATCTTGTGTTGCAAGTTGCTACTTGTAAAAGTGCACAAGAAGTATGGGAGGCATTAAAAACGAGACATGTTGGAATAGACATGGTACAAAAGGCACGAATGCAAACGCTCAAGAGTGAGTTTGAAACATTGCAAATGAAAGATGAAGAATCAATTGATTCATTCACTGCAAAACTAAACAGCATTGTCTCGAGGGCAAACATTTTAGGATCAACTTTTGATCAACCTACTTTAGTAAGAAAATTACTAAATTCTGTGCCAGAAAAATTTATACAAATTGTTGCATCAATTGAACAATTTAGTGATCTAGACAAAATCTCACTAGATGAGGCTATCGGAAGACTAAAGACTTTTGAAGAAAGAATTAAGTCTAAAAAAGGAAGTCATACCGATAATAGCAAACTTCTATTTTCACAACACGACAACAAACCTAGTCGTGAGCATCGATTTGGAAACCATAAGAAGTTTAAACCATCACATAATAAATGGCGTGATGGCAAGTCTAGACAATTTGTTAAAAATGAAAATTCCTCTTGGAAGGCCAATCAAAACAAAGAAAGTAATAAATACAGTAACTTGTTTTCGATGCAAGAAACTTGGTCACTACTCAAGTAGTTGTCCTAAAAAGAATCATGCACAAGAACATTCAAATCTAGTGCAAGAAGATGAAGAACCAACCCTCTTAATGGCTATTACTGAAAATAATGAGACTAATAATGGTGCCTTCCTAAATAATGAGGAAACTGAGTCTGGCAAGTTCATAACTACTCATGAGAGTATGTGGTACTTAGACAATGGTGCAAGTAACCATATGACCGGTACACGAACACATTTCAATGTGTTAGATGAAACATCAACGGGTAATGTTCGTTTTGGAGATGGTTCACGTGTACAAATTAAAGGCAAAGGTTCTATACTTTTGGAATGTAAGAATGGGGATCAAAAGATTATATCTCAGGTGTACTACATTCCAAGCCTTAAAAGCAATATCCTAAGTTTAGGCCAACTCACAGAAATTGGGTGTAGGATAATAATGGAAAATGATAAATTATCCTTGTTTGATAAGCATAATAAACTTCTTATGAAAGTTATGCGTTCTACAAACAGATTATACCATATCAATTTAAATATTGGTACACCTTTCTGTTTATTGGCAAACTTGGATGATCAAGCATGGTTATGGCATGCTCGTTTGGGTCATTTAAACTTTGAAGCAATCAAAAGTATGACTCATAAGAATTTGGTTCAAGGAATACCTCGTATAAATCATGGAAGTCAAATCTGTGATGCATGCTTAGTTGGAAAGCATAGTAGAGCTCCATTTCCAAATCAATCTAGTTACAAGTCTTTAAAACCTTTGGACTTGGTCTATGGAGATCTATGTCGTCCTATATCACCATCAACAAACTCAGGTAAGAAATATGTGTTTCTTATAGTAGATGATTGTACTAGATACATGTGGGCTTATTTCCTTGAATCTAAGGATCAAGCTTTTGAGAACTTTAAAGAGTTCAAATTGATGGTTGAAAATGAGGTTGGAACCAGACTGAAAATGTTAAGAACTGACAGAGGTGGGGAATTCACCTCAAATGAGTTCTCACAATATTGCAAAGATAATGGCATAGCAAGACAACTTACAGCACCTTACTCACCACAACAAAACGGGGTGGTTGAACGACGAAATAGAACGATAATGTCGACTACCAGGAGTATGCTGAAAGCATCTAACATGCCTCAAAATTTTTGGGGAGAAGCAGTAAGACATGCTATCTATGTTTTAAATCGTGTGCCTACAAAGGCTTTGACAAACTGCACTCCATATGAGGCTTTGAAAGGTAGAAAACCAATCCTTGATCATCTTAGGATTTTTGGTTGTATAGCTTATGCAAAAGTTGCCTTGCCTCATCTAAAGAAATTGGATGATCGAAGTACACAATTGGTGTACTTAGGAACTGAACCAGGTTCAAAAGCTTATAGATTATTTGATCCAATATCAAAACGAATTTGCATCAGTCGAGATGTGAAATTCATGGAAAAGGAATCTTATGATTGGAACAAATACTTAGAAGATTTCAATCTTAATGAACCTGAATGGACAAACTTTTCAATTGATGAAAGTCCTATTATAAATTCACAAAATGGTGATACAACTCAAACTGAGCATGGTGAAGGTGTTGACACTGATATTAGTGATCAGGGTGGTGAAGATCCTCTATCACCTATAAATACTGAAAATACACCTGAATCACCATTTACACCATCACCAAATACTCATGTGACTAATTCAGGAGAGTCACCTGAATATACATCAACTTCAGATAGTTCATCTAATAAATATGATCATACACCTCCAAGAGGCTTTCGTACCATTGGAAGCATAAATGAGGTAGCACCAGTAGTAGAGCTAAATGAGTTGCTACTAGCTGAGGATGAACCTAGAAACTATAAAGAAGCATCTGAAGATGAAAAGTGGATTGAGGCTATGAAAGCAGAAATAGACTCAATAAATAAAAACCATACGTGGAACCTAACCACTTTACCTAATGGTCAAAAGGCAATTGGCCTGAAATGGGTATTTAAGACTAAACGAGATGCAAATGGTAACATTATAAAACACAAAGCTCGTTTAGTAGCAAAAGGTTATGTGCAACAACATGGGATAGACTTTGATGAAGTCTTTGCTCCCGTAGCACGTATAGACACTGTTCGTCTAATATTGGCTTTAGCTGCCTACAATAGTTGGGAAGTACATCACCTAGATGTAAAATCTGCCTTCCTACATGGCGAACTTAAAGAAGAAGTATATGTCACTCAACCTGAAGGTTTTGTGAAACATGGAAACCAAGGAAAGGTATATGAACTTTCAAAAGCACTATATGGACTGAGACAAGCTCCACGTGCTTGGAATATTAAGTTAGATCATACCTTGAAATCCCTTGGATTTAAAAAGTGTTCTTTGGAACAAGCAGTTTATACTAAAAGATCTGAGACCTCAACTTTACTTGTTGGAGTCTATGTTGATGATCTGATTGTGACTGGAACTCCAAAGAATGAAATAGATCACTTCAAATCTCAAATGGAAAAGAAGTTTGAAATGAGTGATCTAGGATTGTTGGCATACTATCTTGGTATAGAAGTCACCCAATCAGGGGGTGAAATATCTTTTAAGCAATCTGCTTATATAAACAAAATCCTTAAGGATGCAAAAATGTTAGATTGCAATGATACCAAGATACCAATGGATCCAGGAACTAAGTTAACCAAAACTGAAGGTGGAATCTCAGTTAATGCTACAGAATATAGAAGTATAATTGGTTGTTTGAGATACTTGTTACATACAAGACCAGACCTTTCTTATTCTGTTGGTTTACTTAGTAGGTTCATGCAAGAACCTAAAGAACATCACTTGAAAGCTATTAAGCAAGTGTTGCGTTATATTAAAGGTACACAATACCTTGGTATAACTTACTATAGAGTTGGTGGTTGCAAAATCACTGGTTACAGTGATAGTAGCTATGGAGTCAACACTGAAGAAGGAAAGGGCACCACTGGAATAATCTTCTACTTTGGAAACTCTCCAATAACTTGGTGTACTCAGAAACAACAAACAGTTGCTTTATCATCTTGTGAATCGGAATTCATGGCAGCAACTGCAGCATCATGCCAAGCATTATGGCTTAAAAGACTACTCGCAGCACTAACTGGAATGAAAGAAGAAAAGATCACACTTCTAGTGGACAACAAATCAGCTATTGCTTTGATGAAAAATCCAGTATTTCATGGAAGAAGCAAGCACATTGATACTCGTTATCACTTCATACGCGAATGTGTCGAGAACAATCACATCAATGTTGAACACATAAGTGGAGAACTACAACGGGCAGACATATTGACTAAAGCACTCGAAAGAGACAAATTCATCACTATGAGGAAGCTGCTCGGAGTTCAAGATCTACGACAAGCATGATCGTGATTAAGGGGGTGATTGAAGGACTAATCACAATCATGGGTCATTAGTATATTTAATATATAATAGTTTACATATGTTATGTAATATTTAGAAGTAAAAGGGTTAAACTTGTCATTCTCCTAAACTTGTTGAAAGGAGATCTGTATATATGTGTGATCGATGAGAACATTCTGATTATCACATTTCATAATATCAATTTCTTATTCTTGCAAAATCTCTCGACATTTCTATTTGATTCTTGTTGATTATCAAAATCTGGGCAACATCGAAAAGGTTACTCAAACTGCTGGAATAAAAGGTAATTTATGACAAGGTCATAAAGTAGTAAGATTAAAAAATTTGGTTTTTTGGTTATAACTATGTAGAAATAATTTGTTAATATAAACCAGGGCGAACCTTTGTTAGACGAGGGGTCAACAATTCCTCCTTTTTTTCGTGAGTAGGTTAATAGGTTAATTTTTTTTTTATAGGTATTGATTTCGTTTCTGTTTTGTAGAGGAAAACAGAAAACTAAGGACGAAATTTCTACATGATGAATTGAAAGTCGTGAATTGAAAGTCGTGGATCAATACTTTTAAATTAAATTATTTGTGTTTTACCCAAATGTTTGATCGTGTAAAATTCAATTCGAATCACGAAACGTGAATTAAAGAGGAAGAAATGGATTTAGCAATATTAAATTCAAATTGCATATACACTACTAAAACACAAGATAATGACGATCACAAAGTAGAAATTACCTTCACATTCTGTCCATAAAAGATTTAACAAGCTTAGAAACCTTGGAAGACAAAAAGTAAGTTGTCGGTATGACTACACTTGAAACCTTGGTGCACTAAAAAGTTACTTAAGCATTGAAACCAAGCCCAAGGTGCTTGTTTGAGACCGTAAAGGGATTTGTTGAGATGACAAACATGATTTGGATTAAAATTGTCAACATAGCCCGACGGTTGTTGCATGTATACTGTTTCTTGAAGATCTCCATTTAGGAATGCATTTTTTACGCTAATTATTAGTCATGACCAAGGATAGAACAAGACGAACAGTGGTGGATTTAACCACGGGACTAAAAGTGTGCGAGAAGTCAAATCCGCAAATTTGATTGAAACCTTGGACCACCAATCGGGCTTTTTGACGATCAATTTTCCATCAGCATGATATTTCGTTCGAAATATCCACTTTGAGCCCACAACATTTTCATTTGTTGGACGAGGTACGAGTGTCCATGTGTTGTTTTGATGAAAAGCCTTTATTTCTTCATTCATGGCATCACACCAATGTTTATGTTTGGAAGCTGATTTGAATCCTTTGGGTTCTTTGGCAAAGAGCAAAGCAACATGAAGATGAGTGGGGGCAATGGTAAGTAAGTTAAGAATGTGTTTAGATTTAAGAATACCATCTTTTCCTCTAGTTACCATTGAATGAGATTGTGCAACAACAGAGGAGGTGACAGGTGGGGAAATAGGCAAAATCGGCTCTGTTGAGAGGGATGAATAAGTTGGGTTGGTTATTGGTGAGATATGCTGGTGGTTTTGGCTATAATATGGGGATGTGGAGTGCGTGGGTGAAGTTTATGAAGTTGGAGAATTGGCCAAAGTAAGATGTTGTCGGCTCGATTCTAAATCAATCTCCTCCTGATTGGGAGAGTGCTTGTGTGTCACACCCCCAAATTACCACTTATGACGCCAAGCCGTTTGGTGTGACGTGGCAGGACCAGAAGCTCTGGTCATATAGAACGACTCTATATGCTTTTGAAAATACGTCATTATTTTACCATTAGTCTACATAATTCAAATGTTAAGCAACAGAAAAGTAAGGGTTTAAGCAGCGGAAAATAAATTGTCTAGAACATCATCCGTCATCATCTTGCATCACTAAAGTTACCATTTGTAGAAATAAGCAGTTTTAACCACAAATTAAGCAGAATCTCATCACTAAATAAGCAGAATCTCATGACCAAATTACCCAAATCAACAATAGATCACATATCATGCAAATATCATCAATTCTAGCCACAAATCATCATTGACACTAACATAGCATGTCTAGAACATCATCCATCATCATCTTGCATCACTAAAGTTACCATTTGTAGAAATAAGCAGTGTTGGTTACAAATCAATAACAATAACTCTCATAAGTCAATTTATTATCATAAATCAATCATCAAGACAACCATATACTGATTTAAAAGCACCAAAATTCGTGCATGTGCCATCAATGGTGTTGCATGTGACTTTTTATTTGTTTAGTGTGTATGTAGGCCATCAAAAACTACCTCAATGAAACTTAGAAGCTGAGCGACTTGGACTAGCAAGTCTATAGCTCCATAAGCTGTTTGTGTTGATTCTCCAGCTGCTATTCAGGGATGTTGGTAGTAGAAGGCTCCCCAAGGTCTCCTTTGAGCTCTAAGATCTCCAAAGTCTCGAAGATAGCTCTTGATAGCTTCTGGTGGTGGTGAGTGGTTTTAACAGGAAGGTTGTGGTCAGAGAAGTGGTTTTTAGTTGAAACAAGTGATAAGGAGTGTGAGTAAATGCAATGGAATGGCTTTTATAAAGTTTTTAAGCTCTAGAGGCTTCGCGTACCGCCAAGCTTGCCCGCCAAGCCTAACTCCAATCGCCGCCCTTAACATAAAAAGGCATGCCAGGTCTAACAATCGTGGGCATTGTCCGTCTCAAAACCGGGCATACTGACAACCAGTTTACTTTCCATTTTGGGCTCCTCATGTGAATTTAGCTCCATAATGGGCTCCACACCCTTGCCCCTTCCAACACAGGCGTGGCCTGAACAGTAGGTTCCTTGTCACACCCTGCACCGCGTGCGGTGACTATAATTGAATCATGACCAATAGTTGAAAGAACAACCACAATGTTACTATGTTTCATAATTTTAAATGTATTTTAAATACAAACCATACCTAACTACCCAAAGAATTACAACTAATCAACCTAAAAAATATTGTTTTACAAAATAAGAACATAAAGATAACTAAACAATCAGGATTTAATGAGTTTCTAATCCATTCTAGCTGTTTCTTGATCTTGATCTATTTTAACTAGGTCGCCTTAGTTGTCCCTGTTGTAACCTATCCTTGATTTCCTGAAACATGTAAGAAAATCTGTCAACTACGAATAGTTGGTGAGAACATTGGTTTGAACAATGATAAATAATGATAAAAAATGATGTGTAACCATGAGTAATACATAACATATAAATTGTAACACGATAATTGTAACCCAAGCTATCATCAAGTAAAATGAATAACGTGGTTAGTCGACGACTATTCATAATAATATTCCTAACTTGCGATCCAGTCCCAAATTACATTTGGAGTTAGATCTATAGTTGACATAAATGCGTCCAACATGGACCTTGTTGTTAAACTCAGTTAACACAAACTCCATGTTGCCGCAAATGCGTCCAATATGGCCCATGCTGTTAACCCAATTAACACCAACTCCATATTCCCGTAAATGCGCCCAATATGCAGTTAGCTTTAAAACAGATTTAAAGCTTACTCCAGCCTTGTCGTAATGTGCACGCTATCCCTTGTGATCACCCAGTACTAACGACATGATGTGTATAACGATGATTACGAGATGTGAATAAGCTTGTCTACAATATTGAATACCATGATACATGTTATATATATTGAAAACGATGTTGAACTGATGTTGAAATGTCGTTGTAAATGTTTAACTGATGTGGTAAATGATTTCCAATGTTTCAAAGATTTGCTCAAATGATTTTGATAAACGCTACACCATGTTGTATAAACAATGTTTGAAAATAATTTTAGTAACACTATTTAATAATGGAAAGCTTTGTAAATCTGGTTTTGGTAAAGGTTTTCAAAAAAGTCCTTGATCACATGTCTCACCCCAAATGTTTATAAATCAAGTAAAAGGGGGGCTATGTTCTCACCTGTTTGTGTAATGAGATTGTCTTGTTTACCGATGCACGCTCGTTGTTTGTAAGTTTGTTGTATTCAATGACCCGTGTTTCATTTGTTTGTGTTCATAACCATGAGTAACTGATGCAATTGTGTCTTGTATATTTATTTTAGTTGTGTTTGAACCCATGTTATTACCTAATTTGTCTAGACTGAAATTGGTGTGTCTTACTTAAGCCCTTATACATGACTAGCATTGTAATTAGGGTTTTGAAGCCATGTTGAAACAAGATGTTAAGTTTAAAGTAGGTTTTGGATTCTAACCCGTATGCAATTCTAGGCATGACAAAGATGGTAGGTGGTTACTAACTTGTGCATGCATGCATTGCGTGCACACCCAAAGTCAGATAACGATTAACAACCTCCCAATGGTTATCAAAAGACCACTGAACTCGTAGTATCGATAACCCTTGGACTTGGCCGAACTTAATGAGCTTCGATATTGAGAAGTTTGAAGGGGTACTTGTGCATTTCAGCTTGGAGACAATCAACACTATCAATGTCGATGGTCCTTATCCATTTAGCTAAGCATCGAACCTAATAGAATCGAAGTGGACGACAATAGGGTCTAGTTGAGCCTAATAGGTTCAACCAACCTTACCAGCCCCTAAACCGAGCTAGGTTTGAATCATTTAGGTTAGATCTACTTGGACTTAACACTTGGATTGAGTTCGATGGAGCTGGGCCAGTTTGGTAGTGTCAACACAACCCTTTGAAAATTCATGGGGACCCCGTCGACATTGTTAGAATCGATGACAACTTTGCTTCGATATTGTAGGCATTCAAACTTGTTAATAATGACGGTCCTTAGATCAGTCCCCTTAGAGTCCATCGATATTACCAATGTTGATGATGACTTGGTAAATTTTAGCCCCATCGACCCTCCTAGTATCGGTACAATAACTGTCATTTTGAATGTCTTCAAACTTGCTAGTATCGAACGTTCATCCTTCGATACTAGCTCGTTCCACCAGCTAGGTTCTATATTTGCTTCCGAATGTTAATCCAAGTTGATCCAAGTGGTGCGAGGGGTTTGAATACGGTTAGATTGATGGTTTTTCATGGCTTAGATTCAGTTGAACTTAGGTTGTGTCGGGTAGTGTTAAAACCCTCCAAACCATGACTTGGAAGTTGATTTTACCTTGTTTGATATGGTCTGGGCACGGATCCTTTGTACTTTCCAAATGTGAATGATGAGAGTGAGCTTTTGACACCAAGATCATACATTTTGGTTAAGATTTGAGCAAGAGAGGATGACGTTTTTTAGAGAAAGAGAGTAGAGAGAGAAAGCGACCAATTCTAGAGAGAGGGATAAATTCTGGTTGGTTGAGCACTGAATGAGGGGTTTTTAGGGCTTTTATAGCCCGGGTGTTCGTACGTGTGTTCGGGTTCGTTGGGTTTCTCAATAACGCGTTATTTTGAAAATGTAACTGTAAAACGTCTTTTTCTTTGTGCAGATGATTTTATTTATATATTTAGGTTGTAATTCCTAATAAATATTTTAAGTTTCTTTTTATTATCTTTGAAGTTCGAAATCGTTTAATTTTAACTGTTTCGTCAGAAAGTCCAACTTACGCTCGTATTTGTACAAATCGTCATCCATACAAACATGACGTTCGTTTTACCTTCTGATATTGTTATCTAATTATAAGACTTGGTATGTTGAACTCGCAAATATATTCGTGTTGATCGTCAACCACGCAAATACACTGTTAGTTCAACATTCTCGTCGTGTTACCCACTTGTTATTTGACTTTTGTATTTCTCACAATCGTTTATGGTTTTTCGGTTTCGTTGTACTTTTATGTCGGGTTGTCAGTCGTCTAACAAGGGTTTGTGCTACGACCGTTATGTTTTGTCTGTTGCACCCATTGTTAAGTTGTTTTGTACATATACGTTTGTTATAATACGCTTGTTTATTAACTGACACATTGTTCCATTACATGATACATAAATACATGCATGTATCTATATTTATCATCCGTACATGTATTCCTACAGTACGGTTACCTATGTTAATTCACAGGAACATCAATCAAGAATCAATTGATCATATGAACAAGAACAAAGGAAACTCATATGTTTTCTGTTAATCAAAATGTTCTCTCTTACAAAAACAGACACCAACGTTGGGTTTATATAACCCAACTGCAGTTACAAACTTTCCTACTTGACATATTATACCCCTATACTTATTACATACACAAACTAGACTCAAAACATACTTTACACTAATAAACACTTTTGACCCGTTAGCATTTAAACTTGGGTAAACTAATTAAGTCTAACAATCACCCCCCTAATTGTTAACCCATGTTTGAATCTTCTTCTTGGATCTTCACTTATAACTTCAACTTTAATCCCACTGCTGCCTTCTATGCATCTACTGCATCCTTTTGAACATCTTGAATGCAGCCATAGTAGCCAACTGTAGAGTTCCAATTCTGCCCTTCATCTAAATTTCAATCAGCAGCCAAGTTTGACTTTTTCTGAAGTCAAATCTTACTTGATTTCTTTATAAAACAACAACAAACAATACCCTTTGGTCTTCGGTTTTGTGTCATATAAACCAATCAACAAAACACTTCTCATGATAAAAAAAACACCATTGAATCGATTTGTTTCTGCACTGATTCGTTCTAAACTGATCGATTTTATCTGAAACTGATGGCCATTTATAAATCTGAATCAATTTAACTGAATTGATTATGCTAACTTTGAACCGATTTAATTGAATCGATTTTTCAAATTTCTGAATTGATTTAACTGAATCAATTTTTTTCTCACATTCCGAGTTGATTTATCTGAATCAACTTTGTCATATTCTGAGTTGATTTAACTGAATCAACTTTTGTTCATCAATGGCTTCCAAAAGAACGAATTTGCAAAAAAGAATCAATTAAAACTCAAACAATCTTTGCTTTCTTCTATGATCAAACACACTCTGTTGATTTCGAACACAGTAACGCAACAAGGATAATGTTCATCAACCAATTTCTTCAATTTCGATTTTGCCAAACTTACTGAATCGATTTTTACTGAAATCTATTTTTTCTGAAATCGTTTTTTTTTCTTTTCGTGATGTTCAACAGCCCACAAAAGTTTTCTAACTTTACTTTTGAATTCTACGGTCAAAGCAAATCAGTGAACCAACCTTGAATTGTCACTTTAATTACCAATTGTTGCCCTTTGGGTCCTTTTACTTTTGCCTTCGATGGGGGCAAGCAGCAACCAACAACATCAATTTACACACAAGAAAAACAAACCCTGTTTGCTTGGTTTCTTTTCGATGAAACCAAAATCAATAAAAGCCTCCCTTTGTATCTTGATCACAAACGATCGGCCACAGACCCACCTTCTTCTACATATACTATAAACTAGGGCACAGATAACATCAATCGGTTTTTCTACTTCATCTTTGTGGCTTCAAGATTCTCAAACTCAACAGGTACGTTCTTTCTTCAAACACTGAATCGATGTTTTGATACTAAATCGATTTTGATTTACACTTTCCTTTCAAGTCTACTGAATCAATTTGTTCCTAAACTTGATTTTGAATGGCTTCTGATTTTCTGATCGATTTATATCGGAATATATATTTGATTTCTCACCAATTCTGAATCTGATTTCACGACTGTGAATGAAATCGATAATTTCTTTTCTGAACGATTTACACTGAATCGTTTGTTATGAATCGATTTGACTGAACCGATTATGTTTCTGAAACGAATTTGAGTGGCTTCTTTTTTTCGTTCTTGGCTTCGTGACTTCTGTTCCTGAAATCGATTTAATCTGAATCGATTTTGTGTTATGAATCAATTTTTTTTGAATTGATTAATTTGTTTCTGAATCGATATAACTGTATCGATTTTGTTTTGTTCTCATACGATTTCTCTGAATCGTTTAGGCAGATTTCAATTCTTTGTTCTTCGACACCACCAATGACCGATTGGTTCTGATTTCACAATTTCTCGATTTTGTGGTGTGCAATCAATGATTCTTCCCCGATCGAACGAGCCATCGGCTCTGATACCAAATGTTAATTCACAGGAACATCAATCAAGAATCAATTGATCATATGAACAAGAACAAAGGAAACTCGTATGTTTTCTCTTAATCAAAATGTTCTCTTACAAAAACAGACACCAACGTTGGGTTTATATAACCCAACTGCAGTTACAAACTTTCCTACTTGACATATTATACCCCTATACTTATTACATACACAAACTAGACTCAAAACATACTTTACACTAATAAACACTTTTGACCCGTTAGCATTTAAACTTGGGTTAACTAATTAAGTCTAACAACCTATCGGTTCTGTACCAGATGTTACACTCCTAGGCCAAATTCTAGGTCACCCAACAATAATAATTTGGCTCAGGCTAATCTAGCAAAAGCCGATCCACTTGAACCAACCGTTCTTGCTAATGTTGTTCAGGCTCTCTCTAGATTCTGCTGATGATCAGTGGCACTTTGATCGGGTGCGTCTTTTCATGACACAAATGTTTCAGTTAAATTATATAATATTTCATCATATTCCCCAATATAGTCAATATTTGCAGGTAATGACAATCAAATTCCAGTTTGGATTCGGGATCATCTACTGTTCTCACACCATCTAAACATTTACATTTAAAATCGGTTCTTTTTAATCCAAATATTATCAAAAACCTTATCTCTGTTCGTAAATTCAATATTGATAATTGGACTTATATTGAACTTGATCCTTTTGGGTTCTCTATCAAGGGCGAACCTTAAGAAGGGCCCGGGGCCCGTTTTTCCCGTCAAAGGGTCGATTTAGTAGTATTTCATCGAAAAATCCTCCGGTCCCCTTTGTTTTCTTCCTTAAAATCCTTCGCCCCCCTTGGTTTTCTTCCTAAAAATCTTTCGGCCCTCTCCGGGCTTTTTTTCAAGCTTTGTCAATGTTCTCTATGAAGGATTTCAAGGATGGTACACTCCTGAGTTTCCACAACATTACGAGGGATCTTTATCTGCTCACCTCAAATACATATGCCACCGCTTTCTTTGCTTCAACAAAAGACTCTCCTTTTTGGCTCAATCGACTTGGATACTGTTAGGTTACGTAGGCCTTTGGGAGGTTTAGGGCAGCCGGCCCTAATCCTGGCCCATTAGGGTTTAGCCTAACTGTTTTTTCTATTTAAGCATTGTCATGTAATTGTAATCTTTGAACACCTAATCAATAAAGAATCCCTAGTTGCAACCCGTGGACGTAGGTCACATCGACCGAACCACGTTATATCTTGTGTTTATTTTCTTTGCTTTCGTGTGCGTGTATGAGTTAATCGGTTTCCGCTGCGCCTCTTTGATTCCTAACAAGTGGCATCAGAGCTGGTTCGTTGAAGATTAATATACGGAACGCACTGGACGATTGCTGAAAAAGAAAAAGAAGAAAATCAGAGGAGAGAGGCTGTTGTGTCTAGCTGGTTCACGAATTAGGGTTTGTAACCCTTGGAGTTCGTCTTTGCAGATCTGAGCCGTCGTTAGGGTTTCAACCCTTGGGCCGCCGTCGTCACCGCCGCAGAAGCCATCGGAAGTGCGATTAGGGTTTAACCCTTGCCGTCGCCGCTGTAACCGCCGCGATTAGGGTTTCTCTTGAGTTCGCCGCCGCCGCCGCCGTCTGTTTTGACCGCCGCCGCCTCCTGCTCCGGCCGTCGTCGACTGTTTCAGGCCGATTTTGTGGTTTTGGCTTGCGATTAGGGTGTATAACCCTTGGATTCGTCGATTAAAGCCTGATTTGAAGCAAAATTGGTTCGAAATTGCTGATTAACTGCTGATTTCAGTAGTCTTTGTGGTTCTGATTCGCGATTAGGTTGTTTTTCAGCCTTGGATTCGTCGATTGAGACTGGTTTGACACAAGATTGGGTTCGAATTTCTTGATTAGAGGCTGATTAGGGTTCAATTGAACCTTGGATCGTTGCTGCTGAGTTTGGGATCGCGTTTGCTGTTCTTATTGACTTTAATTGGACGATTAGGGTTACAAAATTGAACCCTTGAGTCGTCTTTGTCGATTTTCAGCGGGTTTCGGGTCTGTTGCAGCTGATATTGATCGTGGGTTTCTAATCAGTTGAGATTTGATTGGGATTGGTTGGAGTATTCGCCGGATTTATTGATTAGGAAGGTGTTCGGGCATTTTCTGTTGGTTTTATCTTGTTACTGGGTTCAAATGGCTGACGAGGGGAAGATTCAGATTGAGAAGTTCAATGGAACTGATTTCGTCTGGTGGAAAATGCAAATGGAAGCATTGCTCAGTCAGAAGGATTTGGATATGGTACTGGAGGATAAACCTGAGAAGATGGATGCAGCTGCTGAGTCTGCATGGAACTCAAAGGACAAGAAAGCTAGAGGGGCTATTACATTGGCTTTGACGAGGAGCGTTGCATTTAACATCATGCACGAGACTACTGCTCGGGGAATGATGTTGGCACTGTCAAATATGTATGAGAAGCCTTTTGCTGCTAACAAGGTGTTCTTGATGAGGGAGTTGTTCATGACAAGGATGAACGAAGGAAGCTCGGTTACAGTTCACATCAATAATCTGAATTCGATTCTGTCCAGATTGTCATCTGTGGGAATCAAGTTTGATGATGAGACTAAAGCTGTGTTGCTGTTGTCTTCACTACCTGATAGTTGGTCTGGGACAGTGACTGCTGTTACTAGTTCGGTTGGGACCACTGATATGACATTTGAGGGTATCCGTGATGTTATGCTAGGTGAAGACGTTCGCCGGAAGAGTACTGGTGCAGGATCATCTTCTGAGATGTTACATGTTGGTAGGGGAAGAGGGAATAACAGAAGCAGTGGGAGTCGGGGAAGAAGTCCGTCTAGGACTCGGAAGAATGTGAAGTGTTGGAGCTGTAATGAAGTAGGGAATGTTAAGAGTCAATGCCCGGGTACTTCGAAGCAAATGAACGCTGCTGAGGGCGTTTATGATGATGATGCTTTGGTATGCAGCACTGAAAGCTGCGTGGACTCTTGGGTCATGGATTCAGGGGCTTCGTTTCATGCCATGGACAGCGGGGAAACGATGCTGAATCTGAAAGAAGGTGATTTTGGGAAGGTTCGACTTGCTAATGACGAGTTGCTTGAAGTCACGGGCATGGGGGATGTTGATCTGGTTACTTCATTAGGAACTACATGGAACCTGAAGAATGTCAGGGTTATTCCGGGGCTGAATAGGAAATTGATTTCTGTGGGTCAGCTGGATAAACAGGGCATGGAAGTAAGGTTTGGTAGCAATGAATGGAAGGTGGTCAAGGGGAATCTCGTGATTGCTCGTGGTATGAAGCATGGATCGTTGTATTTGGTTGATGAACCTGCTGAGGGATGTATGACCGTCCCGGTTAAGCGAAACAAAATCTGGTTCGCTAAATCTCGTGCTAAGAGAGTTCATTTTGCAAACGTGAAGTCTGGAGCCAAGGAGATGTTAGCTGAACGTGTTCAGAAGTCTAAGCCATTCAGGGGATTCGGTGACAGTGGGAGCAAGGGTTGTGTTCCGGGTACAGTTACGAAGAGCCGTTGGGTTTTGAAGACTAGAATTGAAGAATTCTCTCCTGTGGGTAGTTTGCTATGTTTGGAGAGTGTTGTTGGTCCTCGGTGTATCTCTGGATCTGGTGGAGTGTCCATACCAGTTGAGATTGAGGATGAGTCGTTGACAGGAGTTGTCACGACTGAGTTGGAGCTCGGGGGAGCTACAACTGGCCCTTCGTGTACTTGATGATTGAGGGGCAGTTTGCAACTAGGGGGATATGTCTGGATATGATGAAGTCTTAGCTTATTCTTGAGAATTGAGGCTTGGAAGACTTGTTATTGAAGATTACTGGATTTACTGGATGACTGGATTGCTTATGTTTGGATGCCGGGCTTGATTCTATCGCAAGGCCTCCGAGTGGGAGATTGTTAGGTTACGTAGGCCTTTGGGAGGTTTAGGGCAGCCGGCCCTAATCCTGGCCCATTAGGGTTTAGCCTAACTGTTTTTTCTATTTAAGCATTGTCATGTAATTGTAATCTTTGAACACCTAATCAATAAAGAATCCCTAGTTGCAACCCGTGGACGTAGGTCACATCGACCGAACCACGTTATATCTTGTGTTGTTTATTTTCTTTGCTTTCGTGTGCGTGTATGAGTTAATCGGTTTCCGCTGCGCCTCTTTGATTCCTAACAGACACCCGGGTAAAAGCGTCATGGAGATCTACATTCAAAGCATTTTATTTCTTGCAATAAAAAAAATTTCCTTTTGTTTGACATTCCTGTCAGTTATCTAAACACAAATGTTTGCCATTTTCAAATTCTACAACTCGTACTTTATTACCGTTTGCTATATTACATTGTGATTTGTGGATATCTGCTGTTTTGAGCCATGAAAGGTATAAATATTATAAGGTTTTAACAGATGATTTCACCCATTTCAATGTGACATGGGTGGTGAATTTAATAATACAAATTTAAAAAATTTGCAAATACACATGGCATTCAATTTCGGTTCTCTTGCCTACATACATCTCAACAAAACGGAAAATTCGAGTGCATGATTCATTGACTATACGAGATCATGTTCACACTTCCTTCCCATGCCTCGCTCCCACCTTCCTTTTGAGTTGAAGCTCTTCGCAAGGCCTCATATCTTCACAACATTCTTCTCACCAAACTTCGTCAAAACCAAACCGCAACCACACTAGCTTACCTATGTCAACCTTCATATGGACACCTTCGGGTGTTTGGATGTTTATGATATCCTAACCTCTCCTCCACTCGTCCACTCAAACTTGCTCATCGCTCCACCCAGTGCGTTTTTCTTGGCTACCTGGCCAATTACGTTGGGTTCCGATATCTTGACATCTCATCCGAGAAAACCATTTTTTCCAGACATGCCACGTTTGACGAAACAAAATTTTTGTTCGCCAACCCAACTCAAAACTCACCTACCCACACATTCTTCTACCCATCTCCCATTATTTTCACTCAATTCACGATTTAATATTCACAACAACCCCAACACCCAGTCCTAATTCATTTCCCACACCCAACTCCTCAAGCCCATCAATCACCACTAACCTAACTCTTTTGTCCCTTTTTGTCACAACATCACACTTAATTACCTCAACACCCACACTTCCACCTACTAACCTTGAACAAAATTCTCAACCCACTAACCTTGAACACCGTCTTCCCATTAACACTCATCAGGTACCGTCTCCTCATGCTACCACATACATAGTCCCGGGGGCAGGAGGCGAGGAGACTGAACTCATAAATCTAGGGGGCGAACTCAACAAGTATTAAATTTTGGACGAAAAACACATAAAATTACACTAAATAGCGAAAAAACATGGCCACCCTAGTCCTCACAATCCTTCATCATTGCACATCCACACACCCCATGCAAAGACGGTCTAAATCCGGTATTGTATAACCCACCAACCGCTCTCTCTGTACCGAAACCTCTGCATCTGTCTCTCTGTTCCCTAAATTGCATCTTGTCGCTCTCACCGACCCTAACTGGAGAGATGCCATGACTAATGAATATGATGCTCTTTTGACAAATAAGGCGTGGGTCCTTGTTTTGCAAGCTGGAAATGCACCTGTCATTCGTTGCATGTGGCTTTTTAAACATAAATATAATGCTGATGGAACAATGGAACGACACAAAGCTAGACTTGTTGTCAAGGAAAATTCCAAACCCTAGGCATTGCCATGACGAAACGTTTTGCCCGGTTGTTAAACACACTACTCTCCGCTCTGTTCTCAGCCTCATGGTTTCCAAGGAATGGCCCATTCATCAATTTGGATGTTCAAAATCCTTTTCTTCACGGGCATCTAAAAGATGCCACACCCCGACTGACGGTGGAATACGTCGGGGCGCGAGTTTGATTGTCCATAACTCGTGGTGCTACTTGTAAGTTTCAATATTTAATATTCCAATTTCAATTCAAAACATACCTTAAATTTAACATACTTAAATTCATAACAAAGCATCCAAACATTACATATCAAAATTCAAAACAAATAACATTGTTTAGTCTTTTTAATCTAGGTCCAAGATAGCCTAAGTGAGTCTTCATCCTAGCAAACTAACCTGTTACACATGTAATATAAAATTTGATCAACTATTTGCTTAGTTGGTGAGAATCTCATACAATTTGATATATGGATATATAAAGAAATAAGATGCAACAATAGTCTAATAAGAATTGATCTAAACTTATATGTATTTTTCAATGTTTGATAATATATGATTTTGGCAATTTCACCTTTACTAATATAATGCCATAAGTCGATCATTAATGAAAGGCTACTAGTAATACTAAATTATTATGACAATTTCACCCTTTCTAACATAATGACATAAGTCATTGAAGAAATGCCACTAGTAATACTAAATGTTCTTGGTAATTTCACCTTCATTATCAACAATGACATAAGTCATGTTAATCCAAGGATACTAGTGCTAATGAATATGTATATGTATATGTATACCCCATCATAATAATAAGCACCTAAGTATACAAACAAGTAGGCAACACATAACGTTCAAATCTAATTCAAACTTTAACTAAAGTATAGCATCCTTGTATTTGTTTATGACTCAAGAATAACATGTTTGATAAGACATGTGTAACATCACAAAAATTACAAAAATGTAAAGAGAGAGTAGAAGAAACTCACCTAAAGTTTGGTGTATTTTTAATTTAACCACAAGTGTCTCCAAAAGGTCTCAATCCATAGTAGCTACAAGTAATTGTCACACTATTGTTTATTGAATGAGTCGGGTCAAGACATCTATTTTGTTTCTTGTTTGTTGTCATTGTTTATAATAAGATTTATTTTATACTTGACTTTAGACTCAATTGGGTTAGGTTTGAAACTAATGAGTTGCTTTCATTTAACATTCCCATATAATGAATAAATATTATTATGTTTTATTTAACCCAAAATCATTCGTTCTTAGAGGTTACTACCGTTTTAGTACACTTACTAGTATGATACACTCACGAGCTCATTTATCCTCGTATTACTTGATACTCATACCTGTATAAACACCTGATATTTGTTACCACTTTTAAAAACTCCAATGTATCCCATGCGCACATTTAATCTTCAATTCATGCACACGTGCAAAACATACATACTTGCTAGACAAACCTTGCATCCTATTTGTACTATTTATTTCCCTTGAATATATTTTTCCTTCTGTTTAAAATTAATAGGAGTATGAATCAATTTAGTCTGATAATGAGAAGCAGAAATTACACGAGGTGATATAGCCTAGTTTTTTTCGTACCTTAGAGTGGTCATGATGATAGGAGAACCACAGTAACCGGAGACGGCTGAAAGTGGTAATGATAAAAACAACAGGTCCTTTGGTGACAATAGTGATTATCCTTTGATGGCAATGGGATGATGATCAGATGGTGTCCGTGATGATCTTCAAAATGGTATATATTGTTCCTTCGATTGTGCCAGCCAATAATTTAAGTGGTGACTGGAAATCTCGACTCTTGTGAAGAAAGAGTTGCCTAAACCATGGAGTTATGGATGGTATATTAATCGATCAAACATCCACACTAATTGAAATTAAAGTTGACTGTTTCATATTTTCATGGTTCCATCGGAAGTTGTAGAGTTAATTACGTAGATGGTCCATGTGGTATGCCGGATTGCATTGGTGATCCCTAACTATCAGAAAGTACATCGGTGGTCAATACTTTGCAAAAAAAAGTAACATTGGTGTCCTTGGGATGGATGGACGTTATCTTTTCTTGTTACATTTTTGCAAACAATTTGGCCACCAATGTAATTTATGATAGTTAGGGACCACCAATGCAATCCAGGTATACCACAGGGACCATTTGTGTAATTAACTTGAAATTGTAGTTTTAATATTTGAAGTTTTCAAATTGTTTACTACTTTGCCATGTGCCTTTGATTAGGACTCACACTTTGGCCCCAAGACTTTCTACCCTTGTTTTTAAAACCCTCTCTCACTATTCTCAAGTATTTTTAGTATTCACAAGCTTATACGAGGCAATCGTTTATCCAAATTCAAGTTCCGATCACCCTTTTGTAAAACACTATTGTTCGTTGACTATATATAAATTTTCTTAGGCATTACAAGTTCGCTCTACGTGCACATCATTATTTAATAATTGTGTGACACATTAGAACCCGAGCTTTGAACTTTTAATGAAATGAATGAAATCTCATATTAGTTTATTTTGGATCTTTGGGTTAATTAATAACTCTGACTAGGGTCCTAATCATGAACTGATTAATTATAATGTTTAATTTATATGTTTTAGGTTCTTTAAAAGATTAAATTTATAATTTTAGGTATGACCGTAAATTTGAAAATATGATTTATTTAATTGAGTTTAACTTTCTAATGTTCTTAATTTGTCACGTTTTATGTTTAAACACTTTAGTGTTCATTTGTGTCATTTCGATTAATAATCTCGACACGTTCTTCTATCAATAATATAAACAGGTTTTATTATGTGACATTGTTTGTCATATCAAATTTAGTTAATATCTTGTGAATGTTTAGGCAAATTCTAACTTCACGACATATACATATATATAATCAATATTTTAAAAGTCTTACTCAAATTTTTATTTAATTTTCAATTGATTTAATTTTAAACCAACTTAAATCTTTACAAAATTTGCATTGTATAAGTTTAAAGAATTTCTAAGAATTTTCATGTATTTTAAATTTAAACTATAAAAATTATAATTTGCTATAGAAAAACCTTAAAGGTTACAAAAAGGGACCATCTACATGTTTAAGCCACGAGGTTTCACCTCTCCATCACATCCTAAATTTGTGTGTGAACGAAACAGGTCACTATATGGATTGAAACAAGCCCCACGGGCTTGGTATCAATGTTTCGTAGGTTATATATCTAAATGTGGTTTCAAAAGTAGTGTTTGTGACACCTCCCTAATTTATATATCACCAAGGTGATGAGAAGGCATACTTACTTTTATATGTGGATGACATAATACTCACTGCATCTAGTACAGCTCTTTTACAAGGCATCATCACATCATTATCTGCTGAATTCAATACGACTAGTCTTGGCCATTTTACACCATTTCTTGGTATAACCGTTCAAAATCAGAAGAGTGGTTTATTCTTGAGAGGCCCCGAGTCCCGGGAGTCCCCTCGGTTGGCAAACCATCAAACCCATAGTCCTTAAACCATAATTACATTACTATAGCAGCGGAATTTAAGGTGACGACATAAAATAATGTACACATACTAAACAAACATTAGCACACAACCCACACCTTTAACAGTTCTATAATATAGCCAGTCTATGCCAGGGTGGTCCTCAAGATATGCCATGAGCCATCTTGTTATCCTTTCTCAAATTATTCAACCTGATATGCATGTAAAACAAGTCAGCTATATGCCGGTGAGTTCTAAGTTGTATTTTTAAACAAATCTTTATCCATTCATATCATCATATTACATAATTCAAATACATAACATACATGTCATCATAACGTAAATACATTTCATACACATCATCATAACATCAATCACATTGTACAGAAAATTTAGCCTCAACTGTTGACCCAAAGTCAACAGGCTTGTGCAGCACAAGACACCTCAACTGACGACCCGAAGTCGACAGGCTTGTATAAATACAAGACACCTCAACTGCCAACCCGAAGTTGACAGGCTCATACATGTATAAGACTTCCTCAACTGGCGACACACAGTCGACAGGCTTGTGTTTCCACAAGACTCTTTAACTATCAACCGAAGTTGATAGCTCATACCGGTACAAGACTTCTTTACATACATCATTCATACATAACATGGTTTAAATCATTTAAACCATTTAAACCATCATAAACATAAACACTTTACCGCACCGCAGTGCTCAAATTATGCCCAACTGCAGCCGGGACTTCAAAATCACATTTCCTACTCGACATCGGTCGAGGCTTTTAAAAATCATTTCTTTCTCAACCGCAGTCGAGACTTAAAACATTATTTACTTTAACATATTCTTTTATCTGACCTCAGTCAAGTAAAACAACCATTTTCATAAAATAACTTTATAACATGCATAACAGCCCAAAATGATAAAACATTTAAAATAGGGCTACAAAGAACTCACCTGAGCTATAGTAAAACACAACTTGCTAGCTTTCTTCCTTTCCTTACTTTCCCACTTCAGAATGATATCCTATTAATATGGATATATTATCATGATTATAATCTTATCATGAAGATGCTCAAATTTACGATGACCGCTCGAAACTTCGGCATGTCATAACTTTCATTCGGAGCTTTATTTCAAAATTTCGCTTACACTCATTTTGACCATTTTTATCTCTACAATCTTGTTATGCTTAAAGATGATTTATTTTCTCGGCTTAGATAAGCGTATTCTCTTATTTAATTAATTCGTCTTAGGGCGTTGCTAAACTTCCTGTATAATAACATGGGTTTAAGGCAACCAGAAGCACATGCATATTATATCCTCATAAAACTCAAAAAAACTTGATCATTATCTAGATGTAATTGGGCTCCAACCGGATCAAGTTCATGTTTATCATACAAAACCAAAACTCCATCTAAGCATGGTGTTGGTCTATTTAATCAATCAAGACTAAACTAACACAAGATGAGAATCATGAACACATACCTTTACAATTGATCTATTCTTCTTGATTCTCAACTCTGCTCATAAAAATGGAAGTCGATCAGAAGTATCAGAAATTGTCAATCACTTGATGCTGCTCCAAACTTCGTAAATGGATTTTACTCTTGAATAAATATCTGATATGTGTTATCCTACTTGCCGACTTACAACCCAAAATATCTATGGATTTATTTGATATTTACACTTAGGACCCTTGAACTTTGAGGTTCTATTTTTAAAACCCCCTTCTACTTTGCTCACATATTTTTAATATTCACGAGCTTATATCGTGTCCATACTTTATCGTATAACTGTCCCGCTTATATTAATTTGATCGCAATTACTTCAGGATTGTTCATAAAAATTACTTCATCAACCAACTGAACATACTTGAGGTATTGAGAAGTCATCTTCTCATTGTTTTCTTGGCAGAAGTTCTCAAACTTCTGTTTCAGCATGTCCTTCTTATTCTCTTTGACAGCTTCAGAACCCTCATACATCTGCTGTAGAGAGTTCCACGGCTCTTGAGCAGATTTGCATTTCTTGAATGCATGTATGATTGAGTTGGGGATAGCCATCTGGATGAGCCACAAAGCCTTCGAGTCCACTTCCATTCTCTTGTAATCTTCATCAGAATAGAGAGCTGGATCTTTTGGCATAGGTGCTCCACCAGCTCCAGCAGCAGGAACAGTTGGGATGAAAGGCCCTTCAAGAACCGACTTACAAAGCTTGAAGTCTTGATTCCTAATGAAACCCTCCATCCTAACTTTCCATGTGTCATAGTCTTTTGGAGTGAACATTGGTGGCTTGTTGAAAGTACCATTCTCTGTATCATGTTTGTTTAGAGCAGCCATTTGAACAAACACACAGAATTTGAGTTTTGAAGTAATTAGATTTTAGAAGAAATAGAACTGGTAACTTAAGGATGATTAATTTCTTAAGTTCAAGAACCAAAGCTCTGATACCACTTGTAGGATCGGGTTGTTAACTTTAACAACACTTCACAAGTACTTCTATCTATCAATCTAATAGATGCGAAATTTATGTTAGAAGGATCTCTCAAACACTCAATGGTTAACAAACGATCTTTGAACAAAAGTAAGAACACAGAAACGAAATTTCAAGCTCAAAGATATATTTCTCTCAAAGTGTATACAAGTGTTACAACAAGCAAGCACACTATACAAGTTACAATGAGAAGTTATATAGCAAAGGCTACAACCGTATACTCGTAGGAATACAAGTTGGGTATACTAGACAATACATAAAGTAAAGCTTATTCTAGTATCTAAAGTGTCTTAACAGGCTAAGACACTTAATTACAATCATTACACTTATAGACATTGACTTTACAAAAGACTAGCTAAATACAAAAGACATTTAATGTTCTTGATCTCCAAGGATTCAGACGATCTTTTGCATTTAATGCCGATTGAGAAGAAGTAAGGTGTTGTGTCTGACTATCGGTATGTTATATTTGTTTTACTCAGACCAACATGTGTGTTGTCAGCACCTTTTGTACCATAAAGGTAATCAGCTACAGTCTTTTTCATAATAATTATCCTCGGAAGTCTTTGTCTTTGACAGTTGATAAAAAGAATCTTCGGAAGCCTTTGCCTTTCAGAAGCTTCATGTCTTCGGAAGCTCTGAAGCTTTGAATCTTCTAAGTGTTGGTCTTCTGGTGCATCTTGTCTTGTACAGCCTTCGGTAGAAGTAAGTTACCCTTCGGAAGCAATGAGTAACTCCTTCCTTTCGAAGGCTGTTTGTCTTTGTAGAGCTCAGTACTTAGACAAAATGAGAAGTTTGGTAAGCATCAGCCTTTATTAGTCTTTACATAAAGATATCTAGCTAATGAAGTTATGTATATGTAACTCATACAATATACATATATGTAATAATGTGAGCTACAATTTTTTTGGTACATTTCTAATCTTATAATAAACTGAAAATAAAGAACATAAAACAAAAAAAATGATAGATAATAATTGTGATTAGTTTTGTAAGTTTTTGTTATGGGATGGATAATTGTTGTGATGAGTATATATACAATCATTTTGTGAAGATTTTAAACGTACGTACGGTACGCAGGTTCAATTCTAACAAAAGCCGGTGCAGAGCTATGGCATCATGACGCTTTTTTTGACTGGGACAGGAGTGATTTACACTGCATACTAAATAGTGGAAATGTAAGGGAAGATATAATAAAACCGACTATCAACATTTATGGCGACACCATACTTCACATAGCAGTTGGAACTTTCCGTAATGATCTCCTCAATACAATATCACGTCATATAAATGATGATGATTGGACTGAGATAAAAAATTTGAATGGGAGCACAGTCCTTCACATTGCTGCCATTGCTGGAAACTCAAATGCAGCGGAGCTCTTGCTTAAGTTAAACAAAAAATTGTTGCATATTAAAGACAAAGAAGGCAAGAAACCGCTGGAGAAGGCTTATGAAAATGTGCATCTTGATACCACTTTTATTTTATTAAGTGCTTCCGATGGCGACGAAGATATCCTAACAGGCATCAACTTTCTTGCTCAAGTTATTTTGGTAAAACAATACGGTAAGTATCCTGCAACATGACTCATTTAAAGTTATTGACTTAATTTATGGAAAAATTACAAAAATATGCGTTAGATCGACCACGTAAAATCACCAAAATATATACATAGACTTAGCCGGCTAAAACCTTAGCAAGACCCTGGCTAAGCCGGTGAGTTTGTCTCTTCCTGTCATTTCATGAAGTCAATCGTAATTTTTCCAATATATAAACTCTAATGAGTATTTGTTTTCTTCTTGTTGCTACATGAACACAAAACAAAACAAGTTCACACAACGAGCTTTTCAAAATTCAATAGAAAATGGTGCTTTTAAAATAGATAATAAATTAATACAGGATTATCTCTACATGTGATTTCGTTGTTGTATCCCATAGATATGGGTTCCAATTACTCTATTGCTTAAGGTTATGTTGTATTTCATCCGAAGTGTGTGTATATATATATATAGGATTGTGAACAAATAATAACCCACTCTTCACTCTTTAAACATTAACCCGAAATAACCTGTCAAGATGAAGCCAAATCTTGGATTTTTTTTGAACATCATTGTAAGACATATACACACTTTCTTCTTTTATGAGTTTGCGAAAATGCATCACCGTTTGAGACGTAACATCGGCCTAAAACTTACAACGATGTTACGTCTCAAACGGTGATGAATTTTCGCAAACTCATAAAAGAAGGAAGTGCTGTAGATGTCTTACAATGATTTTCAAAAAAAATCCAAGATTTGGCTTCATCTTGACGGGTTATTTCGGGTTAATGCTTCAAGAGTGAGTTATTATTTGAACACTTCCCTATATATATATATATATATATATATATATATATATATATATATATATATATGAGAATGATCAATTAGGTTAAAGTAAAAAGGGTGATATTGGTGAGAAGGGTGAGAAGGATTGTAGAGTAAAACATACATAACGCTGCGACAAATCTGACGAATTTTCTTTTACGTTTTGTTACGTGTGTTTTACATGGTTTTATAAAATATTTTTTTTAAATATCTACTCTGCGCTTTTTTGATTTTTTTATAAAAATGTGTCGAATAATGTTACAAACCTGTAAAAAAATTTTAAAAAAACACTTTTTTTAGATGATTTTTGCCTTGTTTTTACGGTTTTCAATATATATATATAGGGATGGTCAAATGGGAACTATTGCAACTTAAGAACTAAAGTAACCATTTCTATGCATAAGTTTAAAGAGTAAAATAGTAACTTTCCATACTCAAAAGGAAAATTACTTTATACTCCTTAAATCATGTGGTTATAAATATAGTTACTTTGGTTATTTAAAACTTGTTGGTCTTAATAGAATGAATCTATATATATATATATATATAAGAAGGTTAATGAAAAAACTCCCCATTTTGTATAAAACCAAGAAAACTCATACTAGTCAATAAAATTCTTGCAAATTTTTTTCATAATTTTTCATTATAAGGTTATAAATGTAACAATAAAAAAGAAATTTTTGAAAAAAATATGTAGATCACGAAGTTATGTGTATGTAACTCAAAAAGTTTCGTATGTAACTTATAAAATTACATATATGTAATCAGTATGTGTAACATACAAGTTACATATATGTAATAATCTAAAGTACATATATTTTTTTCTTTTTTTTACATTTCTTAAATAAAAGGAAAAAAAAAATGAAAAACAAAATTAATTTGTGATGAATTTTGATTAGTTTTTTTAGTTTTCTCTAAAATGATGGTTTTCTTAGGAACCCTCCCCTAAGTTTCGTGTATATATAAATATATATATATGTATGTATGTATGTATTTTAGGTTATTACATATATGTAACTTGTATGTTATACATACTTGGATTACATATATGTAACTTTATTAGTTTTCTTGTATGTATGTATGTATGTAATAATCTAGGAATAGTTGTACGTTCCTCATCTCATTATACATATCAAGGAAAAACTATACGATTCATTTACTTAAGAGACTCATAATCTAAACAAGTCACGAACTCTATCAGGATATATTTTTTTATGCCATTTATGTTATGCTATTATTTTTAATTTTTTTTACTTTTCTAAATAATATACTTGTTAACACCAATAACACAAATACCGTTCGCTAAGACCAAAAAGCGGTTTTACTTTTAGGATGACTACAGGCCCTTCACGGGTTGCCTTTGAGATTTTACGTCTCTTGTGTGAATATTAAAAATAGACCTCTTATGTAAAAATTTAATAGAATGACGATAATTAGGATAACATTAAGTCAATAAATGAATCAATTCAAAAATTATATGAAAATGTTGTGTTTACAAGGGCAAGAGCAAAGGCAAGGTTGTGGACATTGGGCCGAAAAAACGTGGTGTGTAGAAACATGTTTTCCCATTTAAGGGGAAACACTACAATTGCGGTGGACGTGGTCACCGTGCTGATAAGTGTAAGGCTCCCAAACAGGATCGAACACATATGATGGAGGACGATATGCCTCTTGTTGTTATGGTCTCTAACATTACTACTATGATGGAGGAGATCAACTTGGTGTCAAATGACCCTAAGGGTGGTGGGTTGACACTGACGCTACCCGCCATGTGTGTCCTGATCGGGCCTTCTTTAATACATTTAAAGAGGTGGTGGGTGACTCGAAGTTGTACATGGGAATGCAGCAACTGCCGATGTCAAGGTTGAAGGTAGTGAGATCTTAAAGTGGACTTCGGTAAAGGAGCTATCTCAATTCGACGTAGATACAATACGATACAACTACTTTCAATGGGAGTTATCTCAATTGACTATGTGAGGTAAAAGATAACATAGCGGATCCGTTTACAAAAGGCTTAAGCAGAGAGTTAGTGCACAAGTCGTCAAGAGGAATGAGACTAAAGCCCTTCGAACAAGTTTGTATAAAGGAAAACCTATCCTAGAAGATTGGATATCCTATGACCTAGGCTCAATAAAGCAACCTAATTGTATTAATTAAGGTCACTAGGGAGTACCTCAAATATAAAAAGAGAGTTAAATACATAGTCACATAAATCGTCAAAAGGGCCGCGATCCACGTATTGGATCGAACTGTACCCAAACGGAAAACGTTTGCGATCTGGTACGCTAGGGTTCGTCGCTCCCAATCGTCTGGATCGTCGACTTCAATTGCAGGCGTGCGCCGACTTCCAATCGGCCGGTTCGTTGGCTTATTTCAATGGAATTCGCGATTTTGTATGGCCTGGAACATCGAATTTCATCATTTTGGAATGTCGATTTTGGATTAATTTGGACAGATACGATCAAATTGATTTTCTGGGCGGGAATTAAGGAACGACCTTCGAATAACCCAATGTTAGCGACGATTTGGTTCGATTTTAGAGTGATCCAGTTTCCAAAATCGTAATTGACGACCAAAATTCTCTGTATCCACACCAAATTGAATTCTCATCTTCTCAATTCCTCTTCTGCTTATATACGGCTTCTCTTCTGCTTATATACACGTCTTCTCTTCTGCTTCCATTCTCACCTCACCTCTGAATATCAATTCTAAAATGGCATTTGGCAAGCAACAACATAATACTCAAGGAGAAAGTGAGACTTACATCAGTGATACACAAGCACCTGATTACGTTGATTTGGAGGATGAAGTTCAACAATCTGTTCCAACATCAGCTGCTACAAGTGGTAGTGGAGCAAGTGGAAGTAAAACAAACAAAAAGTCAGAGGAGAAAGATGCTATCAGACCATTGGTTGATGAAGTAACTTTCCAAGGAGCAGGTAATATTGTAATAACCGAGAACATGAATTATGTTATGTTTTTCTTCAGTGTTATTATTTCTATAGTTTTTGTTGATTGCTGTTGTACTTGCACCATCTACAGGGAACAGTAAGAATCCAGGAGGTAGCAAGCAGTGGACTTGCAATCACTGTAAGGGCAAGTTCACAAGCACTTACACTAGAATTCATGTTCATTTCTTTGGGCTGCTGTTGGAAAAAAGCAGAGATTAAGAGATGCCCGGTGGTACTTAGAGATAGAGGGTTGTATGAAAGGCTTTTTGCAAAGGTAAAAGAAGCTGAAAGTTCTGGTTCGGGAGTTTCTAAGTCTTTAAAAAACTCAGTGCTATCAAAAACTACATCTTCAAAGAAAGGTATTGAAGAAACATTTGGCATGTTAGAAAGAAATGCAGTGGATTTGAAGATCATTAGAGGATTGTGTGCGAACGGAATTCCCTTCAATGTATTACGCAATCCGCAATTCCTTGAAATGGTTAGTGCCATTAAGAATGCACCGGCTGGATATAAACCCCCGTCAAGTGAAAAAGCAAGAACGGTATTACTTGATGAGTGTGTTCGAGATGTTGAGAAGGAACTAACACCCGTTAAAGACACATGGTACACGCAAGGAGTGTCAATCGTTTCGGACGGGTGGTCTAATGTTAAACATAATCCTCTAATCAATGTTCTCGCGGTCAACTCGCGTGGTGCGATGTTTATGTATTCAGAAGACTTTTTGGGAGTGGAGAAAACGGGAGTAGTGATCGCCAAGTTCCTTATTGGAGCCATTGAGACGATTGGACCGAGCAACGTGTTGTCGGTTGTTACGGATAACGCCGCTAATTGTAAAGCAGCTGGAAAAGAAATTGAGAAAGTGTACAAACACATTTTTTGGTCGCCTTGTTGTGTTCACACTTTAAATCTTATTTTCAAAGATTTGGCGAATCAGTTCTTTTGGTTGTTCGACACGTATAAGAAAGGTAAGGTTATTGTAAAGTATTTCCTTAACCATACCCATGCCTTAGCAATTTTTAGAGAAAACTCAAAGTTAGAGTTATTGAAAGTTGCAAAAACTCGCTTTGCATCACATTATATTCTCTTGCGAAGGCTGTTAGATTGCAGGGAGGCACTAGCAACAACAATTGTCCTCAATTCTTGGCGTGATTGGGTGAAAAGCGGGGATGAAAATACTCGCATAGTTGGGACAAAAGTTTCTGATACAATTAAAGATGACTTGTTTTGGGAAGATGTTGAGAGTATCTTAGCTATCACAAAACCAATTTTTTTGCTAATTAAGTTTTGTGATGGTGAAGGATCCAAAATGGGAGAAATCTATGAAAAAATGGACAACATGGTTGGTGAAGTTAAAGATGTTATGGCACGAAACAAGTTCTCATCTTATTTACCGGAAGTTGAGAAGATTCTGCTGGCTCGATGGGAAAAAATGACAATCCCGCTTCACTGTTTAGGATTTGCCTTAACTCCTAAATTTTATGATAAGTACTATTTAGAGAAGTTGGCTCCCGGTGGCACAATAAGAAAAGCTCCTAACAAAGACAGGGAAGTTATGAATGGTGTCATAGAGGCGTTTAAAAAAATTGCAGAAAATGAAGATGAGGACTCAATGTTGCGAGAACAGTTTGCAACATTCCATATGAAGAAAGGATTATTTTCAAGAGCCGCAACCCAAGCTGATGCTGTCACTATGGATTCAATTGACTGGTGGGGTACGTACGGCTCGGAGACTCCAGAATTGTCCGAAGTAGCAAAAAAGGTGCTCTCCCAACCAATTAGCAGCTCTTCGGCCGAAAGAAACTGGAGTACATACTCCTATATCCATAGCGTGAAGCGAAATCGTTTAAATTCCAAGAGAGCTGATAAACTAGTTTTTATTCACTCCAACATTCGGCTTCAATCACGTTATTCAGATTCTTATGCCCGCACAAAAAGTGGGATATGAATCCGGAGAGTGCATACATTGAAGGCTCGAGTGCTCGATTAGAGGAAATGGTTTGGGAAGACCTTGATGATGAAGGAAATGACAACGGGAAAGGAAAAAGGAAAAGGATTGATTAGAGGAGCTGGCTTCACTTTTAGTTTACTGTTTTCTGTTCTATGCATTTGTTAATCAGCTTATTTCTTATTTCTTAGTTCACTGTTTTCTGTTCTATGCATTTGTTAATCTGTTACTATGACTCTATTTGGCGTTTTTGAGATTTTCAGCTTTTGTAGCTACTATTATTATGTTAATCAGCTTATTTCTTATATATCTTCTATTAATCATTTAAGTAGCTGTTAATCTTATAACTAACTGTTTTTTAATGGGGTACAACGAACCAGACTATATGGTACACCGTACCGGAGCGTACCGAAATGAACCTACCCCCCTTCGTACCGAATTCGTAGAAGCTAGCGAACCGCGTACCCGAACCGCGTTTTCGTACCGAAGCGAACCGCGATTTATGTGACTATGGTTAAATACTTCCTAGTTCATTCATTTATCAAATCAGTGATAGCAATGGAGGATAAGCATACGACTTTTAATGATTTGTGTGAAATCACCTATGTGAGAGAGAAGTGGGGTCGCTTCGAATGAATTTGTGGAGGGCGCAAATCCTAGAGCTCTTGCAGAACTAGGCTAGTGTTTCATGACCATAATGGACACGACAATGAAGGGTTAAGCATACAAGGAAATGTATTGTGTGACATGTAATAACATCTACGTAAATAAAGATCGGTTTAAGGATATCGCGTCTACTAATCACTAGGAGACAAAGTACATATCACAAAGGAGGGTTCAAAGTGAACGCTTACTTCTCCTGCAATACTCAACCGCTGAAATTTTATCGTGGCACTTGAGTGTAAGGATCGATTTCTATTCATGTGAGGGATTGTTGGAATTTTAATAATAAATATGTTTTATTATTAATTTTGGACCATGATAATTATTCGTATATATTACAAATATTATTATTACATATTACGTTTTTGTTCTATGACGTAAGAAAATTGCAACGAACATAATCGGGTCCAAAACAGAGCTAAGATGAATGAGATATTGAGGCTCGAAATTGTGTTGTGTAAAGTGTTAAAAGAAAGTAGAAAATAAAAAAAAATCATCTACCAATTCAATGGTCATGAATTAGGTAGTAACCAAACCATTAATAGGCTTGTTAATTAACATAATGACAACCTTTGGTTATGATACATGTATAAATAGAGACACTTGGTCTCTTGTTTTAGTTGCTACTTTTTGAGATTTCTACACAAATTGAGACATACACACATAAAAATTTAATTAAATTTTGTTGTAACTAAATTGTTTTGGTCGCAAATACAGTGAGATAAATTGTTTCTGTCACAAATACGGTCGTTAGTTTTAAAAAATATGATAAAAATGAAGTAAAAATGAACTTTGCAAATATGGTCACACATGCAAACACAATCGTCAATTTAAAAAAAAAATAATATTAGTTTAAGAATAAGATTGAAGGTTAATCGGTCTCAAAAACAATGCTGAATATGTGATGATATATAACTCCAGATGCATAATTTTTTTAAATTCCTTCAACATAAAAAGTCATAGATCCGATATGATGTTTAATTGTCACACACACTGCTATAATGCGTGCGTATATGTTTTGCAGATTCTTTTATATTCTTTAAAAAAATTATATTGAAGCACTTATTTTAAGTTAAAAAATTGATTGGCTGGTTTCAGGATGAACCTTCTAAAAATAGTTAGTTTCTAACAGAATGGCCTGTATATTTGTTAAATAGATATGATGACGTAATTAAAGACCAAATAAGGATATTCATAGTCTCTTAATTAATTAAGAGTAAATTACTGATTTTGTCATTTAAAAATATAGCAACTTGCTGGTTTTGTTCTTTAAATTCAAAATTTACTAGGGGTGTCTCTGTTTTGAAATTTTTGCACTGGTTTTGTCCTTTGTCACTAACGTTGTTAAAAGATTCCTTTAAAACTCCCATGCCCCATTCATTTGAGAGGTAAAATAGTCATATAATCACATTCTCCTTCCCCACCATTGTTTTCAGATGAATCCGGTTGAATCCCACATACATTTAATCTTCAAAAACATCAGAAAGATTCATGGGAACACATATCAGATACCTGGTAGGCTTTTCACACCCATGGGAGCCATAGTCACATTAATCATAAAATCTTCTTAATTAATCAATCCAAACATGATAGTTACCACTATTAAGGTGCAAAATCCTAAACTCCCCATCTTGATCATCAGCATAATACCGAGCGGTAGATGAATTAACAAAGGTCAACGAATTCACATCAATACCAACATGATTAGCATCAATATCTCGAAACTTTTCGTTTCTAAATACATCGATTTCAACTCCGAACACGTGATTACTCGAATTCCCATCAACTGATCTGCTGAAAAGCTTCAAGATTCTGAGCTGAACTTGTATTGGCGACCCCGGTGACGGTGATGAAGATGAATACAAATTCGTGGCCCGGAAGAACGTTGCGTGTGGGTGCCATGGCGAAGATGAAGGAGGTCGAGAAGGGGAAAACTGACGAGTAGTTTTTGGTGGGGATTTTTTGGGGATAAAAGGCTCGATCGGGATTGAAGGAGTTGAGGACGGTGGTGATTGGAGGAAGAAGGTGAAGACGAGGAGGAGATTTAGAGATGGGTGTTTGGTGGTGTTCATGACAGAAAGATTAAGGTGGGGAAGGAGAAGATGTGGAAGGAGAATGTGAGAATTTGACTATTTATCCCTGAGTTTAACGGAATCTTTTAACAAAGTTAGTGAAAAATGACAAAATTAGTGTAAAAATTTCAAAATAAGGACACTTTAGTAATTTTTGAATTTAAATGACAAAACCAGCAAGTTGCTATAACATTAAAGGACATAATCAGTAATTTACTCATTAATTAGTAATTTACTCATTAATTAATTAATATCAGCCAATGTGGGACTAGACCATTTGGTAGAGGCTTGCCTCTTATAATAAGAGATCATGGGTTCAATCTCATCTAAGGGTGTAATTATGGTGTACTATAGGTAAGAGTAATCTTAGCTGTTAAAAAAATTAATTAATATCATGGCAGATATGGCAAAAGAGATAATAAACAAAAAGTCAGAATATGCTGTGTCCAATGACAAAGTACTCATGGCTATCGCTGGAGCCTTTCCGAGTGGGTTAGACTACATGGAAGCATTTTTTTGTCCAAGTAAGTTTCCACACACATAGGGGTAGCATCCTGTTAAACTTGGTCTTAGAGAGAAAATCTTTAAACTTTATGCGAATCATTGGTTTGGAATCTTGAAATAAATATGTGTTCTATACTAACCATATTAAAATTGATTTTTTTTTAAAACCCAATTTTTCATTTAGGTTTAATATGGAACTCATATTTATTTTCAAGATTTCAAATCAATGATTTACATATGCTTTAAGGGTTTTTTTTTTATAAAATCGGGTTTTTATAGGATAAAATCCTTGTGTGTGTGTATTGGGGATGATTCAAATGGTAACCAACTCCAATTGTGGTAATCCATTAACTCATTTTAATTGATTGTTTGAATAAAATATTTTAAAATGAGTGGTCAACTGGTCATATTAATTTTGAAAAAAATAAGTGGTTGAGATTTGTTTAAGTGTATTTTAGTTATTTGTTGGTTGTACTTGATTTCTTTTTTAAAAAAAATTACCCCTCAATTTTCTAAATCTTCATCACTTTTATATACATTATTTTTTTTTATAAAAATTGCACCATTAAATTTGTCACATTTTTATCTTTAATTCAATTATAGTTTTGTCAATTTTTTTCAAAGTGTTCATAATCACACTAACGTAACGAGCTGAATTTTTTGAAAGTGTTCGTAATTACACTGATGTAACGAACTGAATATTTTTAAAGTATTCTTAATTACAATGATGTAAAGAGCTGTAACTTATTATTTTTTTATAATAAGTTTCGGCATTTTTTCAAAAAATTTGTTTCCATTTTTTAAAAAATCTTCATTGAAAGAAGTTATTCAGTTTTAAAAAGCCCACACAAGTTTTTATTGAAATGCTTTTCTAATTACATAATTAAATACTTATTCTTACATTAATGTAATTACACTGATGTAACGAACTAAATTTTTTTATAGTGTTCGTAATTACACTCATGTAACGAGCTGAATTTTTTCAAAGTGTTTCTAATTTTTACGAAAATTTATAAACTAATTTTTCTAAAAAAATAAGTTTGTAATGTATATTTAAAGTTAGGGAAAAGATATTTTTTTTAAGATGGAAAGTTTTTAAAAAATGAGTGAAAATTATTGTAGTTATTTCTTGTTTCGTTGGTGCAATTACGAACTTCCCAAAAAAAATTGGCATGACTATAATGGAATTAACGAGAAAAATATGACGAGTTTAATGGTGTTATTTTTATAAAAAAAAATAACATAATATAAAACACTTAAAACTATATAAAAATCAAGAGGGGAAGTTTGATAGATTTTTAAGAGTGTGACACTTGTCGCTCTTTTATTAAATCTAACTTTTTATATTAAGACAAATGACTAAAGTACCTTTTTAATTAAAAAAAGAGAAAATTTCCAAAATAACCATTTTGACCAGTCAAATGGACGTTTCGTTAAGAATTTTTTCGTTAAATTTTTACGAAAATTTATAAATCAAAAATCTTGTCACGGGCGGCCGCTCGTTAAGAAAAAATAAATTTAAACAGTCGTTATTGAAGGGAAAATTTTCGGAATAGGCGGGCGCGTGTTTGAGAAAGGCCGGCGTCTGTTTGATAAAGGCAGGCGCCTATTTGAAACGGGCGGACGCGTGGTTGCTTTTCGAGGGTTTTTCAAATAGGCGGGCGCCTCTTTGAAACGGGCGGGCGCGTGTTTGCTTTTCGAGGGTTTTTTAAATAGGCGGGCGCATGTTTGCTTTTCGAGGGTTTTTTAAATAGGAGGGCGCATGTTTCAAACGGGCGGGCGCCTGTTTGAAACAGACGGGCGCCTGTTTGCTTTTCAATGATTTTTTAAACATGCGGGTGAAGAATGACGACCGTTTACTTTTTCTTTTTCTCTTAAGCCGCCCGTGACAAGTATGTCAGAGTGGACCCGACGCCCGTGACAAGATTTTTGAAATTACGGGTGTGCGTCAGAGTTAACGGGCTCCAACGCCCGTATAAGCCAGATGGCACTTTTTCATTGGATCTTAAACATGCGTCCACCCGCTTATAAACAGGCGCCGGCGTGTGCTAAGGGGTGGACAATTCTAGAAGGGAAAAGTCAAATGGACGTTTCGGGGCAACTTTGGGTCAAAATGGTCATTTTGGGAATTTTTCCTAAAAAATATACTTGGTGACACATGACAAAATCTTGTTAAATCTAGAATTTTTAAACAATTGGATTTGAGTTAATGGGTTACAACAATTTTGATGAGTTCTTATTTGAATCATATCCTACACTCACGTGTGTGTGTGTATATATATATATAATTAATTAATTAATTTCATCTATATATCCTTTTAAAGTGTTTGTTAATCAATTGACATATTTCAGGTTTGGAGTACATATGTGAAAAGATACTCAACAGAACCAGTTTTTTTTTTGATATATTAGCAACTCTATCCTCAAACCTAAAAGTCGAGATGATATCGACTTACTTAAGCTGTCTAACTAAGTGTGAAGATTTGTTGCAAGGCATATGCATACTTTTTATATTAGGTAAGCCAATCATTTAGTTTGTTTGAACTCGCTCAACAAGATAATTAAGTGAATTAATTGTTATTAATAAAAATTGTGCGCAGTTCCAGGATTGACGATTCTTTGGATGTTTTACTTGATTATTCTCCTCCTATTGATGGCTTATTTACCATTCTTTATGTCTTATTGTCTACTGTGGAAGGTTGCTGCCATATTTGGTAAGATTGTTGGATATATTTAAGGGATCTTTTGTCAAGATAGCTGAGTGCATGTATGCATATATGCCAATGTTTGGTTTTTAATAAAAATTAATACTAGCTAGCTGTACGTACGTCAATATGTATGTTTCTATATATCTTGTGTTAAGAGTAATTCAAATAGTCTATGTTTCTATGTTTTATGTTGTCTCTTTTGTTTAGTAGTCTATGCATGCATATGTAGTATGAGTCAATTGAGGCAGTTTTGCCATGTAATGTAGGTTTCCAAGTATGGGTGAGTGGAGTTAGTTAGTTTACTACTTTTATGGGTCATGGGTGTGATGTATCAAGTACTTATGTTTCTTTTCAATATGTTCTTAATTAAGAGAGGAAGTATTTTGGTTGAACACTCTATAATTACTGTGTGATATAATCCTTATATGTGCCATCATCTGGGATCAGAGCAAGGTCGAGACATTTGTAGGATGGCTACCAATTTAGCAAACCAATCTCTCCCTCCTCTTCCGGTGTTCAAGGGAGAAGGCTACGAATTTCGGAGTATTCGGATGAGAACAATCCTAATGTCACAGGATCTGTAGGAGTTCACAATGAAGAAGACAACGATCGTACTTGTCTGCGTGATCACAGGAAGAAAGATGCCAGAGCTCTATCACATTGCAGCCGCTACAACGTCACGATAGGCTTGGACTCTTCTTCAGACTGAGTACCAAGGAGACTCGAAGGTGAGAACTGTGAAGCTTCAGAGTCTACGAAGGGAGTTTGAGACTCTTCAAATGAAGGAAGGCGAAGCAGTGGCTGATTATCTCTCAGAGTAATGAAAATCGTGAATCAGGAACGAGCATACGGTGAAATTGTGAAAGAGCAAACAATCATAGAGAAGGTTCTAAGAAGTCTCTTATCAATATGGGATCACGTTGTTACAGCTATTGAAGAATCAAAGTGTTGGATCGCGTTGTTTAATCTAAACAACACTTCACAAGTATTTCTCTAATACAATCTAACAGATGCGGAAGGTCTGTTAGAAGGATCTCACAAACACTCAAACGATGAACAAATAATCTTTGAATAACGATAAGAACACAAGAGTAAATTCAAGCTCAAAGATATATTTCTCTCAAAGTATTACAAGTGTTGATAACTGACAAGCACTCTTAACAAGTTTACAATGAGAGGTTATATAGCTAAGGCTACAACCGTATACACGTAGGTATACAAGTTGGGTATACTAGACAGTACATAAAGTAAAGCTTATTCTAGTATATTAAGTGTCTTAACAGGCTAAGACACTCACTTACAATCATTACAAATATAGACATTGACTTTACAAAGACTAGCTAAATACAAAAGACATTTAATGTTGTTGATCTTCAAGGCTTCAGATAATCTTTTGCATTTAATGCTGAGGAAGGGAAGTAAGGTGTTGTCTGACTTTCGGTATGTTCTTTTTGTATTTACTCAGACCAGCATGTCTTGTGTCAGTCCCTTTTTGTACTATGAAAGTAATCAGCTATAGTCTTTGTCAGAGGTTAAACCTCGGAAGTCCTTGTCTTTATATTTGGTGCAAAAGAGATTCCTCGGAAGCTTTATGTCTTCGGAAGTCATGAAGCTTTATCTTCTAAGTACCAATCTTCCGAAGAGTTTGTCTTGAACAGCCTTCAGTAGGAGTGAGTTACTCTTCTGAAGCAATGTTGCTTCCGAAGAGGAACTCCTTCCTTCCTAAGGCTGTATCTTCTATACTTAGACAAAATTGAAGTTTGGTGAGCATCAGCCTTTATTAGTCTTTACACAAAGAACTTAACAGTAATGTCCTTTGATCAGTTGATGGGGTCGCTGCAGGCCCATGAAGTTCGAGTTAATCGAAGCATAGAAGGTGGTGGTGAAGAACAAGTGTTGCAGGCAGTTGTTAGAGATGATGACAGATCTAATTTTCGAGGTAGAGGTGCTGGAAGATTTGGACCTCGAGGATACGGACGAGGACGTGGTCGCGGATTTGGACGAGGACGTGGTGCTGTGCAGTGTTACAACTGCAATAAGTTCAGACATGTTCAAGCTGAATGCTGGAGTGAACCACAGGTTCAAGCAGCGGTGGAACATGTAGATGATGAGGATGAATATCGATCGTTTCATGGCGATTGGATGCAGGAACAAGTCAGAAAATAGGATATGGTTTCTAGACAGTGGGTGTGCGAACCACATGACTGGAAGAGAAGAGTGGTTTAAAAGTATGGATGAATCCGAGACTCCTAAAGTAAAGATGGGTGATGGTAAAAGTATCCAAGTTGAAGGCAAAGGCAAAGTGCAAATAGAAGGAAGAGATGGTAAGAACATAATCATTAATGATGTTCAATTTGCTCCCAATTTATATTTTAATCTGTTGAGTGTGGGTCAATTAATGAGAAATGGTTATAAGCTTGTGTTTGATGAAGAATCATGCACAATCACTTATAAACCAACAGGTGAGATAACTTGGGTAATCAAGGTAACATGAAACAACATGTTTCCTCTTGATATAACAAGGTTAGATCAAAATCAAAAGAGTCTGGCTGTAGTTGGGTGTGTAGAATCTCTAATTTGGCATCAAAGGTATGGTCATATGTATGAACAACGATTGAAGTTGTTGACTGAGAAGAATATGGTGTATGGCATGCCTAAGACCATAAAACCATGGACTACATGCTCAAGTTGTGCTCTTGGGAAGCTTGTCAAGAAGCCTTTTCCAAAAGGTTGCTTGAGAGCAAACCGCGTGCTAGAACTAGTACATGCAGACCTATGTGGTTCCATGTCTGAAAAGTCACTAGGAGAAAGTCAGTACTACTTTCTTCTTATAGATGACTTTAGCAGGATGAGTTGGGTATTCTTTTTGTCCCATAAGTCTGAAGCATTTGTCAAGTTTAAAGTATTCAAGGCGAGGGTTGAAAATGAATCCGGTCAAAGGATCAGCACTTTAAGAACAGACCGAGGTGGAGAGTTTTGTTCTAAGGAATTTAATGCAATTTGTGAAGAACATGGAGTACGCAGAGATCTCACTGCCCCATATACTCCTGAACATAATGGAGTAGCAGAGAGGAGGAATAGAACAATAATGGATATGGTAAGATGCATGTTGTTTGAGAAAAATCTAAGTAAAGTATTATGGGGAGAAGCTGTAGCTACTACAGTGTATTTGTTGAACAGAGCTCCAACAAAAGCCTTAAATGATGTAACTCCCTTTGAAATGTGGACCGGAAGGAAGCCAGCAGTTCACCATCTCAAAGTGTTTGGGTGTGTTGCTTACAACTTGAAACCTCATCAACTGCGTAAGAAGTTAGATCCAAAATCAAATAAATGTGTTTTTGTGGGGTATTGTACAAATTCAAAGGCTTACAAATTATTTGATCTCTCAAAGAAAAGTATTGTTATATGTAGAGACGTGTTCTTTGATGAACAAGGAAAATGGAAAGGTTCTGATCACGGAGAAGATGGGATTCCAAAAACAGTAATGCAGTGCACTGTTGAAGAAAACATTCATGATGATGATCCTATTAATAGTACCTTCGAAGTGGGTGAGAGTAGCCAAAGTAATGAATTGTCCAATGGTCAAAGTGATGCAGCAGGTAGTGGAGGAAACAAAATTGTCAGTGAAAGTACTACTGAAATAAATGTTGGAGGAATGGGTAATTCAAATGTGGACCCACAAACACCTAACACCACTATGTCTACTCACTCTAGTAGTGGGTCACCATCTTCACCACCTTTAAGAACTCGTTAGGTAAGTGATGTATATGACCATACACAACCAATAAGGTGTCCTGACTACTCATGTCAGTTTGCACTCTCTTTAATAGAGCCAGTCTCTTTCAACGAAGCTGTCAAGAGCAAAAATTGGGTGATTGCAATGGAAGATGAGTTAAAATCTCTTGAACAACACAAGACTTGGACTTTAACGGATTTGCCTAAAGACAAACAAGATTGAAGTGGGTGTTCAAAGTAAAGCTTGATGCAGATGGGCAGATTATTCGACATGTCAAGCGGTTTGGCTTAGGAAGATGATGCTTGATCTGATGCATGAACAAAAGGTAGCAACTGTGATCCTGTGTGATAATCAATCAGCAGTGTTTTTAAGCAAGAATCAAGGATTTCACAGCCGTACTAAGCATATTAGTATAAAGTATCATTTCTTGCGGGATCTAGCTAATGACAAGGAAGTGGTGTTAAAGCCGGTAGACACCCGAGAGCAAGTAGCAGATATTTTCACCAAGGCTTTGGGAGTGGAACAGTTCTGTTACCTGAGAGAACGACTTGGAGTTCTCACTATTTGAATTATGGGGAGATGTTAAGAGTAATTCAAATAGTCTATGTTTCTATGTTTTATGTTTTGTCTCTTTTGTTTAGTAGTCTATGTATGCATGCATATGTAGTATGAGTCAATTAAGGCAGTTTTGCCATGTAATGTAGGTTTCCAAGTATGGGTGAGTGGAGTCAGTTAGTTTACTACTTTTATGGGTCATGGGTGTGATGTATCGAGTACTTATGTTTCTTTTCGGTATGCTCTTAATTAAGAGAGGAAGTATTTTGGTTGAACATTCTATAATTACTTGTGATATAATCCTTATCTGTGCCATCATCTTGCAGTTCCAGGCATTAAGAATATCGAGCTGAAAAAGAAAGAATACGAGGATGCAAAAAAGGTTCTTGAATTAGTATGCCAGAAAATTAAGGATAGGCACCCTGATGACTGCAGCAGCTATGAATTAAAAGAATTATACAGCAGCCCAATTCTTTTGGCAGCATGTCAAGATGCTTATGACGTCGTGGATGAGATTTTATGTAGATGGCCTGAAGCAATCCTGTGCAAAGATAAGAATGGCTATGACATCATCCAGTTAGCAACAATATATCGTTCCAAAAAAATCTACAACCTCATCTATACGCTTAGGATGCATAATAGTACTGTTTATGGAAATTTGGAAGATTTTTTTAAGAACAATATGTTGCATTTGGCTGGAAAATTAGCTCCTTTAAATAAACTCAAACTTCATACAGGTGCGGCATTACAACTACAAAGCGAGCTTCAATGGCACCAGGTACGTACATACATACAAAATAAATCATTAATTAGCTATAGATTGTTATCTATTTTATTTATTTTAATTACTAGGATGATCTACAGTACTCGATCAGTCGCGTAACTAAAGATTAAATTAATTATTTAGGAAGTGAAGAAGCTCGTGTTTCCGACATTTGTTACTAAAGAGAACATCTTTATGGAAACACCGGAAATGATGTTCACTAGGGAACACGAGTATTTGGTGAAAGAAGGAGAAAAATGGATTAAAGCCGTAGCAGAGTCATGCAGCATCACTGCAGCACTAATTATCACAATCGTGTTTGCAGCAGCCATCACCGTACCAGGCGGAAGCAGTCAAAATGGTGTACCTGTGTTTACTAACGAAACTGCCTTCCTTATATTTGCATTGTCAGACGCAATCTCACTATTCTCATCCGTTACCGCGTTGTTGGTGTTTTTATCAATCCTCACTACACGTTTTGCTGAGAAAGATTATCTAGTCCGTTTGCCAATACGGCTGATTATTGGTCTTTGCACCTTGTTGGTCTCCACAACTGCCATGATTGTAGCATTTAGTGCCACCTTGTTCCTTGTCTTTTGCCATCAAAAACTCTGGATGATCGCCCCAATATGTGGATTAGCCTTCGTACCCATTGTAATTTTTTTTATTCTGCAGTTCCCCCTTATCGTAGATCTGGTCCGCTCCACAATCATATCCAAGTTTGGCAAAAATAACCATCACAAAAGTAAATTTAATCCCAACGACATATGCTTCTTCGTTAGTAAGTGAAATGATCTTTAGTTAAATTATGTGTGTTTGTGTGTGTATAGGGGATGTATAATTTTAAAACCTCCTGAGTGAGAAAACTTTGAAAATCATGAAAAAAACCCATGTAAGAAAAATATTTTTTAATTTTTTTTACAGTTTTATAACATTATCAGGGTCATTATTATTAAAAAAAAAGAAAAAAATGCCGACAAAATTTTAATTTTTTTTTAAACGATGCAACACAGATGTAATTGTTTCATCCAGACATGACAGATGTGTAACATGGTGTTTACATGTGTGTTACATCGTTTACAAATTATTTTTTTTAAAAAAATCTCTCGACGTCTTTTTCATGTTTTTTTATAAAAATGACTCAATAATGTTACAAACCTGTAAAAAAATTAAAGAAAAACTTTTTTTTACATGGGCTTTATCATGATTTTCAAAATTTTCTCAACTCATGGGGGTTTTCAAAATATACATTCACTATATATATATATGGATTATATCTCTTGTATTTCTTTAGGTGTGCAATAACAACTATGTTCTTTTGCATCCTAATATTTGAGCATTAAACATATTGCAACATAATTGATTTTGATGGCAAAATGCTAGATGCTGCGATGAGTGGCCCTAGAGTGAAGGATGATGGATCGAGACCATCGAACGACCCTGGAGTGAGGAATGATGGATCGAGACCATTGAACGACCCTGGAGTGAGGAATGATGGATCGAGAGCATCGAACGACCCTGGAGTGAAGAATGATGGATCGAGAGCATCGAACAACCCTGGAGTGAAAAATGATGGATCGAGACCATCGAACGACCCAAGAAAGAAGGATGATGGATTGAAACCATCGGACAACCCATGAGTGAAGGATAATGGATCGAGACATGGAGGCAAAAGCTTAAGGTATCGAGGTGATAATTGAAGCAACTTACACTAATATATGGTGGTAGTATGGATATTGTTTGACTTTAACTTTGTTTTATGACATTGCCCCTTGTAATGTGCGTATAGCTTTGTTCTCCCCTAGGGAGTATTGACTTGCTTTAAACAATGCTTATTACGTGTTGTTTCGTATGTGATATTTGTTTGCACATGTTATCGTTGATCAAACAATTTGTGTCATACTGTCATGTTATGGGTAGGTCAAGGCCAAACCTCATATGGTCGTAGTAGATTGGTTGTGATTTGTTTTGGGCAGGATAAGCCAGAACCAATAATGTCGTATTAGAGTGTTTGTACATTGTATGGGCAGGACAAGGCTGGAACTTGATTGAATGCACTATGAGAGTGAACTGAAATTTGTTGTTTTCATAAATACTGGTCTGATAGACCGTTCAAAATGGGCGGGCCATATAGGCACCTTGACAATACAAAAGATTCTTTCTTAACTACTTCTATTAGAAGAATGCAGGGAAGAAAATCTGAGGTGAACACCACTTCTTGACTAGCCTTCTAGTTTATTATGCTTAGAATCGCCAGGATTTGTTGCATTCCAATGTCTAGTAATGGCTTTTCCATCCATGGCTGGCAATTTGTACTTCCCCTTCCAATGTGCTTCCCACCTACACCCATCTTTCTAAGTGCTTCTTGTCGCCTTGCTTCATTTTTGTGTAAAACCAGATCTCGTGGGTTGAATTGCTCTGGATGAACTCTTGCATTGTAGTACTTTCCATCTTGGCTTTGTACTTTGCTTCTTGTATATTGGAATTGGTTCTTCTTTCCTTTAGGAGTTCCATGTTAATCATTTAGCTCCTCATTGTTCGTTCCCACCTCCTTTTGCATGGATCATGCGAAAGTAACGTCGATTTCAGTTGGAATTAGGGCTGACAATTTTTGACACAGACCTGTTTACACATTACGACACGAAGTTAACAGTATTCATGTTTGAGCTTAACAAGTGTCATGTCGTAAACAGGTCTACACGCTTAAGACAAGATAAAAATCATGTCTAAACAGAATTAACACATGTTAACCTATTAATGACATGTTTAAACATGTTAATCTATTAACGACATGTAGTAATCTGTTTAGACATGGTCAAACACCTATTTAAACCAGCCAACAACTTGTTTAAACCTGTTAAAGGCGTTTTTAAATATGTTTAAACACATGTTAACCTGTTAATGACCTACTAAACACATGTTGACATGTTTATATTTTTTCAAACTTAAAAAAATAAATTTGTGACTTTTTTCCTTTGATTCCTGGTGTGTCTCAATCACTTGATTCCGGTGAGTCTCGATCCCTTGATTCCTAGAGGGGAGACAAGATTTCACATACCGGGTTCTTGTCACGAATAAAACTTGATTCCCGGTGTGTGTCGATCACTTGTTTAAGGTGTGTTCTACTCTTTGCAATTACGATTCAAATAGGATGGGTTATGGCTATGTGTTAGGTGAAACAGGTGTGAGATTTCCCCGATAGATATGTGTGAGTGTGTGCGCGCGCGTCTACCGCAGGGGTGTTACGCGAGTATGGGTACGTATGCATATATACGAGTGTGTATGGGTGTGTACGGGCATGTACGCATGGGCATGGGTGATGTTAGATATATTTTTTAATAATAAACATGTTTTATGAAGATGTATTAATCGGAACAATCGGGATCAACCTTCCGATTAACTGATATATACTTTCTCTGATGAAGGAAGATTCAGGGAATTTTTGATGTGTGTGTTTTTTGAGTGAGGAGAGAGTCCTCTTCTTCCTCTACCCATATGTGTGTATATATATATATGTATTGTAGTGGGTCCCTCATATCTGTTTGTTAGGATTATGAGGGCAATTCCTTTATAGTGGGCCCACCCCGAAAACCGTTTTTCTTTTTTCTCGGGCTTCCTTTCTCGGCACGCTTTTAACCGCGCACTTGTTTGGAGACTTTCTTGGATGTATTCATATCTATATATTTCGAATATGCATATCTATTTAGATATTGTTTTCCCCTTATGTTATGTACAAAATAAAAAGAGAGGTGATGATATGTCACGTCTTCAAGTCCCCCTAGACCGGATGAACTTTATTGTTCTGGAAGTTATTCGATCTGTATATACGTATGGATGTATTTATTACTATTGTTACTTGTTATTTTATGATGTGAGAAAGGGGGTCTAGTTATTTCCTAGAGATTGACCGGCGCTGCCTCTTGAGTTCTCCTCTTTCCTCTTGGTCTCCCGCTCTTTTCTAGGAATTTCAAAAATCAAACCGAATTCTCCCCTCCCCTTAACGTATATATATCATGTGAGAAAAGGGGGAACGTTACATTTCTTGTTTCTAAAAAAAAAACTTCTCATCCGACTTTTTCGTCTTCTTCGGCTTGCGATGGCTCCCAAATCGGCGAAATTGCCCAAAGCTTCGACTTCTTCTCCGGCCAAAAGCCTGCTTTCTGTTTCCAGTTATGAGTTCAACTAGTCCCCGACGGATTTTAGCGAATTTCTTCAGGAGTTCCGAATTCTATCCGAGTGGAACCCGGAGCTACCTGCTACAGGCTTTACGGCCGTGAATGCCCCACTCGGCAAGGTTTGTTTATATATGGATTTCTTCCGTTTTTCCCATTTTAGGCTTCCCATTAGTAGGTTCTGTCTTCGCATGTTGGAGGAATATGGTCTTCATATATCCCAGATGAGCCCCCTAGCTTTGATCCGCCTGTACCATTACGAGTTTGTTTTACGAAGCGTTCGGGAGAAAGTTGTACCCCTCTTTTTCCATGTGTTTTTCAAGTTGGTGAAGAAAGATGATTGGTATTCTTTCGACCAAAGAGGGGGTCCTTCCATGGTGCTTAAAGTCCCTTCGAGTTCCTGAGATAAGAACTGGAGGAACAAGTTCTTTTATATTGATGAAAAAGTGATTCCCGGTAAGATGCACTAGTGATCCCCCGCGGACCCCATTGTTGACCCTATTCTTGAAGAGGGCGCTTTCAAGAACCATGCCCTGTACCAGTGGCTTTGCCAACATCCTACTGATATTCAACCCATTCCTGAACACGCTCTTGTTGCCGCTGGTATTAGTCGTTTTTGGGACTCCCCTTTTACCAAGCATGCGTATCTTACCAAAGATGGAGGTGTTCTTCATCCTTATTTCCATAACGTTATTAGATTGTTCCCTTTTTTAACACGTATGTTGGTTTTGCCTTTTCCAGGTGAGGGCTACTTCTTCGATGTGCTATCGGAGACCCGCCGTGGGTCGTTAGTTCCCAAGAAAGTGCTCCTAAAACCCTGTGAGGTTCCATTTTTACAGTTCACGTTTCGCCATTTTGCCTTCCCTTCCGGAGAAGACATCCCTTGGGGCGCCCCTATTGTAAGTTTTTCATTAATTTATTCTTCCCTTTAACTAAAATCATAATCCCGGAAGATAATTAACCTTTCCTCTCAGGTCACATTTTCTGATTTATCGGAAGAACCTCCCTTGATCAGGACCTCAAGAAGGTCTTTGTGTTCCGGTTCCTCGGAAGCTGCACGTGAGCCGCCCTCTACATCTTCTGGCTCCTTATTAGAGGCGTTCCTGGTGGCTGATCCGCCGGGGGATCACGCGGACCCCCTTATTAATCAGGACATATCAGCCTTTATAATGGTGAGCACACCTCACTCACCCTCTGATTCTACTTCAACCTTCCCGGGTCGTATTTCGACCTCCACGGATCCTATCATAGCTCCTAAAGCCAGTGCTGGTTCAACATCTTTAGCTCCTTGCCCTCCAGTGACCGATGATTCTTCTGCCGCGGGTGCTACTTCTTCCATCCTTACTGGTTCTGCCTCTTCCCCTGAGCCTGCTTCCCAGCTACGGGCCAAACGATTGGCCTCCGTTATGCTAGACAGATTTTCGCGAAAATGCTCAGGTATGTTAACTAGATTTTTGGTTCATCATTTTCGTTATCCTTTTGCTAATCCGAATTTTCCTTCTTTTTGCAGTGGTGAGTCCCCCATTTTCAGCCCCCAGTAAGAAGTCTAAGGGGATCCACTCTTCCCGCATATCTACTGCTACTTCTTCTGTTCTAATTACCACAGACCCAGCATCCACTTAATTAATTTCCTCTCTTCCTCTTCCCAATTCAGCTCTGCCATCTTCCGCCTTATCTACCCCTGCCACCTTAGCTTCCATTCCTACCTTTTCGTCAATTACTACCACTTCCCGGGAAGTCCCTTGCCCCCCGGATTTACCCTTTTTTCTCCATCGAAGTTAGTAACTCCACCCTTTGAGCTCCCTTCTCGACCCAACGTTCGTGATCCTGCTACTTTCGACCCTTGCATTCTCTTTCTACCTGACTGGAGCCCTAAACAGGGTACGCTATTGAATGATCCCCTATCTTGTCGGGAATTCTTATTCCAAGGAGTGCCTCCGGCGGAAGCCCAAATGGTGCAGGGCCTCCCTTTATCAGAACTTGGTGATCATCTGGCTTTATCCCTTAGCTCTCTCGTTTCGTGCCTTCCCGAGTTGGGTTACCGATCAGAATTTTACGAGAAGGAATTGCTAAGGTTGGGTACAGAACACAGGGCTATTTCCTCTTATTTGCTCCAGTTGCGCCAGAAGAATAAAGAAGAGGAAGAGGAAGAGGAATTAGTATCTTTACGTCATCAGGTTGCAGACCTTCGCGCCAACTGCGTGAATTCCCTCAGGCCTCAAGACGGGCTCGACCAAAAAGAATCTGACCTCAATAATTTAAAAGCTAGACTATCGGCGGAAAGGGAAGGTTTTGTGTCTCAAATGGCCACGACCACTCAACACCTCATGCAGCGTAATAAAGACAACAAAGAACTTCGAGCCAAAAACAGGGTCTTATCTGATTCCTTGCACGGGGCAGAGGTCAAACTGCAAAAACTAATGGGGGATTTAGAGTCCTCTCTTGCTTCAGTATCTGATCTTAAATCCCAAAAAGAATGGCTGATCCAGGAGGGCATTCCGCGGTCCTTTGACGCTCTGCGCTTTAGTCCTTCCTACTTGAGCATTATAGACGACATCACCACATCTTCCGATCTACTTGGCCGTCATCAAGGTATTCGCGAGGGTTACGCTATGTCTCAAGAAGGGGCGTAGCTTAGATGAACATCTTGTGTTTGCTTCTCCCGCGGTTGACATGCTAGGTTCTGCCTGTGAGGCTCTGGCAGATCCCAAGGTTCCTATTCTTGACGCCATTGTTTCTACAGGCTCCGATGATGACTTAGAAGGGTTGAAGGAGCTCTTTAAATCACCTGATGTCTTAAAAGGCGGAGGCGAGGCTTCTTCCAGTAAGGGTGGAACCCCTGAGTCCTAGTCTGTTTACTAGATTATGTTTGTATTTTGATTTTGGCCTTATTTTTGGTAGGCCTGCTTTGTAATAGCTACAATAATTTATTAAATTCACCTTGGATCCTTTCGGTCTATAAAAATGATACTTGTATTTATTTCTTGAACTCGTCCTGTTTCATTGATGTGTTGCAAAACACATCTGTTTTTCTATTTGTTTTTAATTGTTTTTGTACAGTTTTATTTAACTTTAGAGTCAATTGATGCTGGTGCTTCACATTTATACAAATTTATGCTCGCAGGTAATAAACATATCAATTTTTAGCAAAAGATCAAGAAAACGAGCCCCCGGTTGGACGAAGACGGACCTGAGAACAAAGAAAGCAAAATTCTGGATTTTTGAACCCTTCGCGTAGCGCGAAGCCCATCTGAAACCCTGTCGCGGTACGCGACAGATGAAAATGACCAAATTGCCCTTCATTAATCATTACGGTTTGACCCGACTAATTTGTCGGGTAGCGAAACCCTTCGCGTAGCGCGAAGGGGTTTGGTGCAGCCGTCGCGGTACGCGACGCGGGGGAAAATTCAGAAAATCGAGTTTGTTTGGTTAAAAACGGGTGGAGCTTCAGAATTAGGGCATCTTGGAATAGGAGAGACGGCAGGGGCGACCAAGGAGGCGATTTGAAGATTTAGAAGGCTAAGGATTGAGGAATCAAGGCTTAGTATCGAAGACATCGGGTGTTCTTCATTCGGTTATTTGGTTTATTTGTTCTCTTTTGAATCCTATGGTTTTCAATTACATTAAACAGATTATGGATTGTTTTCATATGATGTTTATTGGCTAAACTCTTAGAACTATCTAGGTTAGATGATTATACATGATTGACTTGGTTTATTTTTGTGTTGGAACATTATGATGTGATGGATTTATGATTTAAAGACTTGGTTTGGAATATTGGATGTGTATGTGTGTCTTTGATTGTTGAATGATTGATATTATGTTCCTCATGTGTCTTGGAGATTGTCTTTCGCAAAATAGGTGCATGCTAGAATCAATTACTGTGTGTTTTTTATTAGTGGATGAGTTGCTTTGGCCGAGTGATTCATAGGAGGGTTTTATTATGATTTAGACGATTAAGATGTGCAACCAACTTTAATAGCCGTGAGGTGAAAAGTTGTTGATAAGTCTTGGTTGTTAGCTTGTTAGGTTAGAGGCTTCGTGAGAAGATCAGTCTGATTTGTCTATAAAACCTTGTTTATTGAGTCCAATATGAAAATCCAAGTTATCCCTAGCATTTGAGTGAACTGTGACTTTCGCGCTGTGAGGTAGATTGTTTTAACAGTTATTTCTTAGGTGTTTTGAGATTATTGTACTGTGAGGTAGATAATCTAGCGGATACTTCATAAGTAGTTGGATGACCTGTGAAGGGAATCCTTTTAACCGGTGGTTTAACGGCTTTTAGGACCCTTAGTTGACTATCCTTGAGAAGGGTCGAGGATGCTCTAGGTTTCCTTTGAGTTTAGTACTTAAAGATCCTGGTATCACATTAGTTCCATCCCTGATAGAATCTTGTCAAGCATGTATATGATTCAAGCCTAGGTAGTGTTTTCTTTCTCTTGATTTAGTCTTTGTTTCGTTGCTTGTTCGTCTTTAATCCTGTTTTATTTTAGTTATTCTTAGTTTTGTTAGCAAAACCCCCCTCCTTATTATTATTTTATTTAAGTACAAATTTTGTATAGATAAGTCATAGAGTCTAGTTAGTATAGTATGTAGAAGTCTGTGGTTTCGATATCCGGACTTGCTTTTGCTCTGCTACATACGATATGTACACTTGCCAGTCGGTAGCTTAGGTTTTAGAGAGTCTAGATTTATTACTTTGTGTCTATTTTAGAGTCGGTTTTTAGTTAGTTTATTAGCTAAGCTCCGTCGACATCATTCATCCTATAGTGTCCTTTTATTTTTGAGGTAAAAAGTTCAGATGTTTATATTCCCTAGAAAGCCTGTTGGGTTCCTTCCAACAGTGAATCCTCGGGAATCCTTCTGTCTGTGTACAACTTGTTAGGTAGTGGTTTGACACTTTACAGCTGTATCTTTTTGCTCGTGGCCGTTGATCCCCAATTTTATGGGGATTTGGTCGTAGCTTTTTATGGCTCTATAAATAGGGCCTCAATCACTTCACCAAGCCCAAACCCTACCTTCAAGTTCTATCTTATCTTTTCTATTTGATGTCTTCTCCTCCTCTTTCTTTCTTATCCTTGAGGATCCCTTATCCCATGTCAAAGGGTTCTTCCTCTTTGCTTTTAAGTTGCTACGCTCCGGCATCGTCCTCTCCCCCACCAGCCATGGAAGCCGAGCGACCGTGATCCCATCTCTTCCGGGGATTCCTTATCACATGTCAAAAGTTACTGCTCGGGGGTTGTAATGAAAGGTTCATGTGACAGGATCTATCCGCAGTTTACCTTGTGCTTTGCCCAAAAGGGAAAGAAGGCTGAGGATTCCTTATCACATGTCACCTATCTACGCACCAATGAAGGCGTTGGTGATGCTTTCATGCTGCTTCTCTTCAAGATCCTTTGGAGCTTGTTCCAGTTGTCCCTCTGCTTCTATTTCCTTTTTTGCCTGTCCTTGTTGCTATATTTGCCAGAGACGATGCCTGCTAGATTTTTCTTTTTTGCCTGTATTTACTTGTCTTGTATTTGGATGTCATTGCTGGTTTCTCATCTTAAAGCTTATTTTTGGTATTTATTTGTATTTTTACTAAATTATTGAAGTAATTCATCTTGTATACTTTTGTTTACCTAATAAATGGAGGTTCTTTGTCTTAAGATATCTTAACGAAAGAATTTGGAATGTTCTCCTAATCACTTTTGACTTTATTGACTGTTTTCATGATTTTTGAAGACCCTTTGAAGGTCTTATTCTGTTTATTGCGTACGTATTTATGATAAAGACCTTTTGAGGGTCTGATGACTATTTTCGTGCATATACGGAAAGGGGGAGACCTTTATGATGAGGACCTTTTGATGGTCCCTTGTGCATTCTTGCACGGGGGATAGAGACCTTTTGAGGGTCTATAGCGCATTTTTGCGCATTCGTCAGAGATGATGACCTTTTGAGGGTCCATGGCGCGTCTTGGCGTGTACAAGGGAGGATGAAGACCCTTTTGAGGGTCCATTACATCATACTACACCTATCTTTGAGGTGGAGACCTTTTGAGGGTCAATGGTACTTTTTAGCATATGCATGTGAGATAAGGACCTTTAGAGGACCTGCTGCGTCTTGTTGCGCATGTGTTCAACACAAAGACCTTTTGAGGGTCTGTTTTGGGTTAATTTTACTTGACATTTACCGAAAACCCATACAAGACGTCATTTTATTATGAACTAGTATGCTCATTAACTTGCTAAAACATAAAATAGAACTCGCTTGCCTGCCTATGTTTCACATGTAACATTTTTTTGATTGAGCCCCATTCCAAGCCTGTGGTACTTTGCTTCCATCTAGCAATGCCAAGCTATATGCTCCTTTCCCTAGTACCTCGTGGACCATGTAGGGCCCCTCCCAATTCGGCCCCATCTTTCCTTGCTCACCCGCCCTGCTGGCTTTGTTATTTCTCCACACATATTCTCCCTTTTTGAGCTGCATCGGGTAAACTTTTTTATTATAATATTTTTTTCCAGTTGCCTCTTCTACCTTTCTTCCTCCAACGCAGCCCTCTCTCTTCTTTCTTCCAATACGTCTAAATTCCTTCTTAGCTCTCCATTATTGTCCATTGTGTCCACGCTGGCCACCCTTTGGGATGGCAACCCTACCTCCGCCGGTATCATTGCCTCTGACCCGTAGGTTAAACTGAAAGGGGTTTCTCTATTGCTTGTATTAGGCATGGTCCTATGAGCCCACAAGACGCTGGGCAATTTGTCTACCCATGAAGCTCCTGTTTCCTCCAACCTCTTTTTCAGGCCTTCCACCAGACTTCTGTTGATCCTCTCTACTTGTCCATTACTCTGCGGATACGCTAATGAACTAAAGATTTGCTTTATCTTCATCTCCTCGCACCATTGTTGGAAATATTTGTCAGCAAATTACGTTCCATTATCGCTAACCAGATACAGAGGAATTCAAAATAGGCAAACAATTTGTTCCCATATGAACTTCTTTACTTGTTTGGACGTAATTGCTGCTAAAGGTTTCGCCTCCACCCATTTGGTGAAGTAATCAGCAGCTACTATCAAAAACTTCACTCCCCCTTGTCCAGGTGGGAATGGCCCGACCAGGTCAACCGCCCATTTCTGAAAAGACCACGCCGAGGTAACAGGGATTAACTCATTCTTTGCGCGAGTCAAAAAAGGCGTGTGCTTCTGACAAGCTTGACACTTTTTTATTTCTTCCACCATGCTAAGATGCATTCCAGGCCAGTAGTATCCTGCATTAGTTAGTTTTGCCACCACACTGGGCCCTGCATGGATTCCACAAATACCTGCGTGGACTTCCCTTACCAAATAGTTAGCTTCCTCCATATCTACACATTTCAATAAAGGCCCTAGGAATGTCCTTCTGTACAGCTCCCCTCCCTGTATTTCATAATGCTGGGCTTTACACCTTAACTTGTGTGCTAACATACTATCTCCCGGAAGTTCACCTTTGACCAAATAATTGATTATAGGATCCATCCAGGCGGTTTCCCCTTCCTGTATTACACTCACCATCCTTATCTCAGCAGTTGGCGCAGATATCTCTTCCACTGAAATTTCCTTAACTAGGTCCTCAAAACTTGAGGCTAATTTGCTCAAAGCATCCGCCTTCCGGTTTTGGCTTCGTGGCACGTGTATTATTACGCAGGTTTCAAATTTAGCCATTAAACTCTCTGTAACTCTCACATACTACCTCATCCGTTCCTCTTTGACTTCATACACCCCATTGATTTGGTTTGCCACTAGTAAAGAATCTACATGCGCCACTACTCCTTGAGGGCTCACCACCATGACTCCTACTCCCGCACCCTCCATACTCGACGCCCCATCTGTATATATTTCCCATACTTTATGCGCTTTGTCTCTTCCGTCCTTTTTCATTTCCTCGCAGGACCCTTTTGGTACTTCTGCTATGAAGTCTGCTATGACTTGTGCCTTAACTGTTGTTCTTGGCTTGTATGCCAGATCAAACACCCCTACCTTGATAGCCCACTTTGCAAGTCTTCCCGAGATTTCTGGTCGCTTAAGGATTTGCTGCAAAGGGTAGGATGTTATCACCTCCACTTGGTGCGCTTGAAAATATCTCCTAAGTCTTCTTGATGAATGAACCAACGCCAGTACTAACTTTTCAAACATGGTGTAATTTACTTCCGGCGGAGTAAGGACTCTTCTAACGTAATACACCGGAGTTTGGATGCCGTTTCTTTCTACCAATAGGACCGAACATATAGCCCTCTCTGAAGAGGACAAATATAATTGCAAGGTTTCTCCCCTACGCGGAGCTGTTAACACAGGTAATCCCTCCAAGCATCTTTTTAAATCTTCAAAGGCTTGATCTGTTTCCGTTGTCCACTGGAATTCCTTTCCTATTTCCTTTCTGAGGGCTGCGATGAATGGCAATGACTTCTCCGCATGCTTAGATAGAAACCTATTAATTGCCACCAATCTTCCGTTCAAGGTTTGTACATCTTTAACCGACCTCGGCGGAGTCATACTTCTGATAGCTTCTACCTTTTCGGGGTTTGCTTTGAAACCTTCTTTTGTAACCACTACTCCCAAAAACTTTCCCTCCATGACTCCAAACGCACACTTAACCGGGTTCAGCTTTATGTTATACTTGTGCAATTGCCCTAATGTTTCCGCTAAGTCCATCAACATTATTTCCTCTTCTCGGCTCTTGATGACTAGGTCATCCACGTATACTTCCAAATTTTTCCCAATTTGTTCTTTAAATACCATGTCCATCATTCTCTGGTATGTATCTCCCGCATTTTTTAACCTGAAGGGCATCTTTGTGTAACAAAAAATGCCTATGTCTGTGTGGAAAGCCGTCTTGTTCTCATACTCCCTTGCCATTTGAACCTGATGATATCCTTTGTAGGCATCCAAGAAACATTTTATGGGGAAATCTGCCAATGAATCTACCTTGAGGTCTATCTCTGGCAACAGGTAGTTGTCTTTTGGGCATGCCTTGTTCAAGTCCTTATAATCAATACACATTCGCCAAGCGCCATCTGACTTTTTTACCATCACCAGATTTGCCACCCACGTTTGGTGCTTGGTTTCTCTTAGGATTCCCGCGTCCACCAGCTTCCTTACTTCTTTGATAATTGCTTCCCTTCTTTCTGCCCCCATACTCCTTCTCTTTTGGACTACGGGTTTTTTTGATGGATGAATTTTCAGCTGATGCTCCACTATTTCTCGTGGTACTCCAGTCATGTCCAAGTGATGAAAGGCAAAGACATCCATATGTCTCCTCAAGAGCCCTTTTACGCGGGAGCGGACGTCTTCCGATAAATCCTTCCCTAAAGTGACCGTTTGTTTCGGGAACTTAGGGTTGATGATCCATTTCTCGTCTGTTACTAGCTGCCACTCTTTGGTGGTTGTCGGTGCCCATTTTTTTGTTATTGCACATTGTTCTTCGGCTTTTATAGACATTTGCCCTCCCGGTGTGGGAAAAATGATCATGCTTTGAGCTGTAGATACCCATGCGGCTAACAAGCCTAAGGCTATCCTCCCCAATATGGCATTGTGTCTGGTTTCCGCTTTGATAATTAAAAACGCCAAGTTGATCGCGCGCTGCTTCTTCCCTTCTACCATGATTAACGGTAAGCTAATCTTCCCTATAGGCCTTACCATGTCCCCCGAGAAGCCCATGACTGGGTAATATACCCCTTCCATCATCTTTTGATCTTCCTGCGACATCCTCCTGAACGTGTGTTCATATAAGATATCAGATGAACTGCCTGTGTCAATGAAAATCTTGTGCATCCTATATTTTCCCACCATGGCAGTTACGCTCAGGATGTTTACACTGTAATACCCGTCGCTCGCCGGCACTGTTAGAGGTACACACATCCAAGCCTCCAACCCGTCTGCGCGCCTTTTCAAGCCCTCTTTCGGGCTTCCCTCTTCATTTTCTATGGTGCATATTTCATGCGCTATTTTTCCTTCCTCTTTCTCATCATTGCTGGGTGCTTTTTTCCCCTTTTCGTGAGTAACCAGATGTCCTAACTTCCCCTCTGTATAAAATTTTTCAACTTGCCTTTTCAGGTGCCAACAATCTTCAGTGTCATGGCCGTGTATCTTATGGTAGCTACAGTATTTCGATTTATCCTGCGCGGGGTTTTCCCTTAATGGACGGGGTTGTTCCCACCTCAAACCTTTGGTTCACCAAATTTCACTAGCTGTTTTAGTGAGCGCCGGATAATCATCACGCTTCTCACCCCTCTTCCACGTGATACTAGACACCTCCCGGGGAGTATACGGCGTGTACTGATGTCGACGGAGCTTAGCTATAAAACTAACTAAAAAAACCGACTCTAAAATAGACACAAAGTAATAAATCTAGACTCTCTAAAACCTAAGCTACCGACGGGCAAGTGTACCTATCGTGTGTAGCAGAGCAAAGCAAGTCCGGATATCGAACCCACAGTGTAACATCAGTGCCGGACGCGTGCCGGAACAGTGATTGCAACAGTAAACTTGTACAGTAACTCAGGTACACATTTCGTGAAACCATGTTTATACTATTGATACATTTTGATTAACATGAAACTATTATACGATTGTCTGAATCTGACTAAAACCTTAGGGTTTAACATGTCAGAAACATATCAGACAACACGGTGTTGAAACATAAATACTTGATACGATACTATTGTATATAAACGTATGTGAGGTTAAACAAAACAAAAACATAACGGTTGTTGTTACGAAATGCTTAACCGACGAGTTATTCGTATAGGTGACGATCTGTACGAATGATTCTGAGGGTTTAACGTTCTCAAATAATGACTTAACAGTAGAAAACAAGAATCAGAAAGCCAAACCATCGACGTGTTCGTTCGAATGACGATCGAACGAATACGCGCGATGGCGACGCGATCTGACGAAACGAAAACGAAAACAAATAACGATACGAACGATCACAAATTTAAGGAAATAAAATATTTCCTATTTTACAATTTTGAAACTGATCATAAATAAAAATAAACTAAACTATTTTACGAAATCGTGAACAAATTAAACAAAATGCGTAAAATATTATAATTCGATAAATAAATAAACGAAACGATACTTAAAATAAATTTTGATAATAATTGTATTCTAAACATCCGAAAATAATTCTTTTTATTTTATTTAAGAAAAACGCGCGTAACGTGCTGGATACGCGATGAAAATACGAACCGAGCAACCGAAACGAACCCGAACACCCACGGGGTATATAAACCCTAAATTATCTCATTTAATTCATTTCTACCAACTCCCTCTCTCACTAAAACACCCAAGTCGTTCTTCTCTCTCTCTCTAGCAAGAACTCATCTTTCAAGCTCCATATCTCATCCATTTGTGGATGAAATCACGCAATCTTGGTGTCTAAACGAAGCTCTCCTCGTCCTCTACGCAAAAGTACAACTGATCTGTAGGATTTCAAAACCGATTTCGAGGTATTGAGCATTAAATATTCGGGAAATAGGGTTTTGTACACCTTGGTCCGACACACACATACCTAACCGACTGAAAACCCTAATCCACGCACACATACACTTTTGTGGGTTGATCTTCACTCCTCAACACCGATAGAAACCAGTTGAGACCACCTAATTCGATGGAAGTGATGATGAAGAGTACAGGTTCGCTGGAAGGCTTGGGGTAGCCGAACCTGTGCAATGGTTGGCGAACCATAGACAATCAGCCGAGCCGCAAACGCTATCACCGAACCTTCATTATCAACTCTGAAGATCTCGGGCGAACCCTATCGACTCACCGAACCTATTGCTGCAACCAGTTGGTTGGCCAAACCCTCGGCTAATCACGAACCTTACTAACCGAATCAATTTCAGCGAACCCTCATAGGACACAAACCTTGACAGCTCGATCAACCGAACCATCAACGAACCATGAGAAGGCAGCCGAACCTTGCAGGTCCTACGAACCTTATGATGTCTAGCCGAACCCCATGCAACAAGACCATGCAAACTCATTTAACTCGATGGGTCATAATCGACCAAAACCCACATAATTCATCCGACCCATTCTTTTGCTAAGGGCCACGAAATTTATCACAGCCCACATTAACCGGCCCAAATAATGTTTCGGCCCAATTGGGATGTAACAAGGCCCAACTATTTATCCTAGGTATTCGGCCCAACCTAAACACACCGGCCCACTCCTTGTTCGGCCCAGAAAATAACTTAGTCGGCCCAACGAAGAATTAACTTGGCCCACTAACATTTGAGGCCCACTTATTGCCTAAGCCCAATTTTACCACGAATGGCTTACAAGATTATCCGGCCCAATGGGTGTTAAGTAATTGATAAACATATGAATGAAAGCTGAAAATGATGAAAACAAAGAACAAACACATTGAGGAAATAAACCTTTCGTTTGCTATAAAATGATAACAAGTTTTAAACAAGTTACATAAAAGTTTAGAAGTATTATATGCAAATGATAACTTGTGATTAATGAACAAGTAGGAAATCTTTAACAAAGAAGAATTGGGGCCGGATAACAAACAAGATTCGTAAGTGTTAGTCAACTTTAGGTCTAACGCTTACACGCGCAACAAACCCTTACAAACTTGTGCTTATAAGCTACAACACTATGAAATCAATACAGGATCATGAACATTACAACCAGTGCAAACAAAGAGAGCGTGCATTCTTATTCTACATAGTCAATCACTAAGGACACAAGGTGAGTTCATTTGTCCCTTTTCAAACTTATTTGTTTTACTTCGGGACTGAGAAGCATGTTAAACATTTTCATAAACTATTGAAATGTTCTTTAATGCTTTAAACATAAACATGATACTTATGTTGAAACTTATGTGTGGAACTTAGTATTCTTTGAAAAGCAATAGACTTGAAACTTATACTTTAAACTTGATGCTTGAAACCATATGTTGGATGCTTATGAGACTTGATGCTTAAACATGAGATTAGATGCTTGTGAAACGATATACTTAAACGTGAGACTTTATGCTTGTGAAAACTATATGCTTAAACATGAGACTTGATGCAAACCTATGGGATTCATGATGAAACAATGTGTGGACACTTGAAACTATATGCTTGAGACTACTACTTGCGCATGAAACATTGTACATGCATCTAATCATAGGCTACGTAATTGCTAAACGACTGCTAGTGCAGAACTTGTACCTATGGATTGAGATACATGTAAAACATAACCGTAACGAGGCTAAGCTATTACCTATATAAGAGACATGTAATTGCTAAACGACTGCTAGTGCAGAGCTTTTGTCTGCTTATATGAGGTATGTAATTGCTAAACATAACCATAACGAGGCTAAGCTATTATCTATATAAGAGACATGTAATTGCTAAACGACTGCTAGTGCAGAGCTTTTTTCTGCTTATATGAGATATGTAATTGCTGGATTACTTGTGTATGCATGGCTTGTGTCTATGTATGAGATACGTAATTGCTAAACGACTGCTAGTGCAGAGCTTGTATCTTGTATAGGAGACATGTAATTGCTAGACTAAGCTTAACTAATTCATGAGATACGTAATTGCTAAACGACTGCTAGTGTAGAGCTTGTATCTATCCGTGAGCTACGTAATTGCTAAACGACTGCTAGTGCAGAGCTTGTACTCACGCATGAGATTAGGGACAGCTAAACTATGTGCGTGTGAAACTATGATGCTTGATAAACATACTTGGAAACTAACACTTGTGAACACTATAGACTTGTAAACTTTGAAACAGAAAACAAAAGCTTTGATGAGGAATGGGTTGATTGGTAGGTAAAATGCTTAATTATTATTAACAACAATGTCATATCTGGATTAGTATGTGGTGAGATGGCGTCTGGGCGGGTTGTAGGCTCGACTCAGGGGTATGCCCTATATATAAGCATACCGATTTGGATATTACACGTGGAGTTAATGAGGTTAAGGTTTTACCGAAGGAGGTTTGTTAAAACTATTTTAAACTTATAAACTTTATGAACTCACCAACCATTGCGTTGATTTTGTTTTCTTACATACATTCTCAGGTGAAGAACAGGTATAAGCTAAGGCTTCAGGATTTGCATACTAGGCTGCCCAGATAGAGGACCTAGTAGACTTTTGGGAAGCACATCTTTTGTTGATGATACGCATTACTTTTGATATCTTGTACATATACAAGATATAAACATTTGATTCTTTAGTTAGGTTTACTTAGTTAAATTGCTGAACTTTGATGTTGTAATTTAACTTTGTAATCCTAGTTATTACTTGATTGTGCTTTAGTTACTCTTAAACATTGATGCTATGTAAACAATCTGATCGTCTTGATTATCACCCACGATATCACGCCTCGGGAACCTTCCGCCCGACGGGGACTTCGATCCAACCCCGCCGGCTCGGGGGTGACAGATTGGTATCAGAGCTCAAGGTTATAGAGAATAATAGGTCATTTACTTAAAACGGTTTGGCCTAGACTATAACTTAGGGACCCTCATATAAAGAACATAAGATTTAAGTTTGCATTGTGTCTTCTGCATTCGATCACTGCACTAACCAAATTCTTTTGGTTATGATCAGAATGCCGCCAAGAAGACAGCCTACGCCTGTACCCACTAGTCAGACATCTGCTCCACACTCATCGACACCGTCACCACCAGATTCACCACCGCCACCTTCTCCTCCTCCGTTGATCCCTCCTCCGAACCCGAATGCGGGTCCAATTATTGATCCTGCTACTATCGCGTTGGCGACGCTGCTGAAAGATGTCATCCCCGAGATGATAAATCGGATTCAAGGCCATGGCAACACTTCTGGCCATACTACAGGAGAGGCTAGTGGAAACACTAGTCATACTTCAGATTGCTCCTACAAATCCTTTGTAGGATGCAAACCACCAAGCTTTACTGGCGTAGAAGGAGCTGTTGGATTAATCCAATGGTTAGAAAAGATGGAGAACACTCTGGACATTAGCAGCTGTCCAGAACACCATAAAGTTCGCTATGCAGCTGGTTCATTTAGCAAGCGAGCACTGACATGGTGGAATGCTCAGATCCAAGCAAAAGGAAGAGATGAGGCAATGGCAATGCCTTGGGCAGAATTTAAACTTCTTTTGAGGAATGAGTTCTGTCCGAAACATGAACTGCAACAGCTGGAGATTGAGCTCTCGAACCATGTAATGAAGGGAGCTGACCATATGACCTTCACCACTCGCTATCATGAGTTGGTAGCTTTGGTACCAGAGATGGTACCAACATTGGAAAAGCTGATTGACCGTTATGTAGCGGGACTACATTCTTGTATTCAAAGTATTGTGCTAGCTGCATATCCCGCTACCTTGGAGTCTGCTATCTCCCTCTCAGCTAAACTTACCAATGTGATGGTGAGGTCTGGAGTCTTAAAAGATGAAGCTGGAAAAGCCAAGGAAACAACAACCATGAAACCAGAGTACCACCAGAAAAAGAAACAAAAGGTTGTAAAGAACTATGCGGCCGTCACTCCTCTGCGACAGGCACCTGCAGCACCTGTCAATCCTACTACTAGGGGCTATGGGGGAGAACATCCTTAGTGCACTCATTGCAAGTATCATCATCCTCCTGCTGCTCAATGCAGGAAGTGCACTAACTGTGGTCAGTTTGGCCACTGGGTTAGCAAATGTCGTATTGCTGTGAATCAGGCTACCAACACTGCAGCAAGAGCACTACTTCCACCACCACCACCACCACAGAATCCAGGCAACAACAACAACAACAGAGGATGCTACACCTACGGGGAAACGGGTCATTTCTCCCGCGACTGTCCAAAGAGAGTGCAACCTGGAGCACAAGCACCTCGCGGACGAGCTTTTGTTATTGGAGCCAATGCTGCTTGCCAAGACCCTAATGTGGTCACTGGTACATTTCTTTTACATGACTCTTATGCATCTATACTATTTGATACTGGTGCAGACCAGAGTTTTATTTCATCTTATTTTGCACAACAACTTAGTCTTACTGAGGAAGCTTTAGACTCCCCTTACATCATCGAAGTAGCGAATGGGAAACAAGTTACAGTTAGCACTATACTTAGGAACTGCCCACTTACACTCGTAGATCACACATTTACCATCGACTTGTTGCCGATGGAGTTGGGCAGTTTCGACATCATTGTGGGAATGGACTGGCTATCACTCAATAGAGTTGAAGTCATCTGTTTAGAAAAGCTACTTCGGATTCCAGTAACGGATGATCGTGTATTGGAAGTTCGTGGGGATCAAGCAAAGCGAAACGTAAAGATCATATCATGCATAAAAGCGCGTAAGTGTCTACAAAAGAAATGTATAGCTTTCTTGGCTCACGTGATGGAGAAAGAGAAAGACAAGAAAACAATACAAGACGTACCGATAGTGAAGGAGTATCCTGAAGTGTTTCCTGAAGATCTACCTGGTTTGCCACCTGTGCGACCGGTAGAATTTCGTATTGATCTGATTCCTGGAGCAACACCTGTTGCTAAATCTCCTTACAGGTTAGCACCTTCGGAGATGCAGGAATTATCCAACCAACTACAGGAACCGCTTGATAAAGGTTTCATCCGACCGAGCTACTCACCTTGGGGAGCTCCGGTTTTGTTCGTGAAAAAGAAGGATGGATCTTTTCGCATGTGCATAGACTACAGGGAGTTAAACAAACTAACCATCAATAATCGGTATCCATTACCGAGGATTGATGATGTTTGATCAATTGCAAGGAGCTCAATACTTTTCGAAGATCGATCTGCGTTCCGGATACCACCAGCTAAGAGTACAATATGAAGACATACTGAAGACGGCGTTTCGTACCAGATACGGGCATTACGAGTTCATGGTGATGCCTTTTGGGTTGACGAATGCACCCGCGGTTTTCATGGATCTCATGAACCGTGTGTGTAAGCCGTATTTAGATCAATTTGTAATTGTTTTCATTCATGTCATATTGATCTATTCTAAGAGCAAAGTAGAGCATGAGCAACATATTAGAACGATCTTGGAACTGTTAAAGGAAGAGAAACTCTATGCCAAATTCTCTAAGTGTGAGTTTTGGCTAAAGGAGGTTCAATTCCTAGGTCACGTTGTTAACAGTGAGGGAATACATGTTGATCCCGCCAAGATTGAGGCAATAAAAGATTGGGACACTCCGAAGACACCGACGGAGATACGTTCTTTTCAAGGCTTAGCAGGCTATTACAGAAGGTTCATCTTGAACTTTTCTAAGATAGCCCTGCCACTCACAAAACTAACACAGAGAGCGAGCCATTCGTTTGGGAACAGAATCAAGAAGAAGCCTTTCAGACTTTGAAGCAAAGACTATGTGATGCTCCGATCTTATCTCTCCCAGACGGTTGTGATGACTTTGTTGTGTACTGTGATGCATCTCATCAGGGACTTGGCTGTGTACTCATGCAGCGGGACAAATTTATTGCGTATGCTTCAAGACAACTAAAGATTCATGAGAAAAACTACACTACTCATGATTTGGAGCTAGGAGCTGTGATATTTGCTTTAAAAATCTGGAGACATTACTTATATGGCACCAAGTGTACCATATTTACAGATCACAAAAGTCTGCAACACATATTTGATCAGAAGGAACTCAATATGCGACAGCGACGTTGGGTTGAGCTTCTGAATGACTATGACTGTGTAATCAAGTACCATCCGGGCAAGGCAAATGTTGTAGCTGATGCCTTGAGCCGGAAGGAATGAGTCAAACCCTTGCGCGTCAAAGCAATGGGAATGACTGTCAGACAAACTTACACGACAACATTCTGCAAGCACAACAAGAGGCGATTGAACGAGGAAACTTGAAGAAAGACTTAGATTGTGGAGTGGAGAAACAACTGGGAACAAAACCTGATGGACTTGTTTACTTCAAAGATCGTATATGGATTCCTGCAGTAGATGAGTTAAGGAAGCTTATTTTTGACGAAGCACACAAAACCAAGTACTCTGTGCATCCCGGTGCCGATAAAATGTACCAAGACTTACGAGCATTTTATTGGTGGCCGGGCATGAACAAAGACATAGCTGAGTATGTTGGTCGATGCCTTACGTGTGCTAAAGTGAAGGCGGAACACCAGAGACCGTCAGGTTTACTGGAACAGCCTGAAATTCCACTTTGGAAGTGGGAACAAATTGCTATGGATTTTATTACCAAGCTACCCCGCACTTCCAGTGGACATGACACTATATGGGTTATCGTTGATCGATTAACCAAATCTACTCATTTCTTGCCGATGCGAGAAACTTACACGATGGATAAACTAGCGAAGCTTTACATCAACGAGATAGTGGTACGCCATGGTGTGCCATTGTCTATCATCTCAGATCGTGATAGCAGATTTACATCAAGGTTCTGGCAATCATTGCAAAAATCTCTGGGGACGCAATTAAACTTGAGTACAGCTTATCATCCACAAACGGATGGTCAAAGCGAACGTACTATTCAGACCCTGGAGGACATGTTAAGGACTTGTGTTCTAGACTTCGGTGGTAATTGGGATTCTCATTTGCCACTAATCGAGTTCTCCTACAACAACAGTTATCACAGCAGTATCGGTTGTGCCCCATTCGAGGCTCTTTATGGCCGGAAATGTCGGTCACCGATCTGTTGGTCAGAAGTGGGAGATAATCGAATAATAGGGCCAGAACTTATTCAAGAAACTACAGACAAGATTGCTCAGATACAACAGAGGCTACAAGCAACACTAAGCAGACAAAAGAGCTATGCCGACAAACGGCGCAAGCCGTTGGAATTCCAAGTGGGAGACCGTGTCATGTTGAAGGTTTCTCCATGGAAAGGCGTAGTCCGTTTTGCAAAGAAAGGCAAGTTAACACCACGATACGTGGGACCGTTCGAGATCATCGAACGCATTGGTCCTGTGGCGTACAGATTGAGCTTACCGGATGAACTTAGTGGTGTACATGACGTGTTTCACGTCTCAAACTTGAAGAAATGCCTTGCTGATGAAACTCTTATTATTCCGGTTGAAAAAATTCAATTGGATGAACATTTACGCTTTGTTGAAGAACCTTTAGAGATTATGGATCGCAAAGTTAAGAAACTGAGGTGAAGCCGTATTCCGATCGTTAAGGTTCGTTGGAACTCAAGACGCGGACCCGAGTTTACTTGGGAACGTGAAGATCACATGAAGAACAAGTATCCCCAACTCTTTGCAGAGGAAGTCATAACGAATAACGAGTCTTAAATTTCGGGACGAAATTTCTCTAACAAGGGGAGACTGTAACATCAGTGCCGGATGCGTGCCGGAACAGTGATCGCAACAGTAAACTTGTACAGTAACTCAGGTACACATTTCGTGAAACCATGTTTATACTATTGATACATTTTGATTAACATGAAACTATTATACGATTGTCTGAATCTGACTAAAACCTTAGGTTTTAACATGTCAGAAACATATCAGACAACACGGTGTTGAAACATAAATACTTGATACGATACTATTGTATATAAACGTATGTGAGGTTAAACAAAACAAAAACCTCTAAACTAGCAATTCCAACACCCTAGACAAACCGAAAATCTCTCACCTCACGGCTATCAAGATTGGTTGCACATCTAATACATCTATATCAAGAAAATAACTCCTATGGTAAACTCGTACGCAGTAAACCACCCAATAATCAAAAAAACACAGTAATTGATATAGCATGCACCTATTATATGAAAGACATTCACCAAGGCACACGAGGAGTAAATCATCAATCCATAAACAATCATAGATATACATAAAACATCCAATAATCCAAACCAAGTTTGTTACATCATGAGTTCATCACATAATCATAATTCAAAACCGATAAAAACTAATGTTAACCATGTGCAATTATCACAACCTAGGGAGTTCTAGAAGTATAGCCAAGAAACATCATACGAATACAAGTCATAATTTGCTTAAGGTGAATGAGAAACATAGAAATCAAAGAAAACAAAGAAACAAGGTAAACCGAATGAAGAACACCCGATATCTTCGATCCCTAGCCTTCAATCTTCAATCCAATGCTTTCCCGACCTTTGATTCCCCTTAGAATGGCCTTTTTTCGTCCTCCAAGTCGCCTCCAGCCGTTCAAAAACGTATCTCCTTTTTGTTTTTTCGACTTTTTGGCTTAAAACTGAAAAACTGCGATTTTAGGCGTAGCGCGAAAATTACCTCCTAATCTGTCGCGTAGCTCGAGAGACATCAGAGGGTATTTTGGTCTTTCCCACCTCTAGCGTAGAACGACAGGGTTTGCTGTGGTTGTCGCGTAGCGCGACAGGTTTCAGATTTCAGTTTTCTTCTTTTCTTGTTTCCGGGTCCGTCCTTACCCAACCGTGAGCTCGTTTCTTTGTACTTTATCACCGAATATACGTGTTTATTACCTGCAAGCATCAAATTACAGAAATGTGAAGCACCAGCTTAAATCGACTCTAAAACTGAATAAATCGGTACTGAAACTTAACAAAAACAAATGGAAAAATAGATGTGTTTTACAACACATCACATCCCCACACTTATCTCTTTTTCGTCCCTGAAAAAGGCTTATGCAAAAATCTGGGATCATAGCTAGGTAAAATGGTTTCTACACAATTAAACTCATTAATTCAAAATTAAATGCTTTGGAAAAGATTGCAAGTATTGTTATCCTACTAAACCCATACTGATTATCCCAGTCCCTTAGTCATGGTCAATTATGTTCATGTTCTACATTTCATTTCATTAGACCCACACTTAGGAAATTTAAAACCAAATCAATCCTGGATTCTAGTTTCCAAGTTATCCTTACATATAAACAAACAAGAAATTTCTCAAATAAGATTTTTATGAATGAAACACATGGAAGCGTGAGCATTTTTCTTTTATTTTTCAATCCATTGAATTTAACTTAGTGGTGTTTCAACCAGGCTGCAACCCGGCGTGTGACACATAAGTTTTTAATCCAACTTCTTTTCTTTTATTATTATTTTTTTTACTCAACTTATTTGGTGAAATGAAGGCGCCATAAGACTCGGATTTATTCTCATAAAAAGAGTACTTATGTGCCAAACAAAAATCAGATTTTCAAAACTTTCATTTGTTATTATGCAAAGATTCCTTAATAACTAGAAAACAGTTTCATCAATTCCAAACCCCCAAGATGTTTCCCATGAAAATCATGCATTTAATTAAGATTTTACCAATCCTACGGGACAAATACAATCAGTTGAGCCTACCTACACATCCCATAACCAAAGCATATAACCCAAACCAACCAGTTAACTATGAATGAAACCACAGAATCCAACTTTCCTATCATTTCCCATCATGCTTTTGCAACCAACTTAAACAAGAAAAAGAAATATCTAAGCTAAAGATGCAGAAACAAAAATAAAAACAAAAATTTTCAAAAATTTTGACTAAAGAACTTAAGTAAACTAAAACTAAAAATCAAAAACTAACTACTAAAACAAAATTAAACTAAGTTTCCCGTCCCCACACTTAAACTTTACATTGTCCCCAATGTAGAGAAAAAGGAAACCCAAAGAAAAACTAAAAATAACTAAAAACTGAAAATGACTTAGCTGGTTGAAGAGAAGACTATCGAGTGCCAATCTTTCCACGTAGCTCCACAATCTGCAAATTTGCTCCACAGGCTACAAACATACACATAAGATCTGGTGGCTCCCATTCATCATTATGGCATCAAATTGATTAAAAACCTGCAAAACAAATTAAAACACACAAAAACGAAAACGAAAAACGAAAAACAATCACGAAAAATGAAAAACACCAACGACACTAAGAAACTACTAAAACTACAAACTCTACACTTGGGAGTTTAACCCAAGAACTCACTCACACTCATCTCAACCGGGAGAATAAATGGGAATCTCCTCCCTCGCCATCACATCAGGAACACGATCACCAACATCCCATGGTCCCTCTTCCGCAAACTCATCACCATCCACACCTAAACTATCAACTATATGGGCAGGCTTACCACCGGTGGTCACAAAATCGGATATCTTAAGACAAACACTCTCGTCACCCACTCTAAGAATGAGTTTACCCTCAAAGACGTCTATGATCGCTTTCGCGGTGCTCAAAAATGGGCGCCCGAGAATGATGGGAACCGCGGTGTCCGCCTCCATATCCATCACAACAAAATCCACGGGGAACACAAACCTATCCACTTTGACTAAAACATTCTTCAAAATCCCCCGTGGACACTTAACCGACTGGTCCGCCAATGATAAGGTCATGCGTGTGGGGGACAAGTCACCAAGGGCTAGCTTCTCGTATAGAGAATATGGCATCAAATTGATGCTAGTCCCTGAGTTCGCCAGAGCATGCCTCCTCACATCATCACCAAATAAACACGGGATTGTAAACATCCCTGGATCTGCAAGCTTCAAAGGCAGCTTGTTTAAAATCACCGCAGAACACCCCGCGCTCACAGGGGTGCTGGCAACCTCTGCCAAACGATCCTTACTCTTCAGCAACTCTTTGAGATACTTGACATACTTTGGTATATGCTGAAGGGCTTCAATAAACGGGAGATTAATCTTGAGCTGTTTAAACATGTCAAGAAAGTGCCCGTATTCCTTAGCGTGTTTTTGATTAGTTAAACGCGCATGGTAAGGAACACGGGAAAGATCAATCCCCGAGGTGGGCTTAAACATGACCGGCTTACCAACTGCTGGCTTCTCAACGGGAGACTCACTGTTAGGTGTGGTACTTGCTGGGACTAGCCTCGGGGGCACCCTCCCAGGAGTCTCCATCTCAATCTCCTCGTCCACCGGTTCTTCTTCATCAACCACGACCGGTGGAACCACTCTCTCACTCTCCTCAACTTCCACCAACACCGGTGGTATGAATCTCTCTCCTCCAGAACGAGTAGTGACCGCCTTAACGTGGGCATTTGGGTTGATTTGAGGCTGACAACTGGCCTTGGGGCCGTTCATCCAACCGTTTGGCTATGTCACCAACCGTTCGCTGTAAATCCAAGAACGCAGATTGCTGGTTCTTGAGGAGAACATCATGCTCATGTAGGATCTTCTGTGTAGTGGCATCCTTAGCCACTAACTGAGTCAGTAATTCTTCAATCCTACCCATACTACCACCACCCGATATGCTACCTTGATTACTACCACTAGGAGCTTGACTACCACTATGCCACTGGTTTTGAGGATATCCAGAATGAAAACCAAGGGGTTACCTGAAGATCTAAAAGGTTGGGGGTTCTGAGAATTTCTCCATCCGGGGTTGTACGAGTTCCCGAACCTACCCTGTCCTCCTACATAATTAGCCTGCTCCTGGCTCACCAAACACTTAGACGTGGCATGACCACCTCTGCAAATCTCACACCGATCCACTCTCATCTTCAAATCCCTAACATCCCTAGCTAAAGACTCAAGAGCAGCAGCAACACTAGTGTCCACATTAACGTGGTGAATTCCTCTTGTTGAGGGGGAAGAACTAGCAATAGGAGTGATATTCCTATTTGAAGACCGCTGCTCATACTCGGCCTGAGCAAAACTCTCAAAAAGATCATTGCATTCAGCCACATCCCTCTTACCCATGAGGTGGCCTCCTACAGAAGTGTCAAATCGGGCACGAGTCTCATATGTGAGCCCATTGTAAAATTTCTCTACAAGGGCCCATTCAGACAAACCATGCTGGGAGCATCGGCTTAGAAGGTTTTGGAACCTCTCCCAAGCAAGATAGTAGGGCTCATCAGGGGCCATTCGGAACGAATGGATCTCATCTCTCAGGCGGGCGGCCTTAGCAGGTGGGAAGTACTTTTTAAGAAAAGCATCCCGAAGACTGGCCCAGGTTACGAAGGTGCCTGGAGGATGCGAGTCAAGCCAAGTGGCTGCTCTTCCCGCAAGTGAAAAAGGAAAAAGCTGTAGAAAAATCGCATCATTAGTGGCACCTTGAAGATTGAAGGTACCACAGATATGAGTGAGCCTAGCAAGGTGTGCGGGAGCATCGTCATCATCATGACCATTAAACTGAGAATTGTTAATGGCTGTCATGATGTAAGAGGGAATCTGCCATGAATTTTCATTCGTTATGTTTGGCACAGTAATAGGATTGTTAAGTCCTGTGAATCCCGCAGTGGCTTGCTGGTGAACAGTGCGACGCACCGCCATTTATGGAACAAAAAGCAAGCGTGGACTGGAATGAGTAGAAGAACTAGAGGAAGAAGGTGGTGTATGCTCAGAAAAACCAGCAGAAATGGGAGTAGAAGCACTTACCTCGCTCGTAGAACCTTCAGAAAAGTCCCGTGAATCGCTCCTTGATGGCAATGAAAGCTCCGTGTGAACGTAAGTGTGGCATACACTACCAAACCTGCAAACAAATAAAAGTAAATCAAAACGAAATAAAACAAAACAAAATAAAATAAAATAAAATTGAAAACAAAATAAACACAAATATGCACCGATAAGAACAAGAACTAGTAAGCACAATCGACTAAGAAGTCCCCGGCAACGGCGCCAAAAACTTAATGTCAATGGAGCTTAGCTATAAAACTAACTAAAAAAACCGACTCTAAAATAGACACAAAGTAATAAATCTAGACTCTCTAAAACCTAAGCTACCGATAGGCAAGTGTACCTATCGTGTGTAGCAGAGCAAAGCAAGTCCGGATATCGAACCCACAGACTTCTACAGATTACGCTAACTAGACTCTATGACTTATCTATACAAAATTTGTACTTAAATAAAATAATAATAAGGAAGGGGGTTTTGCTAACAAAACTAAGAATAACTAAAAGAAAGATAAAAAGAAAACACCAGACTGAAACGAAAATCAGACGAAGAAAGAACACTACCTAGGCATGAATCCTACACATGATTAACAAAGGATCTATCGGTAATGGAACCAATGTGATACCGGGATCATAAATTACTAAACTCAAAGGAAACCTAGAGCACCCTCGACCCTTCTCAAGGATTGTCAACTAAGAGTCCTAAAAGTCGTTAAACCACCGGTTGAATGGATTTCCCTCATAGGAACGTATCTCCCTTTTGCTTTTTCGACTTTTTGACTTAAAACTGAAAAACTGCGATTTTAGACGTGTGGCGTAGCGCGACAGTTACCTCCTAATCTGTCGCGTAGCTCGAGAGACAGGTTTGCTGTGGTTGTTGCGTAGCGCGACAGGTTTCAAATTTCAGTTTTCTTCTTTTCTTGTTTCCGGGTCCGTCCTTACCCAACCGTGAGCTCGTTTCTTTGTACTTTATTACCGAATATACGTGTTTATTACCTGCAAGCATCAAATTACAGAAATGTGAAGCACCAGCTTAAATCGACTCTAAAACTGAATAAAACGGTACTGAAACTTAACAAAAACAAATGGAAAAATAGATGTGTTTTACGACACATCATGTACCTTCCAGCTTCTCGATTTAGGTTCGCGACCCTTCTGCCTGTTTCAACAAAAAATTTTCGTGTCGGCACAACTGATTGTGCTAACGCATTCCCTTTTTTTATCACTTTTCCGATTTTCCCATTCCGCGCTAGCCATAACTGACTTTTCCTGCTGGACGTAGGCCTTGGCTATGGTCATCAACGAGTTCATGTCCTCCGGTGTTCCATTGGCTCCTTGTAATTTTCGGATGAGATGTTTATCTCTTACCCCATGTATGAATCCCGCCACCTTCAGGGCTTCGGTGGTCCCACTTATCTGGAGGCTCTCTAAGTTATATCTGACTATGAACTCCTCCACCGCCTCATTGGGGCCCCGCCTTAGGTTTAGGACCTCTGTTTTATCATGCGTATGTCTTTTTTGCTGGCTGAAGTGCAATTTAAATTTTACTGCCAGATCTTCAAAACTAACTACACTTCCCGCGGGTAGGAACCATATTTGTGCCGCCCCCGCCAGGGTTTGTACAAACATATGGCACCATGCAGACATGGTCCATTGTTCGACTCCTCCCGCGCTTACAAACACATTATAGTGATCCTCCGGATCGATGAGCCCATCATACTTCCCCACGTTGTTTGGCATTTTCAGTTTGCGACGGAACAACGCTAGAGCTATGGGTGCTACGAATTTTGACTTCATCTCCAATTCAGGGGGCTTATACGGCTGGTTATAATCTATGAAAAAAGGATATGCCTGGGGGTTAGGGTTAGGGTTATAGTCGGACAAACCACATTGTTGCCGTTGATTGCTGGTGGTGGTCACATGCTTGAGAATTGTAGCTGCGTTCTTAAGTTAGCCAACATTGCCTTGTGGGCTGAAGGTCCCCCGGTGTAGAAAAAACATAATAGTATGGCGGCATGGGGGTGTTAGGCATGTATGGGGCGTATGGTATCACTGGAATCGTTCCATAATTCCCTCTCGGTGTCAAGGGATTTGCTACCATCAGTATGGTTCCCTGAACCGGATTTGGTCCACTTGAAACAAAGGCTCCTGGCGGCCTAGGTTGTGGAGTCAAGGGATTGGTGTATACAGAGGTTTGTGATGGAGTATGATTGAAAGGAGGAATAAAAGGGGTTTGAGGATAATATGAAGGTAACAAGGGTGAGGACATACCATATGGGAAAGTGAGAGTGCTGGTCGCCATTACTCCTGATGAGAAGGGGATCACCGGAGGAACTATGTTAGATGGCTGAACTGAGGCTCTTGGGATCGTGTGATCGGAAAACGAGCTCTCTGCCTCCTCTCCATCTCTTCTTCTGGTTGGGATTGTCATGGGTGCTCCCGTATGCACCACTGTTGCCGTTGTGGCCTGATGGGACGGAGGAGTAAAGGAGAAGGACAACGATCCGTTTCCGGATTCCCTGAGATTGACATTTTATACTCGGGATGATGACGGAGGAGACTGTCGGGTCCCACGGATGGCACCAATGAAGATGTATTAATCGGAACAATCGGGATCAACCTTCCGATTAACTGATGTCTATGCCATCATCATTTATTGAGCTCAGCAATGTCAATATACTTTCTATGATGAAGGAAGATGATTCAGGGAATTTTTGATGTGTGTGTGTTTTTTGAGTGAGGAGAGAGAGTCCTCTTCTTCCTCTACCCATATGTATATATATATATATGTATTGTAGTGGGTCCCTCGTATCTGTTTGTTAGGATTATGAGGGCAATTCCTTTATAGTGGGCCCACCATGAAAACCGTTTTTCTTTTTTCTTGGGTTTCCTTTCTCGGCGCGCTTTTAACCGCGCACTTGTTTGGAGACTTTCTTGGATGTATTCATATCTATATATTTCGAATATGCATATCTATTTAGATATTGTTTTCCCCTTATGTTATGTACAAAATAAAAAGAGAGGTGATGATACGTCACGTCTTCATTTTATTATTAATTTAATGTGTGTTCTACTCTTTGCATTTGGTGCCATCTTGTTCCGTGTCTTTTGTCATCGTAAACTCTGGATGATCGCTCCAATATGTGGATTCGCCTTCCTAGCCATTGCTATTTTTTTATTCTATAGTTCCTCCTTATCCTAGATCTAATCCATTCCACATACATATCCACGTTTGGCAAGAATAACCATCACAACAGTAAATTTAATCCCAGCGACATACGCTTCTTCCTTTGTAAGTAAAATGATCTTTAATTAAATTATGCGTGTCTGCGTGCGTGCGATTATATAGTATTCTATCTCTTGTAATTCCTTAATTAGGTGTGTAATAACACCTATATTCTAAAGGATCCTAAGATTTGAGCATTTAATTAACAATAGTGAAGGATGATGGATCGAAACCATCGGACAACCCAGGAGTGAAGGAAGATGGATCGAAACCATCGGACGACCCAGGAGTGAAGGAAGATGGATTAGAACCATACCATCGGAAAACCCATGAGTGATGGATAATGGATCGAAACATGGCGGCGAAAGCTTAAGGTATCGAGGTGATGTGGAAGGAACTTACGCTGATATATGGTGGTAGTAAGGATATTGTTTGACTTTGACATTGGCCCTTGTAATGGGCTTATACCTGTGTTCTTTCATGGGGAGTGTTGACTTGTTTATATTTAAACAATGCTTATTATATGTTGTTTCGTATGTGATGTTTGTTTGCACATTTTATCGCTGATCATAAGACAATATCTGCCATGTTATGGGTAGGTCAAGGCCAAACCCAATATAGCCGTAGCAGATTGGTTGTGATTTGTTTGGGCAAGATAAGGCCAGAACCAATAAACCCGTATTAGAGTGTGCGTACATTGTATGGGCAGGACAAGGCTGTAACTCAATTGTATGCACTATGAGACGACTGAACTGAAATTTGTTGTTTTCATAAATACTGGTCCGATAAATCGTTCAAATGGGGGGCCATATAAGCGCCTTGACTTACAAAGGATTCTTTCCTAACAACTTCTATTACAAGAATGCAGGAAAGAAAATATGAGGTGATCATCTCTTCTTGGCTAGCTGCCTTATCCAAACCATAGTGTTAGTAAGTTTAATTTACTTAACCCTCCTTATCCTAATAAATTATGAAATTAATAACAAAATTACTAAATCGTTATTATGGGTAATTGTTGGATCAGGTTATGCACTTTGCACAACACTTAGACTAGTTATCTTCTAGAAGATTGATAGATGCAGAATCTCCCTCAATCTTCTTATACACTCAATTATAGTAAATGCTCAAGAACACATAAACTACTTTAAGCTCAAAGTATATTTCACTTAATTGTGTAGTGTACCGATTGTTATTTCAAGCATTCATACTGCGTTACAAGTGAATGGTTTTATACTCAGAGCTACAGTCGTATCCTCGTAGGGATACAAAGCTGGAAAAACTACTAGAAAACAAATTAATGTTAAAACTACTATATTGTTATTAGGGTTGTCCAAAAATCTCGAAGCTCGTATTCGGCTCATAGCTCGTTCGGAAAAAGCTCGATAAAATTCGGCTCAGATAAAGCTCGTTTGTAACCAAGCCGAACCGAGCCAGTTCGTTTTGTAACCGAGCCGAGTCCGAGCCAAGCCTGGCTCGGCTCATAGCTCGCTCGTTGCTCGGCTCATGACTTGGCTCGTTTGTATAACATACTATACTAAAATATAAAATTATAGGATTACTTTCAATAATATATATTTTTTGGTGTTATTTTGTAATTATTTAAAAGAATTAAAAAAAGAAAAGAAAAGAAAGGAGGACGGAATTATAAATAGGATATCAATTCTCACGTGCTCCACTAATTAATAATTCTCAAATCATATTCTTAATTACCAGTTCAATATATTCACGCATCTTTTCTTATGAAAAACCGAGCCAAAATCGAACCGAACTGAGTTTAGGTGAATGCAATTCAATTATTAAACTTTTTATGTAAAAACCGAGCCAAAAACGAGTCGAGTCCGTGCCAAGATTTCAGGCTCGTTTTACAATCCTAGCCGAGCCAGGCTCGGTTTAAATCCAAGGCAAGTTCGAGCTAACCCCTGGGTCGGTTCGGCTCGTGAACTCCCGTAATTGTTATGTCTTGACAGACTAAGTCATATTAATTACAATTAATACAAATAACTTTATTGATTTTAACATTAATTACCTACACTACAAAAGGCATTAATGAACAGTGTCTTCTGCTGATCTGACAAAAGTACTTTGATGTTGATCATCATTAGAATGCCTTCCGATTTGATCTTAATGATAAAAAAGCATCTCTGAACCTTTCTTGAATATGGCAGGCATCAGCAGAGGAATCTAATCGGAAATTCTTGTTTCGGAAGACTAAATGGAGTCCCTCGAATCATCGAAGCTTGTATCAATCGAAAGCTTTGTCTTTGATTTAGTTGTTTGGAAGGATAAAGTTATCATTCGGAAGTCTTCCAAAGGTTTAACATACCCTTAGAAGACTAATGGTTTCCAAACGATACTTTTATCCTTCTGAAGCTTGAGATGGACTTTTAGAGGAGTGGGCCAAGAACTTAGTGTGTTTTGGAAAGCACCAGCCTTTTGATCTTACCGTAATTAATTGCTATCATCAAATCTGAAAAATATAAATTGTAGAGTCGTTTGAAACATCCCTGGCTTAAATTCCATACGGTTCACTAGCATTCATTAAAGCCATTGATTGACACCAGGAGAAAACATGTACCCTCAATTGTTTAAACCTCTGCCAAAGTAAAGCAAAAACTCAACTAACAAAAGAAACCAAGGAAGTTTTGTTCTCCGGTTTCGGCGAAGAACAATCAACCGGAATCATCATCTCAACCAGTGAAACCTCTTCTCTATATAACAACCATCGGATCATCATATATTGTACCATCATTTTCTAAATCAATCTTGTTTACAAACCCAAAGAAAACAGCCGAGATAGAAACTAATCACCACTCACAGCCATCGCCATTCTGTTCACGGTTTCGAATTCTATATGATCAAGTACTGTTGCGGAACAACAAACAACAATTGATGGCCACCTTTTTATAGCAGCAACATACTTTCCATTCATCTTCACACCACTGTTAAGGTAAGGCTTTTGGGTTGTTTGATCGAGTCTACGTGTTAATTTAGCTCTTTTTTACTTTCGTGATGATTTCAATTTCTAACCTTCGTTTATTTTTGTCTTCGGGTAAGGTCCTAATGGTACCCCTTGACTTCTCTATGAGAGGTATTGGGTTCGAATTCGGGCCGAAGCATATTTGCTGAGGCAAGGTTAGGGTTTACTTGTGGGGTTCCTCCTGAGTTGGGGCCGGGGGGTACGCTCAAGAGCGTCAAATAAAGGGGATGGTTGAAATCATCTCTTGGGTGTCGTCGTACCAAGCCGTTAAAAAAAACAAATTAGTCTGAGAAACGAAATGGGAAAGTAGGGGGTCGGGAATGAATATTAGACATGAATGTATCGTATATGATAATATTATATGATAACATCGCATGGCCATTAAAGCTTGATAAGCATACTATATAATCCGTAAATTGTTGTAAGAAGAGGAACTACTGAAATTTAAATATTAAACAAACCATAAGAAAAATATCAAGTTTAGTTCAACTGGTAAATCGAGATATGGCATAATAGGGGTTGCGGGTTCAATTCACTCTGCTTAAAACTAATATGAAAACAAACAGAAACACATATTTTTGAATCATTACAGAGTTGGACTACCTGTTATCATCTGATATTATTTGTTGATTAACTGCTAATACAAAGGTACAGATTTTCTTTTTGTTACTTATAGTATGGTTCCATTCGTTACATTAAGTTGAACCTTTTGGTATTCGAGCATCCGTTGGTTCTAATTTTGAGTTACGTTGTTATGCATGTGATATAATTATTTAACGGCTTGGTACGAAGACACCTAAATCCCCTTCATTTTTGTGTACAACCAAATCCCCTTGTACTTTGCTTCTCGTACACTAGAATTGGTTCTTCTTTCCTTTAGGAGTTATAGGTTAATCATTAGCTCCTCATTGTTCGTTCCCCCTCCTTTTGTATGCATCATGTGGAAGTGACATCGATTTTGGCTAGCAACTTTTAATATAGACATGTTTACATGATATATAGACACGAAGTTAACAGGTTTCGTGTTTGAGCTAACCCAATTTAATAATTGGCCTTCAAGTAAAATTCAAAGAGTTTTGCATTTTTTTCACTTTTTCAAATTATTTTTCTTTTCTTTTTCTTTTTCTTTTTCTTTTTTTCCCTTTCTTTATGACCATGAAAACCCACTTACATAGTAATTCCTGGGTCCCTCCAATACCTAACTAACCAGGAGAAACATGTAAAGCACTGTCACAAGTAACCGAGTCCTTGAGCAAGAAAAATTGCTCTAGGTGAAAATTGGACTTAAAATCTCTAGGTTGTCTCTTCTTCACTTAACCACTAAAGCACTTCGTGGAAGGCTCAAAATTTTCCCTTTGTAACAACACCAAGTGTTGGAGAAAGATTGGTAGGAACTAATTAATTCAATGTTTTTATAGCCGGATCAAACGTCTTACTGCTTTCTGGTCAGACCGGATTCAAGAACCGGATGACATAATAAATATATAAAAAAATTCCAAAAAATTATAGAATTATAAACACATTTAAACAAACATAATTAATGTTCAAACAAAAATAATCATGTTAAATAAATACAATGTTTGATTTTAATGTTTCATTATTTGGATTTTAGTTAAAAAAAACTTGAAATCCGATCCAACCGGTATGTTACACCCTAACATATGACAGAATACATTGAAGTGCGATGTGTAATTGTCTAAAAGCGCATGATGCTATTTATATTTTTTTAATAATTAACAATCCAATTTAAATCAAACACCATTCATTCAAACATAAATGTCAAAATACAAACATCCAAACATTACATCATGAATTCATATACAATATATTGTTTAATATTAAACTAGGCCTCAAAATCCCTATATGATGATCATCCATAAGCTTTAATATGTTACACATGTAAAATAAAGTTTGGATCAATTATTTACATAGTTGATGAGAACTCATAGATGTGTGTGTGTGTGTGTATGAAGGATGCTAAACCAAATGTTCCAAAATAAAATATATTCATAGTATACATATCTACAAGTTAACACAATGTTTATGTCTCAACCAATGTCTCCAAACAAGTGTCATCACAATGTTCAAATATAGATTAGCTAGGTCGTATGTTTACATGTAATTCATAGTTTGAGATAATACACACTTTCACTTGTTGGTTACACAAAGACCTAAGTCTATGTGTAGTTATCTAACACTTCCAAGCTTCTAGTGTATGTGTATGTGTATGTGTATGTGTATATGTATATTTATGTATGATTTGTCTTCTGTCCTAAACCATGTTTGCAACAAGTAAAGAACATACAAAAATCAATCATATTCGATCTAGAACTTAGTTTTTTGCATTTAAAAATGATTTTGTATCATTAATAATGTTTGTGTCTAAGGCATGTGCAACATCCCAAAATGTAAAAAGAGATATAAGAACTCACTTATTTGATTGATTTGATCCACAAGTGGTCTTCATATGCATTTATGACTCAACGAATCTCAAGAATCACTATGATTATATGAATATAATTTAAATTTGATATGTTTCATTAACATAATATTTATCTTAAATTGCTAAAGAATTGAATGATATTCATGTGAATAAAACTAGGAATTACTACAACATGAATTTAGAATTTTCTTAAGGGATTTGTAGTAAAAATTAAAAATAAAGATTCATATACTTTATTATATAGTTTAAATAACATGTATTTAAAGTTATTATAAACCAAATTGTATCTCAAACTAAAGTTAAATAACATGTATTCAAAATTTTTGATAAATCAAAGTTTAGAATGTTTATGTAAATAATATTATGTATGAAATTAGCAAGATAAAATTTGATAAATTATAAAAATGATTATTGCCTAATAATGAATATTAGAATAATATAATTCTTCCAATATTTATATTTTTGAAATAATGATTTTTCAATCATATGTGATTCAAAAATACAAAAATGTATATAAGAATGAAAGGTTAATTTAAAATGTTACAAGAATATATACGTATAAATTTTTGAAAGAAAATGTTACAAAGAATTTTCTAATTTTCATTTCAAAATTATTATAAGTTTAAAATACTTACAAAATGATTTTAAAAAACTTTAAAATTATAAGTTTAAGAAGTTTAATATTTTATCATAAAAATGATTTTTATTACAAAATTGTTATTTAAATTTTTAAATCATGTTTTCCAACAATTATAATTTATTTTTGCAATTATATGATAATAAAATCACTTATAATGGAAATAAAATAAATAAAATAAAAAAAATCTAAAACATAAGAGTTTTTAACTGAATGTAGGAATTTGAGTTTTATGATTTTTAAGAATTTTTTTAAATTTTTTTTAAATTAAAGTATTTAAAAATAGCAGAAAACCAAAAAAAAACTTGTTCTGAATCCTAAGTAGGATTCGAACCTTTGCCACCTGGCCAACCTAAGCAGTAAGCGCTTAGGCTGCTCAAACCTTTGCCACCTGGCCAACCTAAGCCGTAAGTGCTTAGGCTGGCTGGCGATTCGTTTAAATAATTTCATTCGAATTATATTTATAAACATACATATTGAAATTTCCCCTAAATAAGATAAACCCTAGAATAAGAATTCGATTCAATTCCCTCGATTGAGTTGTTGTGAGTCTGATTTACGATAGGGCTATTGTTCCTATGAGTAAACCGAGTAGAATGGAATATTCAGGTTTTATTATGAATATATATATAAGTATATAAGTATGTATACATATTATATATGAAATACTATTTCATTTGTTTGGTTACACGTATTCACATACATATGTATATATACATTAGTAAAGTGTATAAGGTTTAGAAATATTCATGTTTTATTATGAATATATATATATAGGATTCGCATACTATAATAACCCACCCTTATTGACATAACCCGAATTAACCCTTGAAGATCAACCTGAATCTTTTGTTTTTTTTCAAAATCTTTGTTTTACATGTACAAGAGTATGTTCTTTTATGTGTTTGTGCAAATTCTTTGTAATATTTACAGTGCTGTAAGGCAAATTACAGTGATGTAGGATCTCAAACGAAAAAGAATTTGCACAAACACATAAAAGAACATACTCTTGTACATGTAAAACAAAGATTTTGAAAAAAAAAACAAAAGATTCGGGTTGATCTTCAAGGGTTAATTCGGGTTATGTCAATAAGGAGGGTTAACAACGGATCCTTACCCTATATATATAGTAGGGTTATTGTACAAAGTGTTACTTTTGTAAAAAATGTGAGAAACAATCTGGACCATCGATGTGCTAAGATCAAGGGTTGAGTTTTAAAATTGGTTAAAAATTTAATGAAAAGGGCTTTACGGTTATCAAAAGAGCAAATTAGGGATTTCTTTGTTTTTGATTTGCTGATATCATGGTTTAACGAAGAAATTGAGATTCAGTTTCTGAAATTAATGATTCAATCCACATTCTTTGTGCTTCACGCTGAGCGACGACCAAAATAGGTTTCAATCCGACACCAGTGATCAACGATTACTCCGACATTAACACCTTCAATCCATGAACATTGGTATTCTGACTAGACAGGTACTGATTAAAACCTTCTTATGCATGCAATTCCTGTAATCAGGATGTGCTATTAAGTTAACATGTAAAAGTTTACGTTTTGATTTTGATAGTTACGGATGATGAAGATACACCACGAAATAGTCTATGGCGCAAGAACCCTGGAAAAGGTTAGTATTGGTTTTTTTGTTTTTTTTCTTAATTTTTTTGAATGTATTGTTTGGTTTCTGATAATACTTCTTCAATCGACAATGCAGCAAGGAAAAGTGAGATGATACTTATGGATAGGGCATTTTCAAAGTTTACCAATGAACCAGGAAACCTGTGATATTAGATGATGAAGAAGGGCGTAAAATTTTTAAAATTTAACTAAACCGTACAAGGGATGTACGGTTTATCATATTGTCCTGATGTTTTATTATGTTAGTTGTAATAATGTGAAGGTGTTAGTTTGTGCTGGTATGTTAAATGTTAGATTGTAATGCTGTCGTGCTATTATGTGTTATCATGTTAGATGTGGTATGTTGTCCTGATATGTGCTATTATGTTAGCTGTAAATATTGAGTTGGTGTAATTTTATTCTGGTATGTTAACTATTATATTTTAAAGGTGTCGTGCTATTATGTGTTGATGTTTTTAATGCCTATATGTTGTTTGCTAACATACAAGTATGCTTTCTGTGATGCTATGTTTTGTGTTGTTATGTGATATTATGAGACAATGTATGTGTCTGTTAGTATGTTAGCTGGTATATTGTGCTGGTATAATTTGAAAGTGTGTGTGTATACTGGTATATTTTGGAGTGTTTGCTAGTAGATTATGATGGTATTATGTTTGTGCTCTATTAACATTATGTTATGTTATTTTAACATGATTTAACAATCCATTCTTTTAAGAGTATTAGCATTATTTGTGTATTGGTGTGTTATAAATGTTATAGGTGTTCAACAAGAATGTAGCACATTGAAAAATTCAAGTCCAAAGATTACAGAGGCATATGCTTGAAGGAAAATGCCTGATGAGCCAGTTGAATTTGCTACAAAAGGTGTTAAATTACAACACTCATGTTAGTATATGTTTATTTTTATATAGGTTTTTATTGTAGCTGGCTGTAAGTACATTTGATACGATTGACAGCATGTAAAATCCATTATGTTATCATTATCTTTAATTTGCTAACATAATTAAGTTTGTTGTTATTGCAAATCAGTTCTATTATCATTGTTTGTTATTTGTCCATTATATCATTATACATGTCATAGCAATACAACAAGAAACTAGCCCAACAACACATTCGAGTCCAAAAATTATCAAGGCAGCTGCTAGACGGATATTGCCTGATGTGCATAACAAAGCTCATACAACAGGTATTGTAATTACATCACTTATTTTTATCATATGTTTCACTTTAGATAGGTGGATAATTGAGAATCCTTTGATACATTAGTACATCACTTATGTTTGTATATGTTTCAAAATAGAACCTGGTACTCCAACTCTTCAAGTTATAAGCACCACAATAGGTGATGTTCATACTGATAAACATGAAAAGTCAACAGAAAAACTTTTGATTGGATATAATAGGCGTAAAACCAAAGCTAAACGATCAAATGTAGATGTCGTATCAGAACCTAATATAGGTAATGCATTCAACATTATGTTAATTTTTTAAAAATACTATTGTATGCTATTATGTTACAATAACTTAACACAACTAAATGTAATATAGACTCTGGCCGTTTTAGTAGAAAAAGGCAGAAAAAGGATGCTACCACTAGGGTAAAAAAAGTGTCAAAAGGAGGTAACATTAACATCCTCCTACATCTTGTACAAATTGATCATTTATATTAAGAAGTGCATTTGTCAAAAATATTACTTGTGGCAGTGAAGCAACAATTGTCCACAAACTCTAATGATGACTTTGTTTGTCCTCCTCCGACACGTAATTTAGTACGTTTGTATTGTTGTGCTATTAATCATAATTAAGTTTATGTGTATTTAACAAATGCACTTGTTTGTTAAAAATTAAACAGCAGGAGCTAGTACATCTGGTGCCCATGAGTTTACATATAAACCTATATCAAAGGGCAGAATCAGGGTGCGAAACAATCCATCCTACTTATTTGACTTAGTACAATCCCTTTCGGATAAACAGAAAATTGTGGTTAGAAGTAAAGGTTTTTCTGGTGTTTTAGACTTCAAGCTTGATGGGGTTCCTACTTGTATGGGTTTATGGTTGCTAACAAATTATAACCATACAACCAACACTTTACATTTGGGTTCACACACAATCTCAATCACAAGAGAGTTAATTAGGGATGTGCTAGGTATCCCCATGGGTGGCAGGCCAATCAATGAGATATTAAAACCTAGTTTCACGGATCCTGTTGTTGCAGAATTTAGGAACCAATTTGGAAAAGGTTCAGCTATACCAACAGCAATAGAAGTTATCAAAAAAATCAAATCATCTGATGATGATGGTAGGAATTTTATCATAAACTTCTTGGTTGTGTTCAACACCATTGTTGGTGAAACAACAAAGGGTGGCACGATGAACATGAGGTTCTTGATATCAGTTGTTGAAGGATTTGTTATCGAAGACTTTGATTGGTGTTCATACATCATAACTTGTCTAAAACGAAAAAAGCTTAAATGGAGTGGATTTACATGTAAGTGTTTTAGATTGCTAGGTTGATGTGCTGAATAGCGAAGATCAATACAGAAACAACAGTGATCCAAAAAGGTTATTCACATCATGTCTTATGTTGGTAACTAATCCTTGTAAATATACATTGCTATCAACAAAATGTAACATTTATGTATTTTTATTAAAGTGGTGTTAGTTATATATTGGTTTGTGAAATTTATAAGGCGATTCACATTATAAGGATGATATTGTGGAAGTTGATCGGATAACTTCATTCACAGAAAATATGGAAATTTGTTTGAAATCAGCAGGACTTGACAGCCTGATAGGTGTTGATCTTTTGTTTATTCCAATGTTGCATGCATGTCACTACTTTGTCACATGTTTCAACTTGAAGAAAGCACATGTTTTCGTGCTAGACAACCTTGGTACAGATGTGGATTTTGACATCAAATATGCTAATTGGCCTCAAATAATGGTAGCTTATATTGTTTATTTTATTGCATCATTTTAAGTAACTGATTTCATATTTATTAACAATAGTATATATGTAATGTTTGCAGCAATCTACCTTGTGTAGCTACCTAGTTATGACATCACATCCAATTGCATTTACCCTGAAGACATGTAACAACTCTGTAGATTGTGGAGTGTTTACAATGCGCCATATGGAGACATTCAAAGAGACAAGTGTCAAAGAATGGAAATGTGGATTAACAACTGAATCTAATGAGCAGCAAAGACAACTTAATGACCTGAGAATCAAGTATCTTACAAAGATTCTACTTTCGGACATCAACATACACAAAAGTGAAGTCGTTTCATAAGTGCGTGCGTATGTGAATTTGCCCAATGATGTAAAAGAAAAACTAAGAGAAGGTGTGTTTGAAAGGATCAAAGATAGAGTTCGTTCAGCATTCTAAATATCAATAACTTAATTATGAACATTAGTATTTCTTTTTTGTATTTGACTTTGATGATATTGGTTATTTGCTTGGAATTTGCATTACTCTCATGTTTTAGCCAATTAGTTGGTTTTTTTGTTTTTTTTAATATATCTTTCAACTTCTGGATTGTCTTTGTCGGGAATATACACTTTGTATAGAAGCGCACCTTTATTCGTATCTCAAAACATATCAGCACATACCAGCACTGTTATCATGAATTTTGTCTTTTTATAATTGGAACATGATTTCTCATATCAGCACACACCAGGACTATTATCATGAATTTTGTCTTTTTATAATTTGAACATGATTTCTCATATCAACACATACCGTTATCATGAATTGTGTCTTTTTATAATTTAAACATGATTTCTCATATAATCACATACCAATACATAACATCACATATCATGAATTTATGTAACACGCTTAAAAATTTTCATAATAATAACAAATATTATTAAAACATTATTTCTCATATCATCACATACCATACCAAAACATAAACAACACAAATTCTCATTTATAAAAAATTGAAATACAAATTCCAAATTGATAACACGATTATATAAGAAAAATATAATGAAAAAAAATTATAATGTTTCATCATATTTGCTTGGACAAGGACACGTACGCCTGTCATGGTCAAATGATCCACATAATTGACAACAACGTAGTTTCCTTTCAGTTTTGCTTGCGACTTGTTCTTGTATAGATTTAAAACGTTTCTTGCTTCCATAACCTTTCGTCTGAATACCATGAGGTCGGTTTATATAGTCTTCTGAAGGTTGAGATAGTCCAAGCAAATTTGCAATCCTATCTTTCTTGGGAATAGGTTGAGATTTTCTTCCATTCTCTGACAATTCAGTCATTTTTCTTTTAAGCTCGTCTCGATACAAGACTAAATTTTCCATGTTGTATACCAATTGATTTACTATGTAATCATTAGACAACATTATCTCACGTACAATCCTTTCCACATAACTACTGTCATCTTGATTGCTTTCAGTAACTGTATGATTCTTGGTATACATGGTTGGAAATGCATCTCTCGTCCATGTTCTGATTACATAATTTTTTGGAAACACTTTCACTTCACATACCCTCAACACATAAAACACGTGCCTACATAACAACCCATATTGCTCAAACCTGTTGCAACTGCACGTGACAGTCATATCAACATCTCTGTACAACACCTGTTTTTAAAAAGATAATAATAAAAACATTAACTCAACATCAACACATATATATCATACTTCAACAACAAAACACTTCTATATTATCAATTTTTAAATACCAGAAGATCTCAACATAGTATATCATATAATAAACTTATTTATCTAATACAATTAACCTGAATAATTTATGACATACCTCATACAATCCAGAACGTTCATGATCTAGCTCTTTTATCTTAAACTTTATAAAATCACCAGCTTCAGATGTATGAACGGACATGCATTTGTTTACTGCCTAGAAAATTTCCTCTTGAACATCATAAAAAATATTTCTGGTATATATTTCATTAGCTTCTTTCTCAAGTTCATAATCGGTAACCCAATCAGGAGTCTTATACCTTGTATCATGGTCATTCTTTCGATGCGTAAATCTTTGTGCTTCTATAGCAGTTTCAAAATTACTTAGAAATTCAACCAACATGATTCTTCTGTTGATAAATTTACCGAAAAAATGATTCTCACTTTCAGATCGAGAAGTCGTTCTCATAAGACCTGACATGTGCTCATGACGATAATATGCAGGTATCCAATCCCATCTTATAGAATACATGTGTGCCATCCATTTGTTCGTAGTTAGATTGAACTCATTCATAACATCCTTCCATCTAGATTCAAAATCGTCAATTTCAATAGAATCATTCCACACAATTTCACAAATGCGTTGTTTAAATTTTTTGTCTGAACGCAATGATTTACCAACCTGATAAAAACAAAACATAAATATTATCACATAGTATCATATGAAGTTAAAAAACTATAATTTCACAACATATGATTTCACATGACATCACCTATTAGTACACATATGTACCATTACAATGCCTGATATCACAAATGTGTAATGTTATTCATTTAACAGTATGTATAAAAAGCATATTAATAATTTAACAACACATGTTAGCACACAAGCTAAAAATTATTTACTAGACATCACCTATTATAACAATAGCATTTTTCTTTAACAACACATATTAATACATAAATCATTTTAATAAAACCCATTATTTATCATCCACATGTCGTCTATCTATTTAAATTAACATATTTTATATACCCACAGATAAAAATTTATAAACTACTAAACATATAAAACAAAAATTATTTATGAAACTACATATTATAACTTAAATTTCTTACCTTGTCAGCAATCTTCTTCATGATATGCCACATACGCAATCGGTGCCTAGATGTAGGGAAAACCTATCCTATAGCTTTTCTCATCGCAGGATATTGATCGGTAACAACCTCGCGAGGTTCTTTACCCATACATTTCTTAAATGCGCCTAACAACCACGTATAGGAATCAACAGTCTCGGATGCTAACAATGCAGCCCCAACGGTGACATTTCGGTGGTGATTGCCAATACCAGTAAATGGGACAAACAAAATATCGTATCTATATAATAATTAAAACAAAACAAAACAAAACCGTATGTATTATTTACAATATAATTTCAATATTCAATGCGACAAATAAACACTAAATATTAGTTTGAATACACTTACTTGTTAGAACGAAAAGTCGAATCGAATGAAATAACATCACCAAAGTTGATATAATTATGCTTCATTTCTTCATCTGTCCAAAAAAGCTCAGAAAGAGAATTGTCCTCTGAAGTAAAATATTCACACGAAAAGTCCGGCAAAAATTCTTTCTTCCGCATAAGACGTCTTACGATCATCTCTGCATCATATTTACCAATAAATAGATTAACATCCCTTTTGAAATTCTTACAATCATCTTTCGTCGCCCTCGTTTCTTCAAAACCACCATAAGTTGTTCGCATTATGTTAAACGCCTTTATAGGACCAATATTCAACTTAGATAGGTTGTGAATAAGGCTTTCCTGATTAAACGAAAGATTCCTGACAGCACTTAATAGATGATAATCATCATCAACAACGAGTGGATGATTATGTTCTTCAACAAATCCGTAAACTTTATATGTTTTGTTATTAAATAATTGTAAACGGATACGTGCTTGACATCTGGTTCGAATAGATGGTCTTGTCTTGTATATTTTTTCTTTCCTACCCGTATCGTTTGTTTTGTTCAAGGTATCAACTTTAGCCTTAGTAAAAGTTTTATCACCTTCTTTTGAACATACAAAATATTTAAGTGTCACTATCTCGTGCTTGGTAACCTCGGTATTCTTTCGAATTATAAAACCTCCATTCTTAGCATACCTCACGTAAAAAGTGTATGCTTCATCAACAGTTCTAAACGTCATACCAACTTCGAGTTTGTCTGATAGGGGTCATCAGGTTTGTAAAACTTCTTACCAGTCCTTGGAGATATACGCTCAATACCAACATTTCTTCTTGTTTTGTTATTCTCTCTACTAGCTAAAAACATATTGTTGAATATTATCACATGATATCATACGAAATTCCAAAAATAACATTTTACAGCATATTATTACACACATTTCACATGACATTACTTGTTGGTACAAATATGCAACATTACAATTCCTAATATCACAAATGTGTGATAACAACACATAATATCACAATAAATTTATCAGTTCGTCACAACACCTATTTAACAGCATATGTTATTTGTGATAACAACACATAATATCACAATAAATTTATCAGTTCGTCACAACACCTATTTAACAGCATATGTTAACACATAAAATATATCAATTCATAACATTTTTAAATAACAACACATCTTAGCACAATAAATTAATTAATTCGTAAAATTTTTTATTAACAACACATATTAGAATATAAAATTTATCAACTTCATAACAGTTTTAATAACAACACATCTTAGCACAACTAATGACATCCATAAAATTAGATTAAATATCTCTGATCCATCGAAATCAATTCTGTTCGAAAATCAACATATGATTAATACGGTTGAACCATTTAAATCATAAATCCAAAATTTTTTACATTCATCGAAATTAAATCTATTACATGAAAAACAACGACGAACACTACCATTATGTTGAATATCTTCAATCGCTTCATCCATTTGTACGTACTCATCCATCCAATTTTGCAAATGCAACTCAAAAACTCAATACCTGCGATTTTTTTTATTTGTAATTGATGTTAGAATTTCGTTTTTTTTAATGATAATACGTGATATTCAATCAAAACTGATTACCCACTTTCCTATTTTAATGCAAAATTTAAAAAACAATTAAATAAAAGTTGCCTATACTACCATTTTCTATTAATTAATTAAAATGTCACATGTCAACACTTTATTGGTTCCTACCATTTTTACTAAAAAAAAGCTATTTGTATCTGAACCTACACCTATATATATATATATATTGGGTAAGGTTCCCCTAAAAAGTATATTTCGCCTAATAAGGCTAAGAAGGATTTTCAAAAACTCGAAAACCGATTTAAACAAACCTCGATTGAATTCATTTTTGCATCATTGGAACCGACTTGTCGAACTATAAAACCCAAACCTTAAATCATAAACAATAAACCTTAATACTAAAATCAAAACTTTAAAAACAAATCTTTAACATAAAGATAAAACTTAAAAGCTAAAAATAAGCCCGGAAACCTAAAATCTAAATCTAGTTGTTAAAACGAGAAGTTAAAAGCTAATATTGTAGAGTTCGATAAGACGGTTCCAATGCAATCGAAATGAGTTAAATCGGAGTTCGTTTGGGTCGGTATTGAAGGTTTTAAAAACCCTTCTTAGGCAAAATATACTTTTTATTTGATTTTTCCCCTATATAGTATATATATATATATACATACATAGGGAGAGGTTCAAATGTTAACCCTCCCTTATATCGTTAACCCGTGTTAACCCGGCATTTTTTGCCCGAATCTTTGGGTTTTTTTTCATGGTTTTTGTTATACATAAATAGGGGGGTTTCTTTTTTGTGTTTTTGCTAATTCATCACCGTTTAGAAATTATTTACAAATGTAAGTAAGTGTAAGTTACTTACATTAAGGGAGGGTTAACACGGGTTAACGATGAAAAAAAAAAAACAAAGATTCGGGCAAAAAATACCGGGTTAACACGGGTTAACGATATAAGGGAGGGTTAACAATGGAACCATCCCCTACATACATATATATATATATATATATATATATATTGTTAGATAGGCTTATGTAAACTACACAACACTATCACAGGTTATCTTCTACAAAGTTGATAGTTGCGGAAATACTATCAACTTAGTTTTTAAAAAACAAATTGAAACACGATACAAAACAGTTATATATTCAAGGTCAAAGTATATTGCATTCAACTGTTAAGCTTTACAACACTTAGCTCAAGCACTCACTCGTACGTTGCTAACTAACAAGTGAGCGTATTTATACTAAGACCTACAGTTGTATCCTTGTAGGGATACAAAGCTCGGCAAAATACTAGAAACAAACTAATGCTAAAACTAGTATATGTTATGGACTTGACAGGCCAAGCCATATTAATTACAATTAATACAATAGACTCCATTGACTTTTACAATAAATACCTAGACTACAAAATTAATTAATGTAAAGGTATCACTGTAGTTCTGACAAATCTTCTGAGCTACTGACTGTCATGAGAATGCCTTCTGTGTTGGTCTTCAAGGGAGAAAGTAGCTCTGATTATTTCTACAAGTGTATGGAATCTTTGTCAGAATAAAGCCTTCGGAAGTCTATGTACAAGGAAGCTGCTGAGCATGTTATTGGAAGATTTTGTCTTCTAAAGCTTTAAGTCTTCGGAAGCTCTGAAGTTGTAATTCTTTAAGTGTTGAGGAGGGTATCTGAAGCTTCACTCTTGTGTAAGCCTTTGGTAGGAAAGAGTTAACCTTCGGAAGCAATGTTTCTTCACTCTTGGAGTGAGTCTTGATTCAGAGTGGTCATCTGGATCAGTCAGGGGCATGTCCTCTATGTCAAACACATATTGAGAACTGAGGGAGAGCATCTCAAGCTGACTTTTCTTCATATAATTTCCATTGCATAGCCTGAGGATGAACACATTTTCTTTGATTGTGTAGGTCCACTCAACTATAGGAACATGCATATTAAGTGGCAGTCCATCAAATCTTATTATGGCCATGGTCATTCTTTTCTTGAATTGACGTTGTTTCTTGGAAGGACGAGCACTCTTGTGAAGCACCAGTTGATTTGCTGGTTGGCCTTCTTCCTCCTGCTCATCCTGCTCTCCCTGCCCTCCCTGCCCATTGACCTCCTCCTCATCTTCAGCTTCTTCATTGGAGCCCACTGCTGCATCAGGTTCTGCAGTGGGCTCTGGATCTACTGCAGACTCCATCCCTGCAGCCTCTGATCCAGTATGCTCAGCTTATCTCCTCTCATCCACCCTTGGTTGTTCCTCAGGATCAAGATCTGTAGGTTGTTGTTTCTTAGCAGCTTTTGGACCTCTATTGATCTTGATCACTAAGGAAATTGGCATGTTGTCATAGGAGGGACTTGATGGAGTAGAGATTGGTTCCTGTTTAGGGAATAGTGCTTCCTTTGAAGCACCATACATCACCTCTTCACCCTCTTTCATCCCAGACCCAGAGATAGGTATTTCGATGGTGACTCCTCCCCCTAAGCCTAAGTTCAGGCTTGTCTTTTGAGCCTGGATATGCTCCATGGTAGGTAACTCACCTCTGGCAATCTTTTGTTTGATTTCTCTAACGTTCATGTCCATTGTGGAGTTCTTCATTGGGCCGAGCTGCCGCTTATGAATTCCATAATTTAAAAAAATATTCTTCATCCTTTCTTTGTAGGCAGCCTCCTTTTGCTTCTTGGTGAGGACTACCGTGGCTTTGGCTGCAGCAACATCATAGCCCTACTCTTGGAGGAGACCAGAGAGTCTAAGTATCTCTCCATCCAGGGAAGTGTCTGGTCGGCCCTTCTTCTTCATTGGCCTCTTTTCCTCCTGTTCAGCTTGCTCCTCTGGGGTTAGCTTTCTTTTTCCTTTGTCCATTGTGTTTACCCTAGAGGATATGGATCCTGTAGCCTCACCAGTTGGTTCATCAGCAAATAGTTCTTCTGTGGAAGAATCATCAAGTATAACTGGGCCTTCGGAAGCAGCTGCAGCTTCGGAATCAACCTTTGCTTTCACTGCCTCCTCCGGTTGACAAACCAACTTGGGAGATTCCTTAGTAGAGTCCAAAGAGAACTCAGGATATGAGAAGAGGTCTTCACCAGCCACTGTCCCAAGAGGGGACACAGGTTCTATGGAGATTGATGTAGTTGCTTGAATGGGTTCCTCCATGGCAACCGTGGCTGTAGTCTCAGAAGGAGACTTAGTCCCAGAAGGAGACTTAGTCCCAGAAGGAGACTTAGTCCCAGAAGGAGACTTAGTCCCAGAAGGACTGTTGGATCCCACCAGGGGACCTGGGCTCCATAGAGATGTTTGATGTGAGCTCCTTCTCTATCTCTATGGTAGCCCCTATATCTTCGGAAGAGGAGGAAGAGCTTGAGTAATGGAAATAAGTACCCAAGAACTCATTCCATTCACTGTCCAAAATGATTATGAATGGAGTGGGTTCTTTTGCAGCTTCCTCCTCTCCTGCTGTTCCAGATCCTGAACCTGTAAGTTGTCCCTTCTCCCCCTTTTTGGTAGCATCAAAGGTGAGGAAGGACACCGTAGTAGGATCAGGGTGGAATGGTGCACATATGATCGGGGGGCGGCACTGGAGGTCCAAGATGGTAGAATCTTTGGTCTGAACCTCCAGCCTCAGGGAAGCAATTTCAGTTTCCAGTTGAGCTACCCTGGCCTGTAGAGTGGAAACAGTGGTCGTCAATTCCTGGATTGTGTGCCCTCATTCACTTGAGTGGAATCATTGGGCGATGGAGTCTTGAGCTCTCTCCTGCACCTTCACCACCGGATGTGGTTTCTTGGCACCCTGGATTCTCGTCATTAAAGATGACCTCAAAGAAGCCATCAACAATTTGGGTTGCCACAGGGGAGGTCCTAGAATCTGTACCACTGTCCTGAAGAACCTGAGAAGGTTCAACAGTAGTGGTAGCCTCCTCTGTATTGACCTTCTCTATACTCCTAAAGTCAACCTCTGTGTTTGTAGGCTCTGGGTCAGGGAACCTTGCCTGTAACTGTGTCACCACTCTCAATAAGGTTTGGGTAGTGGGTGAGAGTGGAATATCCAGAGCAAAGGCAGAGGGTTCTTAAGCCTGGATAGAAGTATGAGTGGGGGGCATTGATGGGTGATAAACTCCTGGGGACCTGGGAGTGAGTCCCTGATCTAATGGAGTTGCATCATCAGAAGCAGACTCAATGATGGGGGAATCCCTTTGGATATTCTCAGGTATGTATGGTGACACACACTGAGGGCTTTCTGGCTGGTTGTGGGCTGCCACTGGTTCCAGAGGAAGAACCAGTGGTGAAGTGGCAGGTGTGGTTTGCACCCTAGGTGGAACTGTGCCCCTGACAGTTCTCTTCACCTTTTTCTTGACGGGTTCAGTAGAAGGGGCCTGAACAGCTGTAGAGAACTGTTCAGGGGTTCGGCAACGTTTGTAGATGATTTTTATGGGGTGATGATCAGTGTCGAAGTACCAACCAAAAATAAGAGTTTTCACTCAAGTCCTACTACCCAGTTAGATAGGGAAGTCGGGTATTGATCCACGAGAAGTCTAGTGGAAATTACTTTCAACACAAACTAATTAACTACTTGAAATTGAAAAGTAAACTTGAAAATGTTGAGTTTAGGTTTTGAATTAGAAACCAATTAACTTGAACTGAAAACAAACGAATTAAAACAAAAGAGTTGTAAACAATAGATGGAAAAGGCGATCACTCCGGGTTTCGAATTAGGAAGACAATCAGGTTTTCATTAACTTGTCAATTGGGAATCACATAGACATGATTCATGCTTCAATTGCTAAACATCTATGATTTTGACACAAAGCAATGATCTTGTTGACAACCGATAGCTAGACCGATGTTGTTGACTCGATTGATTACTAATTCTACAAAAACAATGATTTCTAAAAGACTTTAAAACCCAATTCCGTTAATTACTCATTCAATCATACGATGAATGAAAAGAAAGCAATAAACTTGAACTTGGAATTGCAAAATCAATCAAAAATCGTAATTGTTTAACAATTAACCACTATTGAATCCACAAATCTACGAAGAACGAATTCAATACTAATGTTGAACAAATCAAATAGCAAACCTATCTATCAAACCTAATTCTCTACCCGGAGACGATCACGAGAGCTTAGCAGGACATCTCAATGCTTGAATCTTCAATCTTCATGTGAAATTGCATGATGAAATCTTGATCTTGATGTTTGGATTGATGTTTTGTGGCTTTAGAACGCTCCAAAACAGCTCCAAAATCGCCCAAGAACTCCCCCAAAAAGTCTCCAATTCATCCTAGGAAGATTCCCCCATGAAAATAGGCAAATTAGGGTTAAAAAGGTGTTTTCCGTTTTTGGGCATAGCCTACGCCCACCCTGGGCGTAGCCTACGCTGGGCACATCTGAACGGTGGTAAAATTCTGTCAACGCTGGCCTACGCCCGGGCGTAGCCTATGGTGACTTGGGCGTAGCTTACGCCTAGTCTGACTTCACCAAGAGCTTCGCCTCGTCGAGAAACTCAGTTTTCATATATTATGGATTCCATAACTCATCGTCTAGCTCAAGATATGCGCTTCCGAAGTTCTAAGCTTTTCTCGGCTATTTCTGATCCGTCTGTGCATCATTTTACCTCATTAACACCCCCGGGCATCCATCTAACTCGTCTTTACCTGCAAATCAACATTGTATCTAAAAGTATCATTGTTCCATGTGAAATGCGCATAAAAACGCAACTTTAAACGATTAAAGCACATGAAAATCAAACACGCATCAGGTGAGGAACAAATAGGGAAGGTGGGGGATCAGCAACTGTTGGTTCTACAGTGCTGTCACCTTCAGGAGCAGAGGACTCCATGGAAGGAAGAAGAGGAATGAAAGTCCCAGAGAACTGAACACTCTTCTTCTTCAGCTGCACAAAAACCTTGGCATTAACTAAAGGAATGTTATATATGTTCCCAGTAAGTGAAAGGGATGAGCCCAATTCACTGTAGAAAATGTGCTGCAAGAACCTGGGATACATACAGAACTTCTTTGGCGACGAAAGATTGTCAGCCAAATTATTGAAAATGAAAGCAGAAAAGTTGAACAGTTGATTTGAAATCAAGCCATGAATAGCCGAAGCTAAATCAAAGGGGACTTGATCCCAACCACCTGTTTTATTGGACAAAAAATGAAGAAAAACATGTATGAGGTACTTATAATTATAGGACACTCTACCCTTCAAATAGGTTGTTGTAGGGAAAGGACCTTCATACCCCAACCTGAAGGTCGATGCTACCTCATCCCTTGTAAATGAGACCCTTCCCCCGGCATCACTGAGATGAAGATGCCGACAGATGGTCTCCACAGAAATGGAGATGGGAAGAGCATCAATGGTAGCTACAAGAGTTCTACCGTTGGGAGATGATTGGAGCGAAGTCAGCATCGTTGTAGGCTGAAAGCTCCGTTGCCAAGTTGTGAGCAGGTCAAAAGACGAAGGATTCCATGGCAATTGTAGAGGATTTAGGGTTAATTTAAGAGAGAACAAAGAAGCGAATTTGAAAGAGGAAACGGTGAGAGAAAATGAATGAGCATGAGACCTTTTATACCTTCGGATGTCAGCATTTAATATGGAGAGACATTAAAGTTTTGAGATCCGGAGTGTCAGAAAAAGGTCTTCCGGGACAGTTGTGGGGCATTGGAATATTCACCAGTTTCCAAAGGGCAAGGTGCTTCCGAAGATGTTTTTATCGGAAGGAGTTCAAGAGGCCAGAGAATGTTATTCAGAAGACAAACACTTCCGATGCGTATTCCAAAAGTATTAAATAAAACATCAGAAGCACTGTTTCTGAAGAGTGCATCAGATGGAATTGTGCTTCGGAAGACATCTTCTTCTGATGAGTATTATCAGAAGATCATACTTCTGAAGGCAAAGTTAATGTATCGGAAGAGAAATACTTCAGAAGTGAATTTGACTTCTGAAGTGTGATTGCTTCCGACTCAATGGATGAAGAATACTTCTGAAGACTTCAAACTATCTTTTGAGGAATAAATACTCATCAGAAGAGAATTTAAGTTTATCTTCCGAAGAGTTGTTCAGTCCTTGCTATCAATTCATTTATTCAACATTAATCATACCAATGGTTGTTATTAAGTGCCTGAATCTTCCTTTATCAAAAGCCTTGGTGAAGAGATCAGCCAGATTGTGTTCTGTATCAACTTTGACTAGATGAATTAACTTCTTTTCTGCACAATCTCTGATGAAGTGATATCTGATGTCAATGTGCTTGGTCTTGGAGTGCTTGACAGGATTGTTGGTGATGGAGATTGCACTTGAGTTGCCAATTTGTATAGGAGTGTTGAGCAACTCTACTCCATAGTCTTTCATTTGATTCTGAATCCAGATGACTTGTGCACAACAGCTAGAAGCATCAATGTATTATGCTTCTGCAGTAGAGGTAGAAACACAGGATTGCTTCTTGCATTGCCATGATACAATTCTGGATCCAAGAAATTGGCATCCTCCTGATGTGGATTTCTTGCTAATGTTACAGCTTCCATAATCACTGTCAGTGTAGGCCATGAACTGAAAATCTGCATTTCTAGGATACCATAATCCTAGACCTGGTGCTCCTTTGAGGTATCTGAAGATTCTTTTCACAGCAAGCATGTGTGAACTCTTGGGATTGGCCTAAAATCTTGCACACAAACAGGTTGCGAACATGATGTCAGGCCTGCTTGTTGTGAGAAACATCAAAGAGCCTATCATTGCTCTGTATTGGTGTTGATCAACATCATCCCCCTCAAGGTCAGTGCTTAAGGATGTTGTCTTAGACATTGGAGTACCTAGAGCTTTACAATCAGTGAAGTTGAATCTTTCAAGAATATCCTTGACATACTTTGATTGATTAATGAAAATTCCTGTAGAAGTTTGTTTCACTTGTAGTCCAAGGAAGAAAGTGAGTTCTCTCATTGAACTCATCTCAAATTTGGACTTCATCAGTGACTCAAAATCCTTGCAGAGAGATTCATTAGTGGAACCAAAAATAATGTCATCAACATAAATTTGAACAAGCATAAAATGTTGATTGGATTTCTTGAAGAAAAGAGTCTTGTCGATTGTTCCTCTCTTGAAGTTGTTGGCCAACAATAAAGAAGATAGATTTTCATACCATTTTCTGGGAGCCTGATGCAACCCATATAGAGCTTTATCAAGCTTACAGACATGATCAGGAAACTTTGGATCTTCAAATCCAGGTGGCTGACACACATACACTTCCTCATCAATATTTCCATACAGGAAGGCACTTTTAACATCACTTTGAAAAACTTTGAAGTTCTTAGCAGCTGCAAATGCTAGAAATATTCTGATTGCCTCAATTCTTGCAACTGGAGAAAAAACGTCATCATAGTCAATGCCTTCCTCCTGTGTGTATCCTTGTACGACTAACCTTGCTTTGTTTTTTATGACAACACCTTTGTCATCCTTCTTGTTTCTGAAAACCCACTTTGTTCCAATGGCATACTTACCCTTAGGTAAAGGGCAAACCTTCCAAACTCTTTGTCTTTCAAATTGAAGGAGTTCTTCCTGCATGGCTTCTACCCAACTGCTATCTTTCAGTGCATCAGCAACTTTCTTTGGTTCTATTTGGGATAAAAAGCACGAAAACAAACAGATGTTTGCTTCAAGCATGGAGCTTCTTGTTCTTATTCCTTCCTTAACATTACCAATATTGTTCTCAACTGGATGGGTGTTATGAATGCGAGTTCTTGGAATCACATCCAACTGAGAATTCAAATCAGGTTGCTTGACTCAAGGTTTGGAAGTACTACCTCAAGCTGGATTTATGGTAGATCTTGAGGTCTCTGAGGTTGGACTGTTGTGGGATGATTTTCTCTGGGAGGAAGAGTTTCCAGAGTGTTTGCTTCAACTGAAGGGCTTCCAACTTCTTCTTGACTCAGTGGAACGGAAGTAGAGTCACTTAAGGGAACAGCCTAAGAGGTGTTCACTGTCTCAGACTATAAAACAACATCATGTGTTGAAGTGGATTCTGCCAAGATTTGTCTTGAAGCTATTGGCAGTTCAACACAAAAGTCTTCTTCTCTTGTGTGTTTGGTGGAGTCCAAGGTAGGTATCTGTGGATCGGAAACATACTCTTTCACAAGATTAAATGCATATGTGAATTTATCAAGATCAAATAATCAATCAGGGCCTATTCCATGTTTATTGATAGTATGTTCATTGAACTGAACATTTGCAGACTCTTCAATAATCTTAGAATCTTTGATGTATACTCTATATGCTTTGGCATTTAAAGAGTACCCAACAAAGTAGCCCTCTGCTGATTTCTCAGCAAACTTGGCTAGATGATCCTTGGTATTCAAGATGATGCATTGACATCCAAATGGTTTAAGAAATCAAATAAATGGCTTTCTCTTATGCCATATTTCATAAGGAGTCGTACCATGTGATTTAACCACCAATACTCTATTTTGAACATAACATGCAGTGTTGACTGCTTCTGCCCAAAATGTTATTGGAATCTTGGCATCAGATAAAATGGTTCTTGCAGCCTCAATTAGTGTCATATTCCTTCTCTCAACAACACCATTTTGTTGTGGAGTCCTAGGAGCACTAAATTGTCTTGTAATACCCTTAGATTCACAAAAGGAATTTAAAATGTGGTTTTTGAATTATGTTCCTTGATCTGATCTTATGATTTTCACATGATGGTCACTCTCATTCTCAACTCCAAGAATGAATGATTTTAAGATCTCAGCAGTTTCATCCTTGGTGCTCAAGAAGAATACCCAGGTATACCTAGAGAAATCATCAGTGACCACCAAGCAATATGACTTTCTACCTAGACTTTTAACACTTGTAGGGCCAAACAAGTCCATGTGTAGTAAATACAGGACTGTGGTTATTGAATTTATCTCTTTGACATGATGAGATGATTTTGTTGCTTCCCCTTTAGGCAAGCAACACACTTATCAACACAGATGAATTCTTTAGTGGGTAAATCTGTGGCTAAATTATTTTTGACCAGTTTATTCATGTTTTTCAGGTTTACATGGCAGAGTCTCCTATGCCAAAGAGATGATTCATCAAGTGAAGCTTTTGAGACAAAGAAATTTATATTGCTGAGTGGTGTAGTTGTGCTCATGTCTAGCATGTACATGATGTTTCTTCTAGGAGCCCTGAGCAGAATTTGGTCATTTGGAACAACAAATCCTGGTTTCAGGACAATACATTCATGCTCAGTAAACAACATGTTGTGCTTTTGGTCGCACACCTGTGATACACTCAGCAAATTATAGTTTAATTCTTTTACAAAATGCACATTCTCAAAGCTTACCTTGCCATTAGTGATTGTGCCCCTACCTGTGATATACCCTCCTACCGGATCACTTCCAAATGCAACAGACCCTCCAAAGAATGGTTCATATTTGTGCAGATGAGTCTTGTTTCCTGTCATGTGCCTGGAACAGCCGCTGTCAACAATCCACAAGTTGCTTTTTGATTCATGTTGTCCCTGCACATGACCAAAAGTGAAAGTTCCTGATGGGAACCCAAGCCCATGTGGTCTTGGGTTTTCCATTGGCATCATTATATAAAAATTTCTTTGACATCATCCTTGGTGGAACAGATGATGAGCTTGCTTTTGATAGGACAGGTGGCTGAATAGTTGGTTCAGTTGTTTCCTTCTTCTTCCATATTTTCTTGACTTTTGAAGTGGTCGGAAGAGCTTGCTTCTTCTGACAGCCATCGGAAGCAACTTTTTCCTTCTCTTCCGATGGTTTGGTTTTTGTTGACAAGTGAGGCTTTATCTTTCTTGTATTTGTCGGAAGCAATCTTTACATATGCTTCAGATGCTTTCTTTTCTTCTAAATACTTTTTGCCTTTTTTTTTCAACTTTCAGAAGTACTTGCTTCCGACTGGTTCTTTTGCTGCTTGATTGACTTGGTTCTCCTGGAAGCACATTGTTCTTCCGATGAGACAGATGCTTTGTTCCAGCAACCTTTTTGACTTCCTCTTCCCAGTGGTTTTGAATGTACTCTTCTTCTTGGAGTAACATTCAGCAGCAAAATGATTTGTGACTCCACACATCAGACACATTGGTTGAACATTTGTTGATTTTTGAAGCTTCTCTCCTTTGAGAAAAGCTTAACCATTCTTCATAGAACCAGATTGTTCTGACATGGGGGTACCTGAAGTACTTTTGCTTGGATGATTCTTTTAAGCTTTTGAGGTGCTTGCACTTCTGTTTTCTGATCTGGCTCGATGGGACTTGTTAGTGGGACAAGTAACATATTCCTCTAAAGAGGTACTCCCCGTTTGCATATATTTAGCTTTGACAAAAACTAATGAAGATTTTTTGTTATTTTTATTTCTTTTCTTGATTTTCAAAGCAGGTTTTTCTCTTTCCAAAATAATAGGAGTATCATCCTTAGATGAACATGTTGAGAAAGTGGGGCTCAAATCAGAAAGGTCATCATTTTGAGCAACCTTGTGTATATCCAACACTTCATCATACACAAGATTAATTTCTGGTTTACATCGAACCTCCACCATTGGAGTATAGGCAGATGGAGGTTCCATTTTGTTATATCCCAACCCAGCCCCACTTTTATTTACCAGCTCAGATGTTTCACTCATTTTGAAAAGTTTTTCATACTTTTCTCCTTGACTCAAAAATTTGTCTATGTAAGACTCAGCCAATACAAGTTCTGTCTTGGCAGTTGTTAACCTTTCCAAAAGATTGTTAATTTGACACTGTTTGTTAGTGTCTTCATGCTTTAAACTGGAAATGGTCTTTTCCAGTTCCTCAATCTTTTCTTAATAATTTCTTTCAGATTCAAATAAATTAGCCTTAACAACTTGTAAGCATTAAACCGTTTATAAGCATTTAACTTTTCTAAACATTCAGGAGTACACATATCTTCTGTTACCTTGAATGTAGAGGTTGAGTCATTGGCCATCAGGGCACTGTTGGATACACAAGCATCCTCAGCTTGAAAACTCCAATCTGAAAAGTCGTGCTGCTATGCAACATTGGCACTATTGGAGGAGCTTGATGTTCTTTGTTGTGGCTGTCCGGATGTTGATGGCTGAGAGCTTGGGGATTTACACTCTTTGGCAAAGTGCCCTAGCTGTTGACAATTGAAGCATTTGAGTTTGAACTAGTCTAGGCCAAACCCGGTTTTCATGTTGTGCTTCTTAAACTGTCTACCGGTTCTTTGATAGAACTTCTTTACCCTGTAGGAAATCATGGACATCTGGTAATTGATGTCCATCTCCTCAAGATCATGAGCAGGAATGCCATCTAAATCTTCCTGGCACAGATGAAAATAGTTGGTTTCTTCAGCCATAAAAGCTCCTTGGCTTGAAGTAAGTAGTGGAGTTGAGTTAGTGAATGAGTTTGAGTGGGAGGTAAATGGAGTTGGAGTTTCAGAAAAATTGACAATGGGTGTGGAAGTTGAGTGGTAGATAGGTTAATAATTTTGGTATGATGGATTATGGAAGGGTGCATATAGGGCTGCTGAACCTGAGGGTACAGAGGAAGTTCTAGGTTCCTGTGCATCAAATCCATTTGATATGCACTAAGTATACCAAATAGTTTTCCAAGCTTCAAAGTTCTCAGATTCTCTGTTCTAGGAATGGCAACAGAGTAGATGTTCCATGCTTGTGGAAGTGATCTAAGAAACTTTCTTATAACATCTTGGTTCTCCATCTTTACACCTGCAGCCACCAACTCATCAACTAAGTGGACATACCTCAGATATTGAGAAGCCATCTTCTCGTTGTTCTCTTGACAGAAGTTCTCAAACTTCTGCTTCAGCATGTCTTTCTTGTTTTCCTTGACATCTTCGGATCCCTCATACATCTGCTGCAGAGAGTTCCATAGCTCCTGTGCAGACTTGCATTTCTTAAAAGCATGTATGATTGAGTTGGGAATTGCCACCTGGATCAGCCATAATGCCTTTGAATCCACCTCTATTTTCTTGTAATCTTCGTCTGAGTATAGAGATGGATCTTTTGGCACGGGTGCTCCACCGGTGCCTACAGCAGCAATAGTTGGGATGAACAGTCCCTCAAGAACTGACTTCCAAAGTTTGAAATCTTGGTTCCTGATAAAACCCTCCATCCTGACCTTCCATGTATCATAATCGTCAGGGGCAAACATGGGAGGCTTATTGAGAGTACCATTCTCAGTGTCATGCTTGCTGATTGTGGCCATTTTGACTTTGAGGTCGCTTGAAAATCAAAGAGTAGTAGAAGATACACAAACGGTAACTTAAGAATGGTTAGTTGCTTAAATTAAAGAGCCAAAGCTCTCATACCACTTGTTGGATCGGGTTATGTAAACTACACAACATTGTCACAAGTTATCTTCTACAAAGTTGATAGTTGCGGAAATACTATCAACTTAGTTTTTAAAAAACAAATTGAAACACAATACAAAACAGTTATAAATTCAAGGTCAAAGTATATTGCATTCAACTGTTAAGCTTTACAACACTTAGCTTAAGCACTCACTCGTACGTTGCTAACTAACAAGTGAACGTATTTATACTAAGACCTACAGCTGTATCCTTGTAGGGATACAAAGATGGACAAAATACTAGAAACAAACTAATGCTAAAACTAGTATCTGTTATGGACTTGACAGGCCAAGCCATATTAATTACAATTAATACAATAGACTCCATTGACTTTTACAACAAATACCTAGACTACAAAATGAATTAATGTAAAGGTATCACTGTAGTTCTGACAAATCTTCTGAGCTACTGACTGTCATGAGAATGTTTTTTGTGTTGGTCTTCAAGGGAGAAAGTAGCTCTGATTATTTCTACAAGTGTATGGAATCTTTGTCAGAATAAAGTCTTCGGAAGTCTATATACAAGGAAGCTGCTGAGCATGTTATCGGAAGCTTTTGTCTTCTGAAGCTTTAAGTCTTCGGAAGCTCTTGTCATCAGAAGCTCTGAAGTTGTAATTCTTTAAATGCTGAGGAGGGTATCGGAAGCTCCACTCTTGTGTAAGCCTTCGGTAGGAAAGAGTTAACCTTCGGAAGCAATGTTTCTTCCGACGGTTAATTCATTCATTCCGAAGGCTGTTAGGCTTTACAGTGTTCAAGACTTAGTCAAAAGTCTTTGGTGAGCATCAGCCTTTATTATACTTTACATACATATATATATATATATATATATATATATATATATATATAGGGGACGGTTAATGTACAAAGTAAATTAACGTGCCATACGTAGAAAGCCATATGAAGACACCACGTGTCATCTGGGTAAAGGGCATTATCGTCCATATAAAATTACAAACCGTACTTTATAAAATTACAGACTGACATTTAACACCTATAATCAAGGATCACCGGGATAATCACGGACCAATAATTACGGACCGCATTATATAACAATCACAGACCGTGATTTAAAACACATAATCAAGGATTAAATGTATAATCACATACCAATAATCACAGACCACGTTATGTGAAAATTACGGACCGTCATTTAATGCGGTCTTTGATTGTTATATTACGGTCTGTGATTGTTATATAATGCGGTCCGTCTAACTAATTTCCTGGACCTTGCTGAGCTTGGCAAGGCCATACACAAATTGCTAACATACAGGTTGGCAAGACTCAACTAGTAGTGGTTGTCAAGGCAAACTTGCTTAGCCATACCCTACATCATCAACAGGGTTACATGGTAAACCAGCTCAACCAATCGGTTTCCTAAAGAATGGTATGCATGTTAATTTTAGGCTGGCCGACCCCTCGGTTTCTGGTCCAACCGATCGGGCCGGTCCTGTTTTCAAAATAGTGCAAATTGTACTCTAAAGGACTTTGATATTTCACAGAAAAGCTTCGAGATTTAGATGGACAAAAAAGTAATTTTAATAAAGTTTAAGTGTTTTATTCCAAGAAAACATTTAAATATTAATATATAACCTTTTAAAGCGAAATTAAATGTGTGTTTTTAGTTTTTAGTTTATCTTACGTTCATGTATTTAAGAAATGTATACTTAGGCACGCTGTATATGTGCGGATAAAATAAATCGAATTTATGTTTCTTAACAATCGTTTTTATAACCACAAAGCTTACGTTTTTCTTTAGGTAATTGACCACATTGACTTCACTATTGCAACCGAATTCACAACGTTTCAAGGTTGGTTATGAAGCCTGCAAAACCTTTTACCACGTTATTGTCATCGTATGTTTATGATGCATCCATAGGAGTGAAAAAAAAAAAAAAACTCATTACGTAAGTATTTAACAGTCCATAAAAATTAAAAAAATATAAAATAAAAAATACAGCAGCATGATGACTGTTACCTTCATGATTTGTAGTTAAATCATCACCAGGAGTTCCCCAGAAGCAGTATTTGTTACGGTTGCATTGTTGCAATATGGGTAGCATGTTAAAACAAGATAATATTGAAATGGTTAACGGGTAAAAACAATATGTATATTTTGCTGATCTGTTTGAGTTGACTGGGAACAAATTTATCCAAGATTTATTTATAAACGACTAATATATAAAATATGATTAATTAAAATAATGTTTCTAATGAAAAATAAAATAAAAAGTTAAATACTTGTAAAAAAAATTTTGATTTCTACTTTTGACCTGTTCCCTTTTTAGTTGACTGGGATTATGGGAGAAAACTATCAGCTTGTACTGGAAGTTATGTAAACAAGACATGCATGCAACATCCATAAATTGATGGCCTAAAACTGCAACTATTTTTAATATAACTGAGTTTAATGTGAGCATGGCTGGATCCTTTCTATTGAGCATTTGCTTAATCTTCAATGGTAAATACTTAAAAGTTTAAAAATACCTATTTTCTAACACCTATAAGAAGATGTAGAAACAAAAAATACACTAATGACTATCCTGATCTTCATCCAGTTTCTTTTTCAAAGCAGATATTTCATTTTCTTGCTGCTTTTTGAGATATCTCTGTGCTGTTGAATTCACAATCTTCACGAAAAAGTTGAACAGCATTAGCCATACGATCGAGTTCCAAATCGAAGCAAACGATAAATCCCATGATTTCACCTGAATATTCAGCATAAGTGGTTATAAAATCATTTTAACAAGGAAACAATGCTGTAAATATGATTACAGAAATACAGACAGAAACTATACTACATTGTTACAAAAATAAAACAACCTTTTGACATAAATACAAGTAAATGATGTGGCATTTTCACCTCTACATGATATGATAACCAACTTATAAGTGCAAAGTCAAATGTGGACTCAGGTCAAACAAACTAATTTTGAGATTTTAAGATGACAAATAATTTAACTATTTTTTTATTTATTTTTACATGTAATAATGTTAAATACTGTATCTTGTGTTTCCTAACGAGTGAAAAGAATGATTGATTTCATATACGTGGTTTTCATCTTCAAACACAACGGTGTTTCCGGTATAAATATAGAAAAAGACGAGATAAATGCTTGACAAAAACGGGTGCTTTTCAACAAAAGAACCAAACACAATACCATTTTATAGCATTTCAAACATTTATAGAAACCTTCCCATGCTTGTAAACTAATAACATACACACACACACCAAACGCATATTCACACAGGTATACCTTGATGTTTGATGTGACTGGTAGAGGGGCAGCCATGTATTTCTCCTTCATTGCATGCAGTTTAGCTACAATGTTTGGAAGTGCAAAAGCTACACCAGGAATGAAGCTAAGCATCCATATTAACTCATTTTCTATCCAGTAAAGAAGTTGATTGTTGCACACTGAGATGATAAATACTGTCTGCATTCATAAAATCATATCTTAATATAATTGCTAAAACTTGAATCTATATAATCAGTCTTTAATGCTTGGTTTTAAAAAGCTCACGGCGCTCTGAGGCGTTTAGACCTCAAATGCCAAGGCATAAGGCATGAGCCATGAGGCGAGAGCCTAACGTACGTGAGGCGTTGTTCTGTATATAACAAAATAAGTTTTATCTACAACTAAAAGATGCATTTGTCTTGTCTTTTTAACATATTGGGCTTTTTTTATCATGCAAACCATAATGAAGCTATAATCCCATTGGTTATTTACACATATCCTCTCCTACATACCCAGCTGTTGATCAAATTTGACCCATAAGTTCATAAAGCGCTGCCTCAAGGCCCTGAAATGTTGACCTGCTTGCGCCTCATGTCTCATGCCTCAGGCGCGCCTCAGGCGCTATTTTTAAAACCAAGCTTTAATGTCTGAAATAACACTTTGTTCCTCTAATTATTTAAAAGCTAAATAAGCAGTTTTTAATGAACGTTTTCATGCCAGCTGCAACAAAAAATGATCGTAGGGTAAAATTAAACAACTTATTTACCCTTATTTTAAGCTAATTTGAGAGACTTCTATCTCTAATTGACGTGTCTCTACTTCTACAGAATTGTTTTTTTGGTCATTTTATCTAGTAATTTCTTGAATAATTTTAGCTTGTCAAACACTCAAACATCTGATTATTTTGCCAACTTCAATTGGCATAACCATATTCAAAATCTATTTACTACATTCCAATTATCAAATTCAGCTATCATTTTCAAAACACACTCCAAACAATACCTATACTAGGTATAACATTTGATATAATCTCAAATGTTCAGAACAAAGGAGCATGGGCATACCTGAATGTGAGTTTTGACGATAGCCTTTCCGAAAAGGGTTGCAAAAAAAAACTTCCAAAATGGAATTCCAAATTGACCACACATTATGCCAGCAAGGTCAAATAAAGGATTTGGCACCTACAAATTGCCTCGGTATTTAAATAAAATTGGTGAATAACACAGGTTACTAAAAATAAAGAAAAAATGCAAAACAAACATGAAACAAAAGTTTGGTATTAATACTAACCGATGCAAGCACCAAAATCGTGAAAAAGTTTAAATATTGTGCATGTGACAGGAACCACCGTTTCATATGATTTAAGTTTGAAGCAACTCCATTATCCTCTGATGATGATGCATCTAGTTCTTCAGCAGCATCTATTTTCTCACCCGAGATACTTGCTGGAAAAATATATAATGTAGTAAAAATAAATAAAATTAACATTGTACAATCTTTCCGTAATGCATTTAAATTGTTAAAAGACTTTGACACATTTAATGTTGCCTTCATATTTTCAGCTAAAAAGTATATGCACTGAAAACAAAAAGAAAAGGTAAAAACCCAATGAAGAATGTTTGGAAACACTAGAAAGCCACATGTACCAAAGAGGCTCTATATAAAAACCATAAAAAGAAACTGATGGCATATTTTAGAATTTCAATATAGTTTTTAGAAAATTAACCTCATGCACACACACTTAACTATCCAAGGAATCTCAGAAGGGCGTATTAATCTAGAAATATATACAAACCTGCTCTTGAAATAAAATATGGAGGGAGCTCCCCTAATGCAGTTCCAAGGCCCCAAAGAATAGCTTCTACTTGTACTTGTGGCAATATGATAGTAACCGGAACCTGAATGCCCTCATTTGGGGATAAAAACATAGGGGGCCCAAACTCTGAACAATCTTTCTTGAGCCATGAAGGGCTTCTGTTTAATTGTATTGTATCATAAATAGCACTTTTAATATCCACTCTACCACACTGCATTGCTTTTATAGTGAAGAAGGCAATATGGGGGCCCAGATATAGAACGAAGGTGTGCAGCCCCGATCCTAATCAAATACAAAACAAAATATTAAAAAGAAAACACTAGTTTCCATCTTTAATGACAAGTGTTGATAAATTGGTTGCTTATTTAAGCTTACCAAGACCTATGGAAGATGCAACACCAAGAGCCACCCACCACAATCCAAACCTTACATATTCAAGAAGCACTTCAACATGCTGCAAGATCAGATGAATAACATACTCATCATTAGCAGTGACATAACCAGAAGACTACTAACTATTTCCAAATAAAGATAACACGTAGAAAATTGGAAGGAAATTTGCTTACAATGCATCAGGTACATAAATAATTTAATAACATGTAATTAGAAACATGAAGTACCGTGGCATGAGGACCATCTGTAGAGAGAAACAAGATTACCCCTGCAACAGTGACTATAACTAGAAGCATAAGCCAAACACCATGTGTTACAAGGTATATGAGTGATCTTTGTAAATACTGAGCAACAGCCACAATAAAAAACTTCAATGTTTTAAAAGGTTGTGATGCTAGTGACAAATTCTCGAGCTCTTGTTTATGCTTCTCATGCAGTTCTACAAACATTAACAATAACAATTAATCACAGAAGTCATCCACCTTAAAAAACACATCTGATTTCAAATAATAAGAATGGTTGAATGAAAACTTTCATAAGTTGTAACTAGTGTGGGATTAATAATTTTACATAATTTATCCTGATTCTATATGGTAAAACACCTTGTTTATAGATCACATGTTGATGCTCATCAAGGAAGCTATTGAACACAATTTATAATAATCTGCTTCGTGAGTATGTTATTGCCAATTATAGAAGTTGCGACATTGGTATATTTGAAGGGACAAGAAAAAAATACTGATACAACAACAACACTTACCCAGTGTAATCCCACTTTGTGGGGTCTGGGGGGAGAGAGATGAACACAAACCTTACCCCTACCCCAATGTGGTAGAGAGGCTGCTTCGTGAGAGTCTCCTGGCTCAGAAAAAAAAAATTTATATATTTTTTCTATATATATTTATTTTATTTATTATTATTATTACTATTACTATTATTATTATTATTATTATTTTATTTATTTATTATTATTCTTATTATTTATTATTTTATTTTTTTTGCAATATCACACAGGCAGTTAACAAAGCACCACAGCATATACACCCATACTTATGCTAAACAAGAAACAGACATAAGCTACACAAGCAAAAAACAGTGCATAGAAATACATAGCAGAGCAATCTATCTCCTAAAGTCCGACCTATTTTCTAAGCAAGCTAGGGTTCTCTCACCCTTATCCTACATCTCCATGAACTCCTATCAGTGATCATGTCCTCAGAGAGGTGCAAATCTAACAAATCTTGGCGAATATGCTCATCCCATGTCAACCTTGGTCGGCCCCTGTGCCTCTTCCCCATCACAGTGATGTTATCTACTCTCCATACAGGTGCCATCAAGTCTCTCCTCTTTACATGTCTGAACCATCTCAGTCTTCCTTCCCTAACTTTGTCGGAGATGCATGTTACCGCCAATCTCTCCCTGATTGCTTCATTCCTTATTCGGTCGATCTGTGTGTGCCCACACATCCATCTTAGCATTCTCCTCTATGCCGTCTCCAGCTTTCTTGCCTAGATCTTCTTTATTGGCCAACAATCACTTCTGTACATCATGGTCGGTCTCACTGCGACCTTATAAAATTTGCCTTTTAGTTTTTCCGGAAACTTGTTGTCACATAGAATGCTTGTAGCTGCTCTCCATTTGTTCCAACCAGCCTGGCCACGATGGGCTACATCGCAATCAATGTCTCCATCACTCTGAACGACTGATCCCAAGTATTTAAACTTTTTTGTTTTTGGTACCTCCCGATCAGCAATAGTCACGCGTTTCCCGTCGTTGATGCTGCCGCTAAAGTTACAGTATAGGTACTCTGTCTTTGACCTACTGATGCGCATGCCTTTACTTTCTAAGGTCAATCGCCACTCTTCTAACCTTGCATTTAGATCCTCTTCGTTGTCTGCCACTAGCACGATATCATCCGCAAAAAGCATGCACCATGGAATGTCTTGCTGAATAGATCGCAATAACTCATCCAGAATAACTGCAAAAAGGAACGGGCTAAGTGCCGAACCTTGATGTAGTCCCACCTCTACCGGAAAGGGGTCTGTCTCTCCAACAGAACAACTGCTTTTGTAGACGTGTAACCAAAGAAGAGGTGCAGAGAGCGCTTAGGAAGATGAGAAAAGCAAAAGCGGTGGGACCAGACAATGTTCCCATTGAAATATGGTTATGTCTACAAGATGAAGGAGTTACCTGGTTGACATCTCTTTTCAACATCATAATGAAGACACGCAAGATGCCAGATTAGTGGAGAAGTAGTGTCTTAGTTCCCTTATATAAGAACAAGGGAGATGCACAATGTTGCACTAACTATTGGGGAATTAAACTACTGAGTCATACTATCAAAATACTGATATCTAGTACAAAGAAAAATATACTGATATCTGTTGATTTACATTAAAACAATAATAATTATATTATTTATATCAGATGAGAAAGGGAGACTGAGCGATTTGTAGCTATTTGCAGGTATGATGTGTTATACTTCTAACTTTTTGTTACTTGAAAGACAGCCTAATAAGACGCTCCTGTCACCACATTCGTTTAGCAATTATTCATTTTGACATGTAGACTACAAGTCTACAACAAACAAAAACCATATTTTTATCGGCCAAACAAACAAACATACCTAGTAAAATCCTACTAAACAGTAGAGTCAAGGGAGGAGGGAGGAAGGGATGAGACGAAGGCAAACCTACCCATAGTTGTCAAAGGTACAAGGCGCACTCAAAGCGCATAAGCCGCACCCGTAGCCTAGGCGCAAGGCACAAAAAAAGCAAGAGCTTTTATAAACTAGGCACATAGTATTAAGTTACCAATTTTAGAGGTTTGATATGTTTTAGGTTTAAAAATTTTTTTAAAAATATATAAAGTCTAACTATAAAACAATTAATAATCTAGTTATATATAGTTTTTAAAATATAAAAGCCTTTTTATGGTTGTTTTACACTGGTTTATGGCTGGATTTTTTTGAAATTTGCTAGATTTTCCAGAATTTTGTCAGATTCTCGCCGGAAAGTCACCGGAGTGCACCTAGGTTGCCACCGAGCGCCCGAGGGCTTTTGACAACTATGAACCTACCCCTAACCCAAACGACTTTAGTAAGGCTAAAAATAGCAACAATCAAGCTTTGGAAACATAAATTTAATGCTTGATGGAGCCATAAGTCCACCAAACTAAGTTTGCATGGCTTCTCTTGACCTAGGATAAAGGCTCTAAATGAGACCTCTAGATAAATATTAACCATTGATTTAAATTGCATATAGCGATGAAAACATAATAATCATTCTTGTGAAGTGTGATTAGGGTTGGATTAATTATGATAGATGCGGCAATCTTATAGATTTATTAAGAAGATATACAGTATTTTATACAATCGTAATTACAGTGTCTTTTTCTTTTGAAAGGTAATTACATTAAGTTTGTTCAGTTCCATTGCCATTATAATAGCTTCGCAAAGAGTGAATCCAGTAACAAATTATCCAAAAAATTTATTTCACATTTTCATGTCATAATATCGGCATTGTTGATGTTATTAAATTAAGTAGGTAAAAGTGTAAAACTTTCTTACGATGAACAAAGAAACACTTGACTGTAGTTAATAGATAAGAAAACACAACCGGAATGCTAGCAAGATGACAAGAATCACCACTTTGTAACAATATCTAGATGTAACATCTTTTACACAGGTTAAAATTTATGCATTCACATAATCTACTTATGTGGCGATTGGCCAATACAATAATATTTCACACATGCCCTTGGTTTGTTAATAATCTTGTATCAACATGGATCAAATTCAACCATACAAATTTGTGTCACCAATATATATAGTGGCCACCTCTAAGCAGTAAGCATATGCACCAATTTTTATTTTTTTATAAATCCAGTTTATTTGCGTCTCCTAAACAAATACAACATACAATGTACTATAACATTAACTCAATCAGGCATTAACTCGCATTTCAAATATTTCTATGTTTACATCACCAACAAAGACATATCAGAGCATCTTCAAAAGTCATATTCATTTGCAAGCAAATTATAAATACTTGTCTCACAATGGATAACAACTTCCAACTTATTTTCCTCTAAAATAACAAATTACATCAGATCGACCCAAATTCGAACTTAGTTAACCAATGAATACCTACAATTCCTTAATTTAACTGTTAATCAGGTTAAACCAAATCGGATTGTGCCATCGTAATTCCATCCATGAATAAAACCTGAGAGCATCAAATACGAATATCCAAAAGAAAAAAAGACTAACCAGAGATCGACATATCGAAAATTAGCCTGAGAAGACAACAAGATTTACGAGTAAGATCGAAATTCTTCTCAGCTCACATACTAAAACACATGATGATTAGTAGATCTTCAATAATATCCGAAATCAGTGACGATCGATGGAACAGAAAGAGTTTAATGCGAAATTGGAAGCACTCAGTATCGGATTGAAAAAGGATAAGATCAATACAAAATAGATCTTTGTTGCAGGAATTTTTCGTCAAAGATTCGCAGCATTCACTGATCTAGCACCGCCTATCCGTCAATATTGTGGATTTGTGCTCTGCGTGTTCTTATTTTCCTGGTGGTGTAAATAAAATTTTTCAAAAAACACACATTTATATATTTATAAAAGTTTATTTATGAGTGAAGTTTACAAAGTGTTTATAAAATTATTATACAAAAGAACATGGGAGGTCTTGTGAGAGGGCAAATCCAAACTTGGTTCAGGACCGATCTCTTTAAAAGGCACAAAAATCTTAAGAATTCTTTTTATATTATAAAACCAAAAAATCAAAAATTTATAATTTGTTAGGAGTCTTTCTTATCTTCGCTCGTCTAAGGCACTTGATTCTCAGGACCGACCCTGCAAAAGAATTATCACTTAATGAGAATTAACGAATTTCTAGAACAAATAGAATTATTATGCAGTATAAAATAATCACACGCAGGGACGTATCTTAATAGGGGCCGGGGGCGACCGTCCCCTCTCTTTTTTCTCTTTTTTCGGCCGTAGTGTTAATTTTTCGACCGAAATGTTATTTTTAGTTAAAAATCGCGGTTTCGCCCTCCCTCGCTTCAAAGTATTAACATGTATTCTGGGTTTCAAAAATCCCTGCCCCCCTCTCACTTTGTCGAAGCTCCGCCACTGATCACACATATAGATTATACATGATAAATTCATCTGTCACTCAATGTTTAATCATTTTTATATGATATTGTCACATACATACATACATACACTAGTTGGATACCCGTGTAATATGATAGGAAATACAAGTATACAACACTTGGGGTGGTGATTTGAATAGTCTGCATGATTTGTTTTGGTTTTAGTCATAACCATGAGCAAAATCAAAGTTTTCTTAACGTTTCAATCTTCACACACGAAAAAAATATGGCATAAAATGGGAGTGTTGTCCATTATGAAGATAATTTTTGTTACTTGTAGATTATATATTTTCTTTAGAAAATCATCTTAATCTTTTTAAGAATAATATATCTAACGATTTTATTATTTGAAGTAACTTTTGCATAATAGATGTGTTTAATTTACAATTTTAAATTTTTATAAATGGTTTTAAAACTAAATCGTAAACACGTTCCATCACAAGATGCCACTTTAACTCTTTTTATTTCTCGTGTTAAGTTACTTTTTAAAAATTTATATACCAGTGAAAATTACTATGTGTAGTGTACTTGTGATATAAACGTTGTAATAGAGTTTCTAAAGTATTCTGGCATATGTGTTGTAAACGTTGTAATAGAGTTTCTAAAGTATTCTGGCATATGTGTTGTGTACTTTAATCTATTACTGATATTATGCTTGAATTTTGGTGTGTGACAATGTCACACCCCACCCCCTCAGCGCCCGTGGATGCTCGTCAGAGCTTGTGGCGTGTTGCGTAAACGGTTTATAGGACGTTGGCAGGGGTGGGTGCTGTAGGATCACCGTTCACAAAATAAACAAATACTTTTATTATTCAATTACTCGAATTACAATTCAGAGAAATACAAAATCTAAAATAAAGTAATACAAGAAATATAAAAATGCTAAAATTGAAATTACAAGAAGAAATATAAAACAAGGTGAAACGAATTGAAATGAATTCGGTGGCTGAGGATTTCTGTTCAACAGAGGTCCCTTAAAACAGATTTCGGGCCACCCAGGTGAACCCGACTGTTTCTCATGATACAACAGCCGAAGCAGTGTGTACTGCCGGAGTTAACCGAAAACCCGAAACTTCACCTGAAACAAGAGTGTTTCACACGAGAACCGATCGTTGTAGGTTGTTGACAATTCAACAAAACAAATGATTGTGTTTGGAACCTTTGGAGCTTGTGTGTATATATCTCAAGTGGTGTAGTGATCTCAAATTCTAGCTAAGAAAACAAGAGACCAAATGTCTCTATTTATACATGAAGTCATGGCATATCAAAAGTTACCATTATGCCCACTAACTAGCCAATTCATGGCTTAGTTAATTAACTAATTCATGACAAATAAATTAGTAGATGAAAGGTTTGTATTTTATTTTTCCTTTTCTTTTCACACAAAATTCCAACAATCCCCCACATGAAAAGAAATCGATCCTTACACTCAAGCGTCACGATAAAATTTCAGCGGTTGAGTATTGCAGGAGAAGTAGGTGTTCCCTTTGAACCCTCCTTTGTGATATGCATTTTGTCTCCTAGCAATTAGTAGACGCGATGTCCTTGAACCAATCCCTGTTTACGTAGACGTTATTACATTTCACACAATACTCTTCCTGGTATGGTTAACCCCTCATTGTCGTGTCCGTTATGGTCATAGAACACTAGCCTGGTTCTGCAAGAGCTCTAGGATTTGCGCCCCCCACAAATCCATTCGAAGCGACCCCACTTCTCTCTCACATAGGTGATTTCACACAAATCATTAAAAGCCGTATGCTTATCCTCCATTGTTATCACTGATTTGATAAAGGAATGAACTAGGAAGTATTCAACTCCCTTTTTTATATTGAGATACTCTCCCACAGTGACCTTAGTTCATACAATTAGGTTGTCCTATTGAGCCTAGGTCATAGGATCTCCAATCTTCTAGGATAGGTTTTCCTTTGTACAAACTTGTTCAAAGGGCTTTAGTCTCATTCCTCTTGACGACTTGTGCACTAAGTCTCTGCTTAAGCCTTTTGTAAACGGATCCGCTATGTTATCTTTTGACCTCACATAGTCAATTAAGATAACTCCCATTGAGAATAGTTGTCGTATCGTATTGTGTCTACGTCTAATGTGCCATGATTTGCCATTATACATTGCACTTTGAGCTCTACCAATAGCCGATTGGCAATCACAATGTATGCAAATAGCCGACATAGGCTTTGGCCATCCTGGAACGTCTTCCACAAATTGACGTAGCCATTCTGCTTCTTCTCCAGCTTTATCTAACGCGATAAACTCGGATTCCATCATAGATCTAGCTATAAGAGTTTGCTTGGACGATTTCCAGGCAATAGCTGCTCCACCAAGGGTGAACACATAACCACTTGTGGATTTGGAATCTTTCATATCGGATATCCAGTTTGCATCACTGTATCCTTCTATAACAGCTGGATCTCGGCCATAATGCAGCCCATAGTTTCTTGTGTATCTTAAGTACCTTAGTAATCTTGTCATGCTCTTCCAATGTTCAGAGCTCGGATTACTAGTATATCTACTTAGCCTACTCACAGCATATGCTAAGTCTGGCCGTGTACATGTCATCAGATACATCAGACTGCCAATAATCCTTGAATACTCTAACTGAGCAACACCCTCACCTCTATTTTTTGATAGATGTTGGGTGGTATCTACTGGAGTTTGAGCCACACTCGTATCCCCCTCATTGAATTTTTCAAGGATTTTGTCCACATAGTGAGATTGACTCAACACAAGACCATGTTGGGTTCTATTGATCTTTATACCAAGGATCACATCAGCTAAACCCATGTCTTTCATGTCAAATCTCGCTTTTAACATGTCTTTTGTAGATTTGATCATCTTATCATCACTCCCCACGATAAGCATATCATCTACATAAAGACATAATATCACATAACCTCTCATTGTGTTTTTCACATAAACACACTTGTCGCATTCATTAATTTTGAAACCATTGTTAAGCATAACTTGGTCAAACTTTTGATGCCATTGTTTTGGAGCTTGCTTCAAGCCATACAACGACTTGACTAATTTACACACTTTCCCTTCTTGGCCTGGAGCTGAGAAACCCTCAGGTTGCTCCATGTAAATCTCCTCTTCTAAATCCCCATTTAGAAAAGCGGTTTTAACATCCATTTGGTGGACTTCCAAATTTCTTAAAGCCAGTATTGCAAGCACCAATCTTATCGAGGTTATTCTAGTCACAGGCGAGTAAGTATCAAAGTAATCTACTCCTTCCTTTTGTCTAAATCCTTTGATCACTAACCTTGCCTTGTACTTATCTGTAACACCCGAAAATCTAGCAATCTAAAAATATACGTACGAGATTTCAGTAACTGTTGATGTTCGAAGAATTGTGTTATCAAAGAAATAAGCACATTTGATCGTGTTTGAAATTCACGATGATATGTGTGACAACTCAGAATTCTCAGGTTAGAATCATAACTCGAAAATGAAGAGAATGAGTGTAAGCGAAATCGTGAAACGAGGCTCCGATTTCAAGATACACTGAATCGAATATAGCAATAGATTAGAGGTCAAATATTTTGAACTCTTTAGGTCTTGAGATTATAACCATTAGAAAAACCTCGAAAAATCGTGAACGTAGGCGAAAACCGTGCGCAAAACGGAGTTCGTATGCTCCCGGAATCGCGAAATGAAGATAAGATAAAAATCTGGATTCCTACACCCGCGCGGTACGCCCCAACTCGGCGTCGGGGCTGGGGCGATGCGCCTAAGACTAAAAAATCGGAAAACTTGTTAAAAAGTCAAGATTTTCATCCATATCTCAAATCTTATCCTTCTACTCGACGATCAGCACCCCACACCACGAAAAATCACCTTCTAAGCCATCAAATATTCAATTTTGAAGCCTTTTGATCATATGGATCGCACCATGGATCGTTAATACAAGTCCGGATCGTCTTTTTACGCACAGAACTTCGTTTGAAGAGGTAACGGTTCATTTTAACCTTCTAGATTGATAATGAATGATTAAATCTTGTTTCTGAACGTGATGATATAGTTAGGGTTGTTGATTATGGCCTAGATGATGGCTAGGATTGATTTTAAGTGAAGAACTCGAACTGTTAACGGATAAATCCTTGTTTTGAGCCGTTGTAATGCCCGGTTTGCATGGAATCATAACAATGGTTATAGTGGTTTAAACCATTTGATTATAACAAGGTAGGTGATTAGTTTGATTAGTTTTGATATGCATGGTTAACTCTAAGTGTTTTAAACTAATCACAATCATTAACATACTCACTGGAACGAGTATCTGATGTTTACGATAACAGGCAGATCAGTATGTTAGACATGGTTATTAAACCTATTCTAATACTACCTTGTGATACTTCATGATATCTGGGTAATCAATAACAAGGATGGATCATTTCTAAGCCATTAATCTGTCTAGGAACCTGTCTAGTGAGATAATCAACAACATTAACTATTTGATGACTATCAAGGCAATGTCTTTGACATTGGACGTTCAAAAAGATTCAATCAGTAAGTTAGCAATGCCTAAGACGAATTAAGTAAATAAGAGAATACGCTTATTTAAGCCGAGCAAATAAGAAATCTTAGGCATAACAAGATTGTAGAGATAAGAATGATCAAAATGAGTGTAAGCGGAATTTTGAAATAAAGTTCCGAATGAAAGTTACGATATGCCAAAGTTTTGAGCGGTAATCGTAAATTGAGAACCTTCATGATAAGGTTATAATCATGATGATATTTTCATATTAATAGGATATCATTGTGAAGTGAGAAAGGAGGGAAAGGAAGAAAAGTTAGCGGAGTGTGCTAAAGCTCAGGTGAGTTCTATGAGCCCTCTTTTACTGTTTTAACGTTTTAGGGCTGATGTGCATGCATGATAAATATCTTTGAAATGATTGTGAGTTCTTATAGCCCTGTTTTAAATGTTTTACCATTTTGGGCTGATATGCATGTTTTAATGTTATTTTATGAAAATGATTGTTTTAACTGACTACGGTTGGTTAAAAGAATATGTGACGGCAAAGAATGTTTCATGTTATAAAATTATTGTATGAAAGTGATTTCAACCTGATTATGATCAGGTAAAGTATGTTTTCAGGTAAAGTATGTTTTTAAATAAATAATGTTTTTATGTAAAGAATGTTTTAAGACTCAACTGCGGTTGAGAAGAAAATGATTTTTGAAAGACATCGACCGAGGTCGAGCAGGAAATGTGTTATGAAAGTCCCGGCTGCGGTTGGGAAAAACATGCGCACTGCGGTGAAAGGAGCCGCTTATGCGTATGATGGTTTAAATGATTTAAACCAGGTTATGATGTATGTTAAGAAGTCTTGTACCGGTATGAGCCGTCAATTTCGGTTGATGGTTTAAGAAGTCCTGTGAAAGAACAGGCAGAAGTCCTGTGAAAGAACAGGCAGAAGTCCTGTGAAAGAACAGGCCTGTCGACTGTGTGTCGTCAGTTCAGTTAAAGAAATCTTAGGCATGCTTGAGTTATCAGCTGCACGTTGATAGTGTTAAAGAAATCTTATACATGTATGAGTTATCAGCTGCGGGTTGATAGTTAAAGAGTCTTGTGCTGCACAAGCCTGTTGACTTCGGTCGGCGGCAAAGGCTAAAGTTTTATGTATAGTATGAAATGTATTTATGTTATGATGACATGTATGTTATGCATGTGAATTATGTTATGTTCAATAAAGTTTTGAGACTGTTGACTTTGGTCAACAGTGAATGCTAACTTTTTATGAATAATAAAGATTTTATGTTTATAGAAAGATTAACTTAGAACTCACCAGCGAAAGCTGACTTGTTTTAGCATGCATGTCAGGTTGAATGGTATTGAGAAAGAATAGCAGAAAAGCTCGAGGCATACCCGGAAGACTACCCTGGCATAATCTGGCATAAACTGGCTATGTATAAAACCATAGAGTGTGGGCTATGTTTAACGTTTGTATAATATGTATGCCATGTTTTATGTAATCACCTGAAATTCCGCTGCCATAGTAATGTAAGTTTGGTTTAATGACTATGAGTTTGATGTTTACCAACTGTGGGGACTCCCGGGATTCGGGGCCTCACATTATCAATGGAACCATCAGCTTTCATCTTCCTTTTGAATATCCACCGATATCCAAGTGGTTTACACCCTGGTGGAAGATCTACTAGCTCCCAAGTATGGTTTTGTAAAATCGAATCAATTTCATTCTTGATTGCCTCTTTCCATTGAGGTCCTTCCGAAGAGGTGACTGCATCACGATAGGTCTGGGGCTCTCCCTCAACCATATAAGTAAGAAAATCAGGTCCAAAAGATTTTTCAATCCTTTGCCTCTTACTTCTTCTTGGCTCAACCTCTTCAGCCTCTAATTGTTCTTGATCTTCATCATGAACAATCTCATCAACTGGTGTTGATGAACTTGGGAGTTCCTTTTTCAAACAAGGAAACACTTCTTCAAAGAATGATGCATTCCTTGACTCCATTATAGTATTCTTGTGTATTTCAGGATTCTTTGAATCATAAACAAGAAACCGATATGCACTACTATGATGGGCATAACCAATGAATACACAATCCACGGTTTTGGGTCATATTCTTTGAACCTTTGGTGGTGGAACCACCACTTTTGCTATGGCACCCCCACACTTTCAAGTATTTGTAAGATGGCTTTCTTCTCATCCATAACTCATAAGGAGTTACATCCTTTTTCTTGAAAGGTATTTTGTTTAAAAGATAAGTAGCCGACAAAATAGCTTTCCCCACATGTCCTGGCTCATTCCAGAACTAATTAACATAGCATTCATCATCTCTTTCAATGTACGGTTCTTTCGTTCCGCAATACCATTTTGTTGTGGGGAATAAGGAGCGGTACACTCATGGATAATTCCATTTTGTGCACAAACATCGGCAAATGGTGAAACATATTCTCCGCCTCTATCACACCTTAGAACTTTTATCTTTTTGTTGAGTTGATTCTCAACCTCAGTTTTATACAAGACAAACTTGTCAATTGCTTCATCCTTACTCTTAAGTAAGTATACATAGCAATATCGTGTACTATCATCAATAAATGTGATGAAATACTTATTTCCACCTCTTTTGAGAATCGATTTTAAATCACACACATCAGTATGAATTATGTCAAGGGGTTCGGTTATTCTTTCAACCAACTTAAAAGATGATCTTATTTGTTTTGCTTCAACACATGTTGTACATTTGTATTTTGAGTCAATGGCAAACTTTGGAATGCAATCTAATTTAATCAAACGACGCATCGAATTGAAATTAACATGACCTAAACGACCATGCCAAACATTAGATGACTCAATCAAATAAGCAGAAGTAGAAGCATTTTCATTCATGTTCTCAACCTTAGCTATTACATTGAGTTTAAACATTCCATTTTGGGCATAACTGATGTCGACGGAGCTTAGCTAATAAACTAACTAAAAACCGACTCTAAAATAGACACAAAGTAATAAATCTAGACTCTCTAAAACCTAAGCTACCAACAGGCAAGTGTACCTATCGTATGTAGCAGAGCAAAAATAAGTCCGGATATCGAACCCACAGACTTCTACAGACTGTACTAACTAGACTCTATGACTTATCTATACAAAATTTGTACTTAAATAAAATAATAATAAGAAGGGGGGTTTTACTACCAAAACTAAGAATAACTTAAATAAAACAAGATTAAAGACGAACAAGCAACGAAACAAAGACTAAATCAAGAGAAAGAAAACACTACCTAGGCTTGAATCATATACATGCTTGACAAGGTTCTATCAGGGATGGAACTAATGTGATACCAGGATCTTTAAGTACTAAACTCAAAGTACTAAAATCCAGCTTTTGTCTTCTTTTGTTCTTGGGTCCGTTCTTTTCCAACCGGGAGCTCTTTTTCTTGATCTTTTGCACCAAATACGCACGTTTATTACCTGCAAGCATTGAATTACAGAATTGTGAAGCACCGGCTAAAATCAACTCCAGAAACGCATAGAACTGTACAGAAACTAAACAAAAACATATAGAAAAACAGATGTGTTTTGCAACACATCACATCCCCACACTTATCTCTTTTTCGTCCCTGAAAAAGGCTTATGCAAAAATCTGGGATCATAGCTAGGTAAAATGGTTTCCACACAATTAAACTCATTAATTCAAAATTAAATGCCTTGGAAAAGATTGCAAGTATTGTTATCCTACTAAAACCATACTAATTTTCCCAGTCCCTTAGTCATGGTCCATTATGTTCATGTTCTACATTTCATTTCATTAGACCCACACTTAGGAAATTAAAACCAAATCAATCCTGGATTCTAGCTTTCAAGTCATCCTTACATATAAACAAACAAGAAATTTCTCAAATCAGATTTTTATGAATGAAACAGATGGAAGCGTGAGCATTTTTCTTTTATTTTTCAATCCATTGAATTTAACTTAGTGGTGTTTCAACCAGGCTGCAACCCGGCGTGTGACACATAAGTTTTTAATCCAACTTCTTTTCTTTTATTTTTCTTTTTACTCAGCTTGTTTGGTGAAATGAAAGCGCCATAAGACTCGGATTTATTCTCATAAAAAGAGTACTTATGTGCCAAACAAAAATCAGATTTTTTTAAAAACTCTCATTTGTTATTATGCAAAGATTCCTTAATAACTAGAAAACAGTTTCATTAATTCCAAATCCCCAAGATGTTTCCCATGAAAATGAATGATTTAAGTAAAAAATCATGCATTTAAGTAAAATTATACCAATCTTACTAAAATTTGACACTTATTTGTGGAATTATGGTTTACACAAAACCGACCCCAAAATCAAATTGAATTTTTTTTTAAAGCATCAAACGTTTTATAATTTTCGGTTTTTACATCAAAAACCTTTTTCTAACACCCTCGTTAGAATTAAACGATTATAACTATCGTTTATAAAAGTCGTAGAAAAAAAACGATTCGAATATGTTCGTTAAATAAACGTTAACAAAACGGTTTATAAAACTTTTGATTTACACAAGAACAAATTGAATTATATAAAACCAAACTTTGTTAACAATCATCAAAACAGAAAAATAATCAGTTATGGTTTACAAAAACCAAAACAAAATGTTTGAATTTTCCTATTAATAAAAAAAATACTTGTTTACCAAAAACAAATTTAAAAACATATTTTAAATTTCTTGATAAATAAACATTTGTACGAAACTAAATAGTTTATATTTCTGTTTTGTAATCCGATAATTTTAAAAACACAAACTTATGAACGGTGGTTTTTAAAATCTGTTTTAAGCTTGTAGGATCACCGTTCACAAAATAAACAAATACTTTTATTATTCAATTACTCGAATTACAATTCAGAGAAATACAAAATCTAAAATAAAGTAATACAAGAAATATAAAAATGCTAAAATTGAAATTACAAGAAGAAATATAAAACAAGATGAAACGAATTGAAATGAATTCGGTGGCTGAGGATTTCTGTTCAACAGAGGTCCCTTAAAACAGATTTCGGGCCACCCAGGTGAACCCGACTGTTTCCCAGGGTACAACAGCCGAAGCAGTGTGTACTGCCGGAGTTAACCGAAAACCCGAAACTTCACCTGAAACAAGAGTGTTTCACACGAGAACCGATCGTTGTAGGTTGTTGAGAATTCAACAAAACAAATGATTGTGTTTGGAACCTTTGGAGCTTGTGTGTATATATCTCAAGTGGTGTAGTGATCTCAAATTCTAGCTAAGAAAACAAGAGACCAAATGTCTCTATTTATACATGAAGTCATGACATATCAAAAGTTACCATTATGCCCACTAACTAGCCAATTCATGGCTTAGTTAATTAACTAATTCATGACAAATAAATTAGTAGATGAAATGTTTGTATTTTATTTTTCCTTTTTCTTTTCACACAAAATTCCAACAGGTGCGACTTGCTTTAATGACTGGTTCAGAACACATATGGTCTTAGATATCATACCTGAATTTTTGGATCTTGAACGTCTCTGCAAAACATAATGATATACACCTGTGCTTTCCTGAAAAGGTTTTGGTTTTGGAAATGATCAACACAACATGCTGGTGAGTTTCATACAGTTCACATGATAGTTCAAGTAATCACAAATAGTTCATGCAACATGAGTCACATTACAATGAGATAACTTACTGAATAGAGACAGACATATATGAATTCACTAGATACTGAACATGTAATCTCAACCAACAACAGTCAATAACCTGAATATAAATTCACTAAACATGCACCACCAAAATACCTCGAACACCTCATGCAACAGATATTACATGCTTGAATACTAATAGATACTTAGCCTTCCTGGCTTCAAATCTTTCTTTTGTCACATACTCCCCTCCTGGCTTCCCAATAACCTACTTGGCCTTCCTGCTTGCTGAAGCTTGTGTCTTCGAGCCTTTACTTAACCTTTCAAGCAGTTCCCAATCATCATCCTCTGAGTTGGTTAAGAAGGTTCCATTACTGCTGGAACTGACAAACTTTAAGTCTTCTGGTGTTAAACCATCATAGAAGGCCTTGATTAATTCCCACTTAGGAATATGGTGGTGTGGGAAAAATCTGAGCAATTCCTTAAACCGTGTGAAGGCTTCGTGTAACAACTCACCCGATTGTTGTTGGAAGGTTCTGATGGCGTTTCTAGCTTCACTTGTCTTGCTCATGGGATAATACTCATCTAAGACAAATTGTTGCATATCCTCCCATGTGTAGATACTACCAGATGGTAGTGTGTGAAACCACTGCTTGGTCCTTTCCTTTAATGAGAATTGGAACAAGTTCAGCTTTACTTCATCTGGGGTGAATCCTTGGCCACCAATGGTGCTACAGATGGCACCAAACTCAGAGAGATGGACATATGGTTCTTCAGTTGCATTCCCTCTGAAGTTAGGAATTATTGATAAGTACTATGGCCTGATCTCAAAAGATCGTCCTCTCAGCAATGGAGGTACAATAGGTGAAGGATTTTGAGTCACTGTTGGCGTGAAGTGACTGTCAACTCCTTGAACAGGAGCTCTGTGGTGCCATCCTTGACCAGGGTTATTGTAACCCCACCTCCCATTGTAATTATTCATGGGTGGTTGCCTATTCCACCCACCTTGTCCATTCCATCCGCCATGCCCATAGTTGTTGTGAACTGGATGATTCGGTGGGCCTCGTGGTTGCCAATTCTCATCATTATATTCCCCATGAGGTGGGTAGTTGTTATTGTCTTCTTCTTCATGTAATTCTTCATGCCAAGATCCGTGTTCCCCTGAATTACTCCCGCCACCTGAAATATGGTCTTCCTCATGCAAGTTATTTCCCGGATTAACCCCATGGTTTGGATTGTTGAACAGTGGGTTTTGTGCCATTCTAAGATTAGGCATGGCATTAGGTGGTATGTTTGGTGGTGGGTTGTTCTGGTTGAACGGATTTGGTGGGATGACTGGGTTTGGGTTTGGTGGTATGTGAACATATTGGTTAAATGGTGGAATTGGTGGTGGTGGTGGTGGGTTTTGGTTGTTCTGATCAGCCATAGGAACAGACTGATTCGAGCTTTCTCCGGTTTGATTGGTGTTTCTCGAACCCGGAGTAACAATCCTATCTAGCCTTTGTAATGTCCGATTTATCCTTGCGGTTTTCTCGATCTCTGGATCAAATTCCAATGGCGAGTCACGACCTGAAAACCGAGTATGCATGCAATCAACCTGTTACCTGCACACTAACAAACCTCGTGTAACAAGGAATAGACAAGAAATAACAAAATTTAATAAAACCTAATAAATCAATTAACTAACACCAAACGCACTAACTCCCCGGCAACGGCGCCAAAATTTGACCGACGTCGAAGTACCGATCAAATAAGAGTTAATGAGAGTGTTCCTAGCTACCTTAACTAGTAGGGTAAGTAAGGTGTCGAACCACGAAGAGTTTAGGTGGATGGTGTATCGTTGTTTGATTTAACTTAACTTAACTAGACAATGAATTGTAAAATTAAATTGAAGGGTGTTTGAACTTTAATAAGAAAACGATCTTGTAACAACTTAACAATGAAAGCAAATGAATTGTAACTTAATTATGAAAACGAATCACACCCGGGATTTGAATTAGAAGGAAAGTAGGAACCTTTATGATTCAATTGGTCAAGACAATCACATAGACATGATTTGTTACTTCTCCTGTGAACGGACATTCATAAGTGGAAAACCTAATCTTAGTAATTAATTGATGAAAACCAACTAATGTTAATCCTAGGATACCAAGTACCAATACCAATTTGAAAGTGATAATCCAATTGACATTCAATGTTTCACAATTGTAAACTGAAAAATGATGAACATTCAATGGAATCAGAAAAGTCAAATCGTTCGATTCAAGACGAAAAGCAACATACAAACAATTAATAAGATAGAACCCAACTATTGTTTGTAGTCAATTACAATTAGAATCATAGAAACCCTTAACCCTAACTAACCATTCACCCGGGCATGATTTAAATGGAATTAGCCTTGCATCTCCAATCGGTTGTGTGCTATCATCAATTCGGGAATCTCCGTGGTGTTTGGAAGTGTTAATTGATGAGTTCCTAAGCCTTGGAAACCCCCTAGAACCTCCAAAAGTCGTCCAAGTCGAAGATAGGTCGAAACCCTAAGTTCTTGGGCTTAAATAGGTGGCAAAACGGGAAAATTCCGCATCTTTAGCTGACCCCGGCGTATCATACGCCCCCCAGAGGTGTATCATACGCCCTATCTGCATTCTTGGGTGGTTTGGCTCTGTAATACGCCACCAATACGCCCTTTTGATACGCCACTTCATGAAAACCTTCCTTTTTGGACCTTTTGACCTTCCAAGCCCTTCCTTAGCCACCATTTGATTCTTGGACATCAAACACTCATTTTCTTTATCCGAAAACCTGCAAATCATCAAAACACACAAACAATCACCATATTCCATTGATTTAAATCATAAAAACGCATCATTACACACCTAAATCACATGAAATTACCCAAACCATCACATTATTCTTTGTCTTTTGGATTGGTTGGAGGATGAAGCAACCTCCTTTCCTTTTGAGCTTGAAGCTTTTGTGCGACCCATTTCCTACAAATAGACCAACACATAGTGAGTAAGTGAAAAATAGTGAAGCTGAAAGTTGGTTACATTTGTATGACGTTTTCCCTTAGGTTTATAACCTCAAATTTCCATATGTTAATATAGGCTAGAAATCTATTGACTTAAATATTTTATACATTCTTTATTATACATACATTATATATATCAAGATTGAATTCATGTGGCTAGGTCATAAATCAAAAACCTTAATCAAGGAGAATATTACCATCCACTTAGTCATGGGCGAACTTAACCTTGTTGGTTCGGGGTCATGCAAACCCATTGAATCTTAACTCAATAATTGAACATATATGACCAAAAAAAAATTACCCTTTATAACTAGTTTTGCATGACCTCATAAAAAATGATGGAAGCAAGAAAATATGTTTCATATCCTTTGGTATGTCTAATATAAAATTTGTTGCTCGTTTTACTTGTTGCAACTGCAAGTGTCGAAAAATGTTATTTTTTTTCCAATGAAACATGTGAAAGAAAAATTGTCGGATGAGTGATGATTATATGAAGAGTAAATAACCGAGATGGTACAAATGGTTTGCTAATATTTTACTCTTGGTCCCTAGATTTTATAAACTACTCATATGATCCCAAATTTTAAACATTTGTAACATGTATAGTCATTATGTGATGGTAATTTGGTCAATTATGCAAGGGTAATTTGATGACATAAGGACTATATGTGTTACAAATGTTTAAAGTTTGGGACCATATGTGTAATTTATGAAACCTAGGGACTAAGAGTGAAATATTAGCAAAACACATGATCATATCAGTAATTTTCTCTTATATGAATTTTTAAGTTTGTCTATTGAAAAGTAAATTATTTGTTAATGTCGGTTGAAGATGTAATAGAACGTTTTTAAAAGATGAAACCTCATATAACTTAACGTATCTTTAAATGTAATTTTTTTCACTTCTATTAACATTACGTTTTTATTGTTTTTTTAATTGACATATTTTTAAAAATTGTAGCAACAAGTTCATAGAAATAAAAGCATAGGTAAAAGTGACTTAAAAAGAAAAAAAAATTACGTCTATCACGACAATTAGTGATCCTTTCAACATTGGCTTATATCATGATTTTCTAAAGGTTTATATATCAGTGCGCAAATCATGAAGCTTTTACACAACGAAAAAAAAAGAACTTGAAAGAGTGAAAAAAGAAGTAAGAAAGTGTAATGAGTACATATACTCTCATGGTGGCTGGGTAGAATGTAGTTTAACCTAAGGCTTATTGAGTGGAGAGATGATGGATTGAAGCCACCCTATTTTAGGAGAGAAAATAAATTAACTGTTCATTCTTGGTTAGAGCTAGAGGTGGGCAAAAAACCCGGACCCGGAACCGACAACCGGAACCGGTCATACCCGAATCGATGGGTACAAACGCGTCCGATTTTTCAGACAAATTATAATCGGAACTGTTCCACATGTACCCTGCCAAAACCCGAACCGAAACCGGCCAAAACCCGAACCGGCCAAAACCCGAAACCGGAACCGGTTCTAAAAAAACCCGATTTGCGCACCTCTAGTTAGAGCAAGCGGCAGCAAAGGAGTTGAGGCTCCTTTCAATTAGATTTATTTTTTGTTAACAGGAACACCTGAAACCAGGATATCATCGAGTTCGAAAACTCAAAACATAAACCCATGTGCCCCACCCTAGGAAAACCCTTTGAGGAAAACCTCTTGACCCCTAGCCCTCAATATGTCAGTTTCAAACTCATGACCTTTTATTTAGAAAGTCATGGTGTACCATCAGGGTAGAGCCCCTTTAGTCTTGGTAAAAGTGTTGTATTTTACATAAAAGATGTATGTGTTAAATTCAAATAAAAAAAATATTAGTTTTGTGTAGTTTAAAAGTACAAGAGATATCTGTTATTCAGGTAAAAAAAAGAGGTTTTTCTATTAGAAAAATGCAGTGCACTTGTTGCATTTCCTTAGAAGGCCAATTTTACTTTCACTTTCTAGAAGAAGCTATCCTACTAATCACCGTTGCTGTTTACACTTTCTAAATCCCTTCTTTCCTTAAAAATAATAAATAAAGATAATAGAAAAAACTTAAAATTGTCTTTTATACGAAAAACAAAAGAAAAAAAAAAGTTTTATTAATTACCAACTATTTTAATTTTTTTGTTTCAGACCGAATCTTAGGTGAGTTGATAAGCTTATAATGATTTCGTGAAATAATTATAAAATAAATAATAATAATAATAATAATAATAATAATATTTTAATTATTTTAATTGTTATTATTATTATTAAAAAATTTCACTTTTCGTCTTTTATGTTTATACAAAATATCAGAAATGATTCTTTATATATAAAAAATTCATAAACAGTCCTTTAAATTTCCAAATATTGAAAGCTCAGTCATTTATTCGTTAAATTTGTTAAGCATTAACATAATATGGCCAAAATTTTGAAAAGTAAAGAACCATCTCTGAAATTTATATAAATATAAAGGAGTAAAAGTGAAATTTTCTATATATATATATTGACACTAACCTAAAACCCCGTGTATTACACGTGTTGGATAATTAAAAATATATAATTTATTAATATAAAATAATAATAATTTTTTAATAATTATAAAATTATATTTAAAGATAAAGTATAATTGAAATAATTTTATAATTAATAAATTATAATAAATTAATAAAATATTAGAATAAAAAGACTTATATTTTTTAATATATATTTAATTATATAACTGATACAATTTAACATATATAACTACAAGTGATCGTTTGATAAATATATAGTTATGAATTGATTTATAATTACACATGCATATAGAAATATATTGATGGATATTGGTTAAAGACAAATGCAAAAAACAATTGATATTCATTGTATACATTCTGACATGTATATTCCACTTAGTCTCATTTATTTCTTGTTTCTGAATCCACAAATGCACACGCGACCGTCCAAACCACAAATTCCATACTCTTTGTGGGGTTATTGGTGGCCTTTTAATATTAAAAAACACCCCACTTTGGAAGGATGATGTTATGATTACTTTATAACCTTCTAATTTATAAGACGCTAAATGCAATTGGATCAAAACAAACTTTTCGGTTTTCATTTAATAAATAAAAAAATTATAGATATAGCTAGTCAAGCCCATGACATGTACATCATTACCACAACACACATATCACTCAAAATAACTAATAAACAATCCCACAACACCAAACGATCAAAATCGAATACAAAACCAACTTTTTTTGATACGTTCACCACCATTGCCTAGCCGATAGTTGCAATCGCTCCATTGGTCACGGCCACTCTCTACCGATTGATCTCTCATTATTTGATGGCCTCAATTTGCATAGTAAACCCATGAAGCGGCTCCAATGGTCTTGATCAACGTTACAAATGATGGATTGAAGGGTGGCGTACGTTGTGACGTGGTCTTCAGTCAGGTGAGCGAGGACAGTGGTTTTTGGTGTTTGGGTCTTGTCAAGGTTCAGGCGGCTGCTGATCGTGCTCTGTAAGCGGTTAAAGGAGAAGAAAGTTTTTAGGGTGGATGAGATGAGTTGTATAGTTATGTCTCACTAATATAAAGGGGGTTTAATAAAATAATAGGGGTATTTTTTGTCATTTCATACCTGATTAACCATAATATCTAACACCAATCTAAGTTTAACACTTAACCATAATATCTAACACCAATCTAAGTTTAACACTTCCAATAGGTGAAACATACAAATTACATGTTCTAATATATACTTTCTTAAAATCAGAGATTGAAAGTAAGATTTGTACATTTTATAGTGACAATCAATGTGATTAACTCTAAGTTTTTGGGTTGGTTTGTCCAAATTATTAATCGTGTTTTAGGTTCATTTGTCAAACCAAGTAAATTAAAACTTGGTTCTAGTTCTACTAAAATTGAGGGCTCTTAAAATCTACCTACTCTATTATTAGGAGACACTTGTCACATTGTGGTGAAATATGAAAACAAATTTCCCGCCTCTCTCTCCTAATAAATATTAATAATTTTAATAATTATATTATACAACTAAATAATAATATAAATCTTCTTATACTAATAATTTTTAAATATAGCAAAAGTTAATAAACTCCTAAAAATATTTCAGTTATATCTTATCTAAAAATATAAGTTTATAATTATTAAATATTTATTATTATTTGAGATTATTGAATTATATTTTTTCAATTGTTTAACCCGTGTATTACACGGGTTTTCTACACTAGTTAGAATATATATATAATTGCTTACTTATAAAATTGTCATTTTGTTATATATGTAAACAAAATACATTTTTACAATGTGTAATAATAAATATGATTGTGTAACATGTGTGAAACATATACTTTATTATTTTCTTTTCTTATAATAGCATATAATATTATCCACATTTGATCCTTGTAATGTTTTTTATTATTCCACTTAATTTTGAGTGGATGACTCATATCTTAATAGCTTTAGGAGTCTTTTAATATAAGAATACTATAAAACAAATCAATTTGATGTCCTAATACTCAAGTTACCAATATTTCAAAAATTAAGTTAAAACTCTAGTCTTGATAAGTTATGTTTTGACTTAAACTTTATTTATAACTGAGCCGAATTAGACATGTAGTTCGTTTTTTTTTTTAATTTATGGTTTGATTTTAAGAATTTAACCGCCGTGACATGTAACAAAGCTCACTAATTATAAACAATACATGCCCCAACCAAGTTTGAGCTTATAAAATTCTAAAATTCTCAAAAGTCAAGCATGCATGAGCTATCTTAAATTGAAAAGTTAACTTAAGCTTCATACTAGCTCAATTAGCGTATGAAATACACTACCATAGAAGTGAAAAACTTAATTAACTCAAGGATTGGGAGTGAATCTTATTAAATACTAAACAAAATTAGAATAGGCATAAGGATAAATTCTTAACTTCATAAATAATACATTCCTTCAAGAAGAGTGCTTGGTGGTCACTTAGTATTATAAATTTTAAAATACATAAGGTTGGTGCTCATCAAAACACTTTAGCTCTTGTTTATATTAAGTATAGGAAGCTTCCAAAGACAATACAAAAGCTTCCAATGAGTATTCTAAGTGCTTTCGAAGAACACCATTATTCGTAAACAGTAACAATTTCCAATATATAACTAACTTCTGAAAGATCAATGCTTTTGATAGACGGTTTAAATATTTCGAAGAATAATCGCTTCTAACAAGAAATAACAAAACACATTTTGAAAATTTGATCTAATATATTCTGAAAGAAAACAAAGTTTCGATTGTATTTACTTATTAGATAGTGTAAATTCTAACAAGTAATATATAACAAAGATCGTCTGCTCAACTTAACCAACAACATTTTCATGTGTCGATTTTAGCGATAGTCGGATTATTTAATCTAGTTATGAGCCTTTGTCTGTAGCTTTTAGTATATAAACTCTTATTATAATCTTTCTTGTAATTTATTAATACAAAATTGAGTGAAATATGCATAAAATTTGAAGTGATATTGTTTTATTGTTATTATTTTCCTTTGCAATTTGTTTGAGTGTCTAATTGTCTATCAATATTGTGGTTAACAGTTTTTTCGCAACTGTTAATCATAAACACAAGAATTTTTTCTTAGTTGTTTGATCCTGAAATTTTGTGATGATCTAACCCTTATATACAAGAGTTAACTCTCATTTTACATAAATTAAAAGAGTACATCTCATTCTTACACAACAGATTCTGTCTTACCTAATTATTGAGTTTGTATAAATTAACACAAAATGGTTTAATTCATAAATAATTTCATATAGATTATGAAAAAGTATTCGGATTTGAATTGAATGAAATCATGGTTTTCAGAACCAAACTGGAAACCAGAGGGTCGGCCAGCCCAAAACAAGCTTGTGAAACGCCTACAAATGAACCGGCCGGTTGAGCCGGTTCATTAGTCGTGCCAGGAATCGGTTCACTAGTCTGACCAGGCCAGATTTCGGTTTTTTTAATTGAAATCCAAGAAATGAAATATTAAAACCCAACCTTGTGGAGATAGTATAGTGGTAAGGGTATTGGAGCCTTAATCTAAAGGTCATGTGTTCTAGTCATGAGGGTGACATTTTCTCCGCAAGGCCACCGACCCGGGTGCTTGCGCACGCGGTTTACCCGTTCCCCCCGGTTAGTAGGGTATTGGAAGGTGCCCGGTGTTTACCACGCAAATGGGTTCCTAGGTCATCAAAAAATATATATATATGTATGTATGTATTAAAACCCAAATCTATATATATCTTTTAAACATGATTATATTTGTTTAAATGTGTTTATGGCTTTAAATTTTTTTTTTGTAATGTTTTATATTTTTCTATATTTATTATACCATCCGGTTCTTGAATCCGGTCCGACCGATCAAACCAGTGACCAATAAGATATCCGGTCATGAAAACATTGAATGAAATATGAAATCTATAGTGGTGATCCGTTCGTCATTCAAAGGAAATAGTAGCAAAGTTTTCTGTAATATTTTATAATGACATTTCATTATTCACTAAGAGATAATTGATGGTCGGCTCCGCCCATATAAAACCCATGATTAAAAATTGATAACTTTAAACCACACTTCCACTTCCACTTACAGCCAGCTTCACCAACTATAAATAAACCGATCGAACCAACCCTTTCTTAATATGCAACTCGACCCGTTTCTTCAACTGACTTGCAACTTGTTCATCCCCATTGTGGTCACATCCTCACCACCAAAGTCTTTGCAATCAAGCAAACCATATTTCAACTTCCTAAAAGCGTGGGTGCCATATTTCAACCAAAACCCTAGCTACAAGCTAGCCTGGTTAACTGTCTAGGCTAGCTACTGATAAGGTTTAGTACCATACAAGTGTGATTCCTTTTGTCTACATTTACCTTTTTCTGTCCTATAAAACCCTTAACCATCCTCTTCTTCAATTCTAGCTATAGCTCACCATGGGGTCAACTTTCTGCACTTTTGTGCTCTTTTTCTTGAGTCTTTACGTTTATTGTGGCACTGTAGGCTCGCGGTCGCTTGACCACATTTCGCTAGCACCATCTCCTGCACCTGAACCGGCTAAAATGGAGTCTGGTTCAAGGGTTTTTGATGTTAGAGAGTTTGGGTCAGTTGGAGATGGTGTGACAGATGATACACAAACGTTCAAAATGGCGTGGGATGCGGCGTGTTCAAACGATGAACCGTCAACCCTTCTTGTTCCTAAGCATTATAGTTTCTTGATCCAGTCCACAATTTTCACAGGAAGTTGTAGGAATAGGGTTGTCTTTCAGGTATATAATGATGTGAATATATATGCGTGGTTTGTGTATATGTTGATGCATGAATGATCTTGTTTGTGTATTTTCTAATTTCTTACTATATATAAAGTCACTCCAAGTTAAAAATAATTTTTTTATTATGAATTTATTTTACAATAATCTAAACTGAATATATGATATTAATAAAAAATTTATAAAACTTAGTTATATATACAAAAGATAATATTTTATTGACATTTGTTCTCCATAATTATCTCTCAAAAGATAATATTTTATTAAATCCTAATCAAGTTTTATATTTGTACCATTTAAGTAATGTAATTTTATATATGTTTATAAAAAAGTTCATAATTTTTTTTAAATATCAATTTTTTTCACTTTTTTGTCCAATATAAGACTTGAACCCTCAACATATTATAAAAAAGAACACCTTAACACACGTTACAAGAATTGAATGACATAGCGAAAAAAAACATTTGACTTGAATGACAATATAGAATGAATGACACATATATGTAGTGAAACATGCATATATATATTGAAGAAAATATATTGATTGGTATTAAATTATTAAAAAATGTATTTATATAATTTGGGTTTGTGTATATTAAGGTTGAAGGAACATTAATGGCACCAGATGGACCAAGTGTGTGGCCAAAAGGTATGAGCAGGAGACAATGGCTTGTGTTTTATAGGGTGAACGCCATGACTCTACAAGGTGGTGGAGTTATTGATGGAAGAGGAGAAAAGTGGTGGGATCTTCCATGCAAACCTCACAAAGTATATATGTCTTTTTTCTTCTTCTTTTTTTAATATATAATTCTCTTAATATGTTTTTTAATTATTTATTAAAAAAGAAGCCTTTCATATGTAAACTTATAATCGCATTTATTTTATTAATTTTTTATCTACTTTTAAATTGAAAAGAGCTACGTATGTTTTTTAATTATTTGTTGAAAAAGAAGCCTTCCATATGTAAACTTATAATCGTATTTATTTTATTAACTTATTATGTACTTTTAAATTGAAAAGAGCTACGTATGTTCTTTAATTATTTATTGAAAAAGTAGCCTTTCATATGTCAACTTATAATAGTATTTATTTTATTAATTTTTTTTAATTACTTTTAAACGGAAAAGAGCTACGTGTGTTTTTTAATTTTATTGAAAAAGAAGCCTTTCATGTGTAAACTTATAATCGTATTTATTTCATTAATTTTTTTAATTACTTTTAAATTGAAAAGAGCTATGTGCAACTAGCAATATAAATATTGTTTTAGTTTTTTTTATTATGTTGATATTAGATTTAAATTCATGAAAAAAAATGTTCATTATTAAGTGCTTTGTACTTTCTAAGTTGATTATCTTTGATAACCGCGACTATGAATTTTAATGCATAATTACCAACGAATTAAAACATATATTATACTAAGAAGGTTATTGATTATATATTTGGCAGGGACCAAATGGAACAACACTGGCCGGTCCTTGTGATAGCCCCGTTGTAAGTTTAACATTTAAAACATGTATTATACTTTTTATTCTAACTAATACACCAATTCATGTAGCACTTCACTCATATGTTCAATTCAAAACTAATAATAACAATAAAATTACGCAAGTCCTATTTATTATAGTTAAAGCAACATATACATATCTACAGGGCAGACTCAACCACTTTAGGGGCCCTAGGTGGAATAAAAAGTCAGGGCCCTAAGCGGAATACAAAGTCAGGGCTTTTTGCTAACAGTTACGTTAAAATTTCTTTTTACTTTAATCCGGGCTTGAGGCTGATATTAATAAAACTAACAGTTATATATGTTATATTTAAATAAAATTGTTTCTATTTACATGTATAAAATGTTTAGATTAAATTTATTTTATAATTTTTTTAAATTCAAATTCTTTAATAAATTGTACATGATAATTTAACAAAAAAAAATCAATTGAATATTAGAAGGTTTTATGTGAGCCTTTGTATATTTCATATTTCATTTGGAGCCCACAAGCTAAAAAAAGTCCACAGACATAAAAAACCCATTGCATATAATTTTTTATTTAAAAAAATTAGAGGCTTTATAGTTTTGAGAGCCCTAAGCCCTTGTTTGACCAATTGGGCCGGAACTGCATTTCTAGTTATTTTATTAAATAAATGATTTCTTCTACCACGTCTCATGATCAAATGAGACATATTTTGTGATATTTTCCTGCTCAAAATTTTCTCCTTACATCCTGTTTTAAAAGTTAACGACCATATTTAAGGTAAAATCTAAATGTTTGACAAATTCTTAGAATATGAACACTATTACCATTTTTAAAATATTAGAACTTAATTCAATTTATGAACATTAATTGCACCATATAATCCTAATTCTTTTATATATATGAAACAAATAATTAACCATATTAAGTGTTGAAAGTTAAAAAAAAAAGGTTTACTCATTTCTTGAAGAAAAATATCAAACGAAGTATTTTAATTTATAAATTAATGGTTATTAATTAGACTATTAAGCAAAATTGTTTTTCATTACTCCGCTCTAGTTTTTCGTAAATAAACGACGTGATGCAGGCAATTAGGTTTTTCATGAGCACGAACGTTAGTGTTAAAGGAGTTAAAGTGAAGAATAGCCCACAATTCCACTTCCGTTTTGACGGGTGTAACGGAGTACACATAGATTCATTGAACATTAAAGCTCCATCACAAAGCCCCAACACCGACGGAATCCACATCGAGAACACAAACGATGTGACCATATACAATTCACTTATATCCAATGGTAATTATATAACTTGTGTTGAGAGTATTTAATTAAGAAAAAATTATCGATATGGTCTTTTTGGTTTGCAAAAATTTCATTTTTGGTTCTTATGTTTTATAAATTATTCATATGGTCTCATATTTTAGGCATGCTTAAGTCACAAAATTATCCTCATATAATTGACCAAATTACCCTCAAATAAAGACCATATGTGTTACAAATGTCTAACGTTTGGAACCATACGAGTAATTTATGAAACCTAGGGACCAAAAGTGAAATACTAGCAAACTAGATCGACTATTTTGGTAATTTACTCTTTAATTAATTAATCAATGTCAAAGGTATTACAGCCCAACGGTGTCTTGGTGGTTTCATAAGGTTCAGGAACTATAAGGCCATGGGTTCGAATCTCACAAGCAGTTTTCTCAAAGTGTTGGGTTTCTGTTGAACTGATGACTTGCTTGTGAATGATTGATTGGTACCACCGATGGCATGATGATACAACAGTTATCAAAATTAGTATTCAGAAAATAAATAATTAATTAATATATATAAAGTTTAAAAACATTGTACATGCATCAAAAGATGGTTAATTTTATATTAATTAGTGTGTGGTTCAACAATATGTAGGTGATGATTGTGTCTCCATTGGGGCAGGATGTTATAATGTAGACATAAAGAACATAACATGTGGTCCAAGCCATGGGATAAGGTGAACATTCCTCTCTTACTTTCCTTTTGTGCCAAACCCATAAACATCCAACTTTCCATATTTAACTAAATTGCCGAAATATTGTTTTAATAATCACATTTTATTTTTTTTAAGAAAGAACACTCAAGTATTTTAAACGCACATTAAAAATATGTTTATTTCTAGTATTTATTGACCTGATATGGCTTTATACGTTGTTGAACACCCTCCATACTTAAGTTTATAATGATTTTTGAGCCTTTACAATTATTAAATTTTAACGAATTTAAAACATATAATAGTTATAACTATTGATCTAAAACTTTGACCAAAAGAAATCTGAGCAATAGGAAGTGAGATAACTATATTTATTTGTCACCAATTTTTCCATTAATATTGTGGGGCATGAACTTTTTTTTTTATTTTTTTTATACTAATTTTGTTTTATACACATTTTTAATTGTACCCATCACCTTTTAGCTTTTCAATTCAAAAAAATATATATGCAATTTTACCTTATTCAACAATTTGAGATATCCTATCTATGTAACATGTAAAAACTTATTTTAAATTTAACATCATAATCGGTTTCAAGAATAATGGTTAGTTCTCAATCGTAAGTAAACAAAGGTCTCTTTTAAGATCAGACTCTTTATTTCAGAGGAATAAAAGTAATATTTGTCTTCATCTTATCCTTCGAATCATCCTTATCTAGTAGGATTTGATTGAGTATGTTTGTTTGCATCTCGATCATAAATAATGTAAATAATCTTACAAAAGTACATAATTACCATAAAAAACTCCAACACAAAGTTACCAACCATTGATATTCATACATAACATACACGCTAGCTACCACCACCAAATGTTTAAAGGTAGCAATCATTTAAGGACAATATATACGTATGGATCAAATAATTGATTAAGGAATAAAATCTAGTTAATTATTGATTTATATATTAACAGTACAAAATATATATTAATATAATAGTACTATTGATACCGGTATCCTAATATTAATATAACACGATGCGTTAATTTGTCACATCACACGACTTTAGTTAAACTAATTATATTTTTCTCTAGCGAGTTGGCTCGACCTAATTTCCTTCTATCAATTCAATAACCGAACCCACATACAATAAGATTTGAACCCTTATCAATTGATATATAAGTAGAATACAATATATCCTAATTCTAATATTAATATAACTCATTAATAACACGTATACTGTTAATTTCTTTTGATCACGTTGAATTTTTTGAAGAAACCACATAAATATAATTGAGTAGAATTTATAACACTAGTGTTAAAGTTAATGGAAGTTATTGAAACTAGTTATGGCATCTTATTTTATTTTTATCCAACCTAACCCAGTGACAGGCTACGAACGAGTTAGTAAAAATAAGAGTACTGGAAAAAAGTGACCCTATAAAGAAACTATGGGTCTGCCACGACACAAATACATGTATTGTATTTGCATGACCATTTGTTGTGTGCAGCATTGGGAGCCTCGGGATGCGTAACACACGAGCATGCGTCTCAAACATAACCGTGATGGACTCCTTCATCAGGCATTCAGACAACGGAGTTCGAATCAAGACATGGCAAGGTGGGTTAGGGTCAGTGTCAAAAGTGCGGTTTTCCAACATCCACATGGACAATGTTCGAAACCCGATCATGATTGACCAGTACTATTGCTTAGCCAAAGGAATGTGCCCAAACCAGACGTCCGCGGTGCGCATTTCCGACATAAATTATGAGAAGATAACGGGAACTTATGATGCTAGAAGTCCAGCAATGCATTTGGGATGTAGTAGTAGTGTCCCATGTACAAACTTAACATTTTCAGATGTGGAGTTGGTGCCTTCTCAAGGCCAAATTATGTCGAGCCCGTTTTGTTGGAACGCTTATGGAGCGTTACAGACGCTTACTATTCCACCAGTTTTCTGTTTGTTAGAGGGTGATCCTGAATCTGTTCCTGATACTGATATAGATCAGTGTTGAGTAATATCAACTTAGTCACGTCTAAGAATGAATTTAAGTTTGAATCCAATATTTAGTTGGGTGATGTGTCAATGGTTCCATCCCCATATTGTTGTGATTTGTAAAAGTTATAGAATATAATATAAATGTTGTATTTATAGATATGTTCCATGGCTAATACTTCTATCAAATGTGTTGCTCACTAATTAATTGTTTTGCACAAATGCAAAAAAGTGTGATATAGTAGAGTTTGAGAGTCCTGACACTTGATGAGATTTCAGTTCTTCACTAATTGACAAGTGTGTACCAAATGTTATAGTTGAGTAATTTATGATAGAGATTTTCCCCTTCTAAAAAGTTAAATATTCAAACTCATATAAAGAAGTAATTAGTTGAGTAATTTATGAGTAAAAAGTAAAACAGAGTTGTCGTTTTAATTTTTAATAATTATGCCACAAACATCAAGGACTACCATGAGTTTATTTTCACTTATCAATGACAACCATGTGTTTTCCCTCTCAATTAGGGTGTTACCATCGTCATGAATAAATAAGACATGGTGTAAATGGGTCCTATTAAAAAAGAGTATTTAAGTCTTTAAATATCATAAAATTTAAGTTAAATTTGTTAAAATTAAAAAAAAAAAGAAAGAAAGAAGAAGAGTAGATTGCTGAGATGGTATTTTTAGGGCATGTTTGAGATTATTTATTTAAGTTTAAAAGAACTTTATGTTAAAAGTACTTATTAACTTATAATTTTTTAAAATGAAGTTTTTATAAAGTGTTTGGATCAGTTTTTGATATGTAAATAGTCAAAAAGTCAATAAGTTGTTTGGATTAGTTTTGAAAAAAAATGTTGGGATTAGTTTTTAGCTTATTTCATCAAAAGGTTAAAAAGTCATTATAAAAGCTACAAATTATAGCCTTTCAAAAACAACTTTTTAATCTTACTCTAAAAGTTAAAACAAAAAATACTTTTGACATTAACAAACATCTTTTTAACTTATTGTCTTTTTTATAAAGCCAATAAGTTAATAAGTTAGTTTCAAATGTAATCCCAAACATGCAATTAGTTTGCTAGTATTTTTACTCTTATTCCATTAGTTTTTATTAATTTGTCATATGATTTCAAACTTTAAATCTTTTCTAACACATACATCTATAACTTCAACAGTGGCTTTGCCCTAACGTTACCCCTTTAGCTTTCAAATAAAATGTCACGGGTTCAAATCTATTTCAAGGCGAAATAGGGGTCCTTAGAAGGTAAGTGGGTTTTCCGGTGCGGGTTTCTCCTGGGGTGGTGGTAGGGTCTCAACGGAGGTCATGGTAACTAGACCTTGATGACATGACCTGAAAATCAGTGGTTCACACGTTGAGATCCAATGTCGTTCAAGAAAAAAATAGTTGAAAAACAGAAGTTGGGATTCTCATTTGTCATTTCCCTAAAAAACAATTATAAACTCATTTAGAAAAGTTAGATTAAAATATAGTATGTCTGGAAAAATAGGTGGGTGAGTTGGTTGGGTAATGGATCAGAACGGGTGCAGGTTAAGATAAGTTTTAAGCAAAATCCGTTTGGGCTTAAACATGTAATTTTTTTTAAAAAAAAATTAAATTTCGTTTATTATGTTAAGGTGTTACATATCTCAACTCATACTATGTTATAATGTTGCTCATTTCAACCAAAAATGCAATAATTGTTTACCCAATTTAATCCATTTATCTTGCTATGAGTCAAAATTGCCATGTATAAAATATAGCATCCTCAAATACACTAGCTTAAAACCATTATATATATATATATATATATATATATATATATACATATATATGTAATTTTTAAGTTTCTCATGATATCTAAATTTTATTTTTATATTTTCAGCATCATATAATCTATTGATGATTTTTATGGTTCCTAAAACATGCGTATGCAAGTTCAATCCTCACTAAGACCAGTTTTTCTTAGAGGTCACTAATTTTATTGTTTGCATATGTCTATACTCGTCCCTCTGGTTAGTTGAGTAATAGGGGAACCGAGGGGTCTATCACATAGATAGGTTTCCAAGGGTATAATAAAAATGTGCATGAGATCTATATTTTTTTTATGACCGGGGAACCCATTTACGTGATAAACCCCGGGCGCCACCCATCAATACTTGACTAACCCGGAGGTAACGGGTAAACCACAGGCGTAAGCACCCGGGTCAGTGGCCTCGTGAAGAAAATGTCACCCATGACTAGAACTAATGACCTCAAAGTTGAGGCCCAAACATTCTTACTACTAGGTTATCTCCACAAAGTTACATATGATCTATTTTGGTAATCCTCTGAGAATCATCTAATACAATACCCATCCGAATCTCTTTAAAATATATATAACTAATCGTTGCAAGTTTTATGTGTTAATTATTAAGTTTGAAACTGCTTTTACGTATTTCAATGTACATAAATTAATTAGGTTTGTGTTGTTGAAATAAGTTTGGATCAAATTATGTTCATATTTAGTGCATGTTCGATTATTGACAACTGATAATATGATCAAGCACAATTTTCTTCTTTCTATATATGAATGATAAGATTCGGTAAGAGATAAAACAATATTACCAAAATAATCTTGTTATTTTGTTATAAGTGAAGCTCGGCTAAAGAATGAGAGTAGTCCACTTGATAGAGGCTTTGCCTTTTAGAATGAGAGGTCATGAGTTCTAACCCATGCAATGGTGTAATTACTTTGGAGTAGTTTAGGAGGAGATAACATTTGCCGTTCAAAAAAAAGTGAAGCTAGGCTTGGCTAAAGACTAAAGTTTTAAATAAATGACATTATTAGCTTTAAACTCTAGTGTACTCCAATCTACCTAAACGCATGGGATGGCATTTCCATTTATCATGTTATAAAAATACATAAAGTGATTTTTATGTGACTACATGTTTAAAAGTTATTGTTGTGGTATCCTGAATCATGTATTGATACGAATAATCAATCATATATTTCCTTAGACTTTTTAGGTCAAAAACAGAATCTCTTTTTAGGCATGGGGATTCAAAAATAAATAAACATGCGCCACAATGATAAATTAAAATAATAAAAATAAAATCTCAACTTGGATGCCCTGGATTTAGGAGAAAATGCACCTTTGATAAGTTTAGCATGTAATGAGAGGGACGGTTTGTAGTTTTGTACTATTGCGTATAAACACTTTCATTTATTCAGTAATTTGTTTTCCTTAAAACAAAAATCTAATAATATCTTAAGAATGGTAGAAACTTAATTATGGTTAACATCTCAAAATTTTATCACTCTATCAAACTAAAGAACTGAGACATTTTTATCATCTGATATCAAAGCAGTACCATAACAAAAATTTATGAAACAAAGAGTGATATATATCGAATAATGTACCAAGATTATTGGTGGCCGGAACTCGTATCACTAAAAATACCAAAATCATGAAACATAAAAGTCAAATACATATACTAGCATCGATGATGCTCGGCTGTTATTAATAAGGTATGGTATCGGTTCTAAGGGATGACCTAATCATGTTGGTGACCTTAGGTAAACTTGAGATTCGAGATCATTTCTAGTTTTTAAGGGCCTATACTAAACTTTAACAACTTGATATTTTTTTTTTCTTTTTTCACATTAAAACCTAGTCAAAATACAAAATAGCGTTTTTTTAAATGTAAAAATAAGATTGATTTTTGGTTAAAAAACTATGAAACATTTGTTACCATCAATTTCTATACTAACTATAAATTAAATGCTCAGTCTAAGAAATATTTGGATATAAAATACCCACTACCAAGCACATATTGGACTAGGCTTATAGAACTTATCTCTTAGATAGATTGATAGTTCTAAGGTATAAAATAAATTAGTTTACGGTAGTTTAAATCTAGTAAGAATGTCACTGATTTTGTGTTCTAGAAAAAAGTATTCTTTTAACAATTAGGACCATATATTGAGGTTCAAGAAAGAATATTCTTATTGTGACAAAAGAGTTTGTGTCATGTAACTTTTGATGGAGAACTCACTAATGCTTTTGAACCCACTTCTAAATGTTTATTTTTTTTAATTAACTTTTAGTTTATCTCACATTGATGTCTTTTACTGTAACATCAATGTATTGCAGGTTGTCCGTACGCCTGTACGATTGTACTGTTACGACCTGATATAATAATTATTAATGATAATGAATTACTGGATGCATGATTTGATGATTATCACTGTTATTGGTATACATATTTAGAAAATATTATTATAAGCGTAAACCATGGGAAGTTTAGTTGAAACCCAACTAAACAAGAACCAGAGAATTTATCGCAGATGAATTCAAATGATTATGGATTTTGGTACGGAATGGAAAAGAATTAGGAGTTGTTTATAGGTTTGGTTGCTAAACATATTCAAGGAAACATAGTCATGGTTTATCGAAATAACGCTGGGGCAGTTGCGACTGACCCCTACATATGCCCTATACATATGCATATTTCGATCTATTATGGATGTGTCAGTGATATGGTTTAGTGGGATTGGATTGGGAATTTATAATATTAAAGATAATAAAATAATGGAAACGAAATCTGAAATGATTACGCGTTGGTGTGGTTACGTTTATAACTTAAACACGAATATTAATTCAGAATTATTAACTAAATAATGTATTCGCGTGGGTGATGATTCACACGAATATAATTATTAGGAATAATATTCTGAAACGATATTCCGTAAATCGTAGATCAAATCGAAATACGATACGAGCGTCGGATTCGGAAAGGTGACGATCTTTACGTATACGTACGTTAGTAACGCATTTCGATGAGATAACAGATAACTATAATATTTAACGATATTAAAATAATAAAAAGGATTTAAAAATAATTATTAGGAATTACAACCTAAAGCGAAACTAAACAAACCATTTATTTGAATAATGAATTTAATAAAAATAAACGGAAGAATTGTATTTAAACTATTTTATTTAAATTAATTTTATTTAAAACGAAACACGAGTATCTAAACACTTTAATGTTTTAAGAACATTCACGAGAAAACTGAGCTTATTCTACATGTTGAATAACGAAATAAACGAGACCGAGCACGTGGGAACGAGTTGTGGTATAAGAAAAGGGATCTACTCTTTCTTCTTCATTTTCACCAACAACTTTCTCTCTCTACATTCAATTTTCGCAAGTTTCTTTCCGTCTACCTTCTCTCTAAATTTCCTTCTTCAATTCCTAACCATTTCAAGAGATTTAAGTGCCTAAACGTTCATGTAATCGAGGGGAACAAAAGGATACAAAGAAATCCAGAGATCTGTCACGATTGGAAGGTATGTGGTCCATCTTACTTTCGGTTTCCATTTATATCTAGAAACGGTTTATGCTATCTCATTTTTAGACGATTTCAATATAGAGAAACCGTTAAACGAGTTCATACGAGTGTGAAGGAGTCATGAACAGACCTGCAACGTGAAAAGATCCACTGAGGGTGAGGGGCTGATCTTCGACATAGCCATGGCCGAACCTCCTAGCCTCCACCCAAGTCCCAAGGGATTCCCGAACCTAGTGGTGTAAGCCCTAGCTGGCCGAACCCCTACATACCAGTGAACCTTTTTCAGCCAACCTGGACGAACCCTAAGTCATCTTAATGCCGAACCTTGCAAGGGAACCTAACCTATGTGTTGAACGAACCTAGCATCTTAGTTTGGCCGAATCCGTGGTATGGCAGCGAGTTAATGGGCCGAACCTTGGCTGGTCACGAACCAGTGAGAGACGAATTATGGCTGCCAAACGAACCCCCATGCACGAACCCTATGAGCCGAACCCTCGGGCGAACTTAGGAACCTTGTGAATGGCGAGCCTTAACCAAACCTATCTTGGCTGCAAAATTACATGGCCGAACCTTCCATTTGATTAGCCAAACCTTGGGTGATTAAGGCTCTAAGCAGCGAACCTTGGGGTTTAGGTTGACACTCTCTTAACCGAATCTATGAGTTGCAACTACCAAAACCCTACGGCAGCAAACTCTAACCGAGACTTGGATCGAGGTGGTTGGTTGGGCTAAATGCTAAACGAACTTAAGAAATTTCAATGATTAATGGGCCACGAAACTTGGGCTTGGACCGGACCTAGAGAACTCTAAATAGATCCTCAAATACGAGATAAGAGTAAACTAAGGAAATGAGAGTGTATGCATGAATTTTCAAAACGCTACCACCTTTTATAATAAATATAAGTTTTAAATTATGAAATTGCATAACTTAATTATCTTAGGTGAATAACCTAAGTGTAACTTTCTTAAACTTGGTTGAGATTTCTATAACTTAAAGCATGATAGTTAAATTGAACAAACATGTATGTAGAAATGGATATGTGTATGACGAGGGTTAACACCTTGGAACATACATAGGTGTTCACCGTTTAAGTATCATAATTATGTATTTAAGACTAACAAATTTAGAATACATTTTATGATAATCATAAGGAAATTCTTGGGTGTTGCAACTTAAAATGGGATTTAAACAAAATAGTAACGAAACACCCAAGGAGTACAAAACAAACACATATGGGTACTAATTATGATAAAACACGTATATTTATGAACAAAAACACGCCATAATTACAGATTTGTGAAGTCTTCTGATTTTGTATACGTGAGCGCGCATTGTTCAGACACACAGAAACTAAGGACTCAGGTGAGTTCTCATAACCTCCCTTTAAACTGTTTAGTCTTAAAACTAGGAGGTTAAACATGTATACCTATTTTAAATATTATTTTGATAACACATGGATGATACATGTTTATCAATATGATATTCATATTATGGATTATCACTAAATATTATAACTCCGTGTGATATTGTTTTGACTTCGGTCATCGACAAAGATTACACGTATTTCCACTTGGATTATCACAACTCCATGAGTCGTTACGATTGACTTCGGTCATCCAAAACGATTGCATGTATTGTCACGTGGGGTTCTTCCACTCCATGAATCATGTCTTTAACTTCGGTTAATCACAAAGATTTCATGTATAGTCACTTATACTATTTTAGAATATTGATGTTTGTGATTGGTAGAATGACTATGTGAATGACTGTCTATGATTATCTATGATTACCTATGATTAATTGATTATGTGACTGTGTGTTTGTGTTGTTGTGATGGATTATGGGTTGGACTATCTCTTACAGGTACTCATGTGGATTTTCTCTAGAAAAATATAAACTTTTATACTCATTTTATATAAACACTTTGTAAAACATTTTTAAATATAAAAACTTATGATTACTCACCAACTACGAACCAACTACTTCGTAGTTGACACTTGATTTTTACATGTTTCAGGGAATGAAGCTAAGTAGGTTGAGGAAGATGAACTCACACTTTTGGACATCATCACATAGGGCTCTTGGACTTAGCTAAAATAACTGAATTTCTGGCGATTAGAGTTTAGTTAGTTTAGCTAAATCTTTTGTGTATTTGATGTAACTAATTCATGATTAACATGATTTTTGTGTAATTAATTTGGTTGATTAATTGATTATGTGATTATTTGGTTAGATGCCCACGAGATTTTGAAAATCTATACATCCCTCGTGGCATCCCGATGTTTCCGCCATACGTCAGGGTGTTACAGATTGGTATCAGAGCCTGTGTTATAGTGAATTAGGTTACTAAAAAAGGTTGACCTAGTCTATAACCGAAGGATACCCTAGTATGAAGTTGTTTCATACACTAGTTAGTATATTCAGGATTTCATGCTTATCTGTTTATTACATGTTAACTGAACTCCTATTATACATCTGATTTATATATGTTTCTTACTAAATTATCTGCTTACTTGTGCCCTAATGACTCGATAAGGACATACTCGTGGTGTAGTGTAAAGGTGGTGGGACGGTGGTTTGGGCGGTTGCGACCTACCCTTATCATATGCCCTATACATATACCATTTACAGTACATCGGGTGGATGTCAGTATTGAGGAATAAGGGAACTACCCGGTTGGGAAGGACACACTCGTGGTATACTACAAAGGTGGTGTGACGGTGTAAGGGAGGTTGCGATCTACCCTTGCATATTCCCTAGACATATACCATTTGTAGTATATCGGTGGTCTGTCAGTGTCAGGAACTTAGGATGTTATTAGGATATTATTAGGAATTGTTGTAAAGTTATGGTTGATGGATTGTTGATGGTCTGTTAGTTAAGGTTGGTTTGGATTGACACTTTGGATGATCACATTTAATGAACACATATAAACTCATTAACAGACACACTTATTGGACACGTGGGGTGTATAGGATCAACGAACAATACGAAAACATAGTGATAGACTGAAGACGTGGATGATGATAGACACTTGGTGATAATATAAACGCATAGTGATGATACTAACACTTAGTGATGGTATGGACACTTGGTGAGAATAAATTATAGGGAGGATATGAACACTTGGTGACAATGAGTGTAACATCAGTGCCGAACGCGTACCGGAACAGTGATCGCAACAGTAAATTTGTACAGTAAAACAGGTACACATTTCGTGAAACTATGTTTATACTATTAATGCATTATGAATAACATGAAACTATTATACGATTGTCTGAATCTGACTTAAACCTTAGGGTTTAACAGTCAAAAAACATGTCAGACAACACAATGTTGAAACATAAATACTTGATTTGATACTATTGTGCATAAACGTATGTGAGGTGAAACAAAACGAAAACATAACGGTTGTTATTACAGAATGCTAAACAGACGAATTATTCGTATAGGTGACGACCTGTATGAATAATTCTGAGAGTTTAACATCCTGAAATAATGACTTAACAGTAGAAAACAAGAATCAGAAAGCCAAACCATCGTCGTGTTCGTTCAAATGACGATTCGAACGAATACGCGCGATGGCGACGCGATCTGACGAAACGAAAACGAAAACGAATAACGATACGAACGATCATAAATTCAAGGAAATATAATATTTCCTATTTTACAATTTTGAAACTCATCATAAAATAAAAAACTAAACTATTTTATTAAGTCGCGAATGAATTAACGAACCACGTAAAAATAACGGACGTCGACAAATAAATTTATTAAACGAAATTTAAAATAATTATTAAAATTTAATAACATCCAAACGGTTAAAAATAATTCTTTATTTTAATTACGAAAACCGCGCGTAACAATCTGGGAACACGACGAAATTTCGAACCGAGAAACCGAAACGAACCCGAATACCACGGGGTATATAAACCCTAAATTGAGTTATCTACCTCATTTATTTCATTTCCATTCTATCTCTACTCTCCATTCCCGGTTTTAACATTTCACCACCAATTTCAAGCTTTGAAATCCCATATCTCTTTCGTTTCTCAACGGAATCGAGTGATTCTTGCGCCTAAACGATCATCTTGAAGCCCTCTACACGAAAGTACAACTGATCAGGGGATTTGGCCATCTGATTTCGAGGTACGAAGCTTGGAATGTTGTGAAAAATAGGGTTTTTACCTCTCTTGTTCGACACACACACACAAAGACCGGTCCTAGACCCCCTCTCTACCCTAACACCCTCGAAAAACAACTGGTCACATGTCCCAAACCAGTAGAACGATGCTAGAATCATGGATGCTTGATGAGGAAAAGTGCTGAGTACAGGTTCGTGAGGATTGAGATCGGCCGAACCCAGATCTTCTGTTGCCGAACCGGTGGATCTATCACGAACCTATCTAGCTGAACCCACCCTCTCTGGCGAACCCTAATGGACCCACAAACCAGATTACATAGACGAACCCTTGCCGCGAACCTGTTACCAGCATCTATGCACGAACCTTGATACATGTCATGCATGGGGGCCGAACCTATCGTCAATCCACGAACCTATAAGGACACCGAACCCTACCGTTACAGTTTCATCACCGAACCTTGCTGCTGTGCTATCCCCAACGAACCATCCTCTCTTGACACGAACCTTCGGCCTCAGCCGAACCACCATCAGCACCACCGAACCTTCTTGTTAATTGTTGAACCATTGACTCAACCGAACCAAGTTGGGCTGCGAACCTACAGTGCCGCAAACCCTACCCGAACCTATATTCAACAAGGACCAGCCGAACCCTAGTTGGAAAACCAAATAGGTTCGCTGGGGAATGGAACGACTAACATTTTTCCAGCCAAGCCCAACCTTGTGCGGCCCAGTCTCATCGATGGCAGTCCACAGGCCATGCATTCTCGGCCCAAGGCATATGGGTGGTCCAACTCTTTTAGCTTTAACCCAAATCTCTAGGAGCCCAATAGGTTATGTAGATCGAACGATTTAAATTATGGGATTTCTTTGGCCCATATAATTCTCGGCCGAACCACTTGTAGCCTAGCACATAACATAATCGGCCCAACTTATAAGTAGATCGATCAATTCACATAAGGCCCAATGGTGGCCCATATCCCATTAGTTGGCCCGTGACTCATGAGACCCAACAATATCCGGCCCAATGGATTCTGAAACAATGACAAACACATAAATGAACTTTGGGAATGAGAACAAACAAAGGCATAAGATGTCACTTTAATTAAAGTGATGTTAAAAGGGTAATACAAGTATTGCAAAGTTTTTTAAAACATATCATTTAGAGAGCTTTGATGTATAAGTTAAACATTAATTCAAAGAATTACAAACAATCAACGAGATTTGACACAACATTTCATAACATATGGAATCCCGGGCCGGATAACGAACAAGACTCGCTAGCGTTAGTCAAATTTAGGACTAACACTTACACGCACCCAAATCACTACAACACATGCTTATAAGCTACAAATATTATGAAATCAATACAGGAGCTTGAACATCATAACAAGAGCAAACAAAGAGCGTGTGCATTCGTATTCTATTTAGTCAATCACTACGGACACAAGGTGAGTTCATTTGTCCCTTTTCAAACTTATTTGTTTTACTTTCGGGACTGGGAAGCATGTTAAACATTTTCATAAACTATTGAAATGTTATTTAATGCTTAAAAACATAAACATGATACGTATGTGAAACTTATGCGTGGAACCTTGTATACTTTGAAAAGCAATAGACTTGAAACTTATACTTTAAACTCGAGACTTGAAACCATATGATGAATGCTTATGAGACTTGATGCTTAAACAGGAGATTAGATGCTTGTGAAACGATATGCTTAAACATGATACTTGATGCTTATGAAACTACATGCCTAAACGTGAAACTTTATGCTTGTGAAAACTATATGCTTAAACTTGAAGCTTGATGCAAACCTATGGGATTCATGATGAAACAATGTGTGAACACTTGAAACTATATGCTTGAAACTACTGCTTGCGCATGAAACATTGTACATGTATCTAATCATAGGCTACGTAATTGCTAAACGACTGCTAGTGCAGAGCTTGTACCTATGGATTGAGATACATGTAAAACATAACCATAACGAGGCTAAGCTATTACCTATATAAGAGACATGTAATTGCTAAACGACTGCTAGTGTAGAGCTTTCGTCTGCTTATATGAGGTATGTAATTGCTAAACTTAACCATAACGATGCTAAGCTATTATCTATATAAGAGACATGTAATTGCTAAACGACTGGTAGTCCAGAGCTTTTGTCTGCTTATATGAGATATGTAATTGCTGGATTATTTGTGTATGCATGGATTGTGTCTATGTATGAGATACGTAATTGCTAAACGACTGCTAGCGCAGAGCTTGTATCTTGTATAGGAGACACGTAAATGCTAGACTAAGCTTAACTAATTCATGAGATACGTAATTGCTAAACGACTGCTAGTGCAGAGCTTGTATCTATCCGTGAGCTACGTAATTGCTAAACGACTGCTAGTGCAGAGCTTGTACTCACGCATGAGATTAGGGATAGCTAAACTATGTGCGTGTGAAACTATGATGCTTGATAAACATACTTTGAAACTAACACTTATGAACACGATAGACTTGTAAACTTTGAAACAGACAACAAAAGCTTTGATGAGGAATGGATTGATTGGTAGGTAAAATGCTTAATTATTATTAACAACAGTGTCATATCTGGATTAGTATGTGGTGGGATAGCGTCTGGGCGGGTTGTAGGCTCGACCCGGGGGTATGCCCTATATATAAGCATACCAATTTGGATATAATATGTGGAGTTAATAAGGTTAAGGTTTTACCGAAGGAGGTTTGTTAAAACTATTTTAAACTTATAAACTTTATGAACTCACCAACCATTGTGTTGACTTTGTTTTCATACATGCATTCTCAGGTGAAGAACATGTATAAGCTGAGGCTTCAGGATTTGCATACTAGGCTGCCCAGATAGAGGACCTAGTAGACTTTTGGGAAGCACATCTTTTGTTGATGATACACATTACTTTTGATATCTTGTAAATATACAAGATATAAACATGTTATTCTTTTGATAGGTTTACTTAGTTAAATTGCTGAACATTGATGTTGTAATTTAACTTTGTAATCCTAGTTATCATTTGATTGTGCTTTAGTTATTCTTAAACATTGATGCTATGTAAACAATCTGATCATTTTGATTATCACCACGATATCGCGCCCTGGGAACCTTCCGCCCGGCGGGGACTCCGATCCAACCCCGCCGGCTCGGGGTGTGACAATGAGAGCACTCAGTGATGATATAAACCCTCATTGATAATTATGGACATTGGAATTAGTATGGACTTTTAGTGAACTTAGACATTAGGGGAACTTTAATGTCAGGAGAACTTAGACATTAGGTGAACTTAGAAATAGGCAAACCTACATGTCAGGTGAACTTAGACATTAGGCGAACCAAATTGTCCAAGGGAACTTGAGACCACTTCACTTGAAATTATCCTACTTAGGATAAGGGTTGTGAAGTAAGATTATGGTAAGATACATGAGACACCCTAAATTCTGACAAGGGCATAATCGTGGTGCAATGCAACGGTGGTGGGACGGTGTAGGGGAAATTGCGATCTACCTCTACATATGCCCTATATATAAGCTTGTTTCATTGCATCGGGAGGTTGTCAGTGTTGGTATAGGGTGGGGAATGTATGGAACTTAGGAATATTTAGCTAATATTAGTTATGACCAACTAGGACACTTAGTATAATGCTAGGAAATTTATAAATGTTATGAGTTTAATGACAGATAGGAGAAAAATATAGTTCATATATGTAATCCTAACTGTTTAAAATGAACTCATTTGACCATAGTTTGTATGACTTACGTTGTAAACGGTAGTAACATGTTTCTAATCTCTTCAGAAACGTGCCGCCACACCGTCACAACGGAGATGATACGAACTCTGAAGATGCTAACGGTAATGCTAACTCATGCATACAAGAGTTAGCTAACCTTATTTCTGGATTGGTGAACCAATTGACTCAAGCCAATCATAATATCAATCAGAACAGAGGTGGTGCAAACCCACCAGTTTGCACATTCAAACACTTCAATTCCTGTAATCTACTGAAGTTTACGGGTTCTGAAACAGCCACTGTTCTGCTGCAGTGGTTTGAGAGCATGGAGAACACCTTCATCAACAGTGATTTCCCTGATAATCTGAAAGTTCGTTATGCCACTAGTTTTTCCAAAAGAGAGCACTAACATGGTGGAATGGGGAAAAGCGAACAACGGGAGTTGATGCTGCCTTAGCTTTGACATGGACGGAGGTCAAGAACTTGATGACCACTGAATTCTGTCCTCGAAGCGAGATGAGGAAACTGGAGACTGAGTTCTGGAAACTCAAACAAGATAGTGGCAAGTATGTCATCTACAATACTCAATTCCATGAGTATAGTTTGTTGGTGCCTCATCTGGTGACACATTTGGAGAGAGTAATTGAGAAGTATATAGGCAGGCTGCCGATGCAGATTCAGAATACTGTCTACGGAAGCAACACCGGCTGCGATCCGTTTATCTGCAACTCTGACTGATAATCATGTGAAGGCTGGAACACTCACAAAGAAGGTAACAAAGATGACTGAGGTGAAGACTGCTGCAAAGGAAACAAAGACTGAAGTTAAGACTGAGGCTGCTAGTTCTTTGAAGAGCAGCAACAAGAAGAGAAAGACCAGAAATTTTGTTGTCACTGCTTCTGCTGCTAAGTCTGCGCAGCAATCTTCAAACAACAATACTACCAGGAATTATGTTGGAAACACTCCCCAATGTAATACATGCCGATATCACCATGCACCAAACTTGCCATGTCACGTCTGCAACAACTGCGGCAAGTATGGTCATCTTGCAAACGTTTGTCGGAGTGCAACGCAAGCACAAAGGATGCAACATGCACCGCTTGCATTGCCAGCTCGCAAGCTCAACCTATTCCAGTTGTACCCGTTCGCCAGGTACCTGCACAGGCAAGAGCCTGTTATGAGTGTGGCGAAGTGGGTCATTTCAGGAATCAATGCCCGAGACTGATAGGAAACAATCAACGGGTGGCAAGAGGCAGAGCGTTTCAACTGAATGCTCCAGCTGCTCAAGCCAACCAGGGCGTGGTCAACGGTACATTTCTGATCAACAACTCTTATGCATCTATCTTAATTTGATTCTGGTGCCGATAGGAGTTTCGTTTCATATGATTTTGAATACATGCTTGGTAGAACACGTACACACTTAGATAAATCGTTTAACGTGGACGTGGCTAACGGAAACGCTATTGATATTCACACTATTATTATTGGATGTACGGTGAACTTAAATGATCATATTTCCCAATTGATCTTATACATATGCACCTTGGTAGCTTCGATGTTATCATAGGCATGGATTGGTTAGCCACCCACAAAGCGGAGATTGTTTGTCACAAAAAATACATTCGTATTCCCTTACTTTCTGGTGAAACTTTAAGAGTTTTTGGAGAAACTTCTAGTAAAGGTCTTAAGCTGATGTCATGCACTAAAGCACACAAGTATCTTAGGAAGAAAAGTATAGCCTTCTTAGCTCACATTGTGGAGAAAAAGGAGAAAGGAAAGAGCATTGAAGACGTTCCTGTGATAAGAGATCTTCCTGAAGTATTTCCAGACGACTTGCCGAGTCTTCCACCAGAACGTCAAGTTGAGTTTCAAATTGACTTAGTACCTGGTGCGAATCTAGTCGCCAAAGCTCCTTACAGACTTGCGCCTTCGGAGTTGCAAGAATTGGCGAGCTAGTTGCAAGAACTGACTGATAAAGGATTTATTCGTCCGAGCCATTCACCATGGGGTGCACAGGTCCTGTTTGTTAAAAATAAGGATGGGTAATTCCGAATGTGCATCGATTACCGCAAATTGAACAAACTCACAATTAAGAATTGATATCCATTGCCGCGCATCGATGACCTTTTCGATCAGCTTCAAGGCTCAGCATGGTTTTCGAAGATCGATCTTAGGTCTGGGTATCATCAGCTTAGCGTACATGACGATGATATTCCCAAGACAGCTTTCAGAACAAGATATGGTCATTATGAATTTCTGGTAATGCCTTTCGGCCTTACCAATGCACCGACGGTTTTCATGGACCTAATGAAGCGTGTCTGCAGGCCATACTTGGATAAGTTTGTGATTGTATTCATTGATGATATTTTGATATACTCAAAGACCAAGGAAGAACACAAGAAACACCTTAAGTTGGTTTTGGAGGTCCTAAGAGAAGAACGAATGTATGCCAAATTCTCAAAATGTGAATTTTGGCTGAAGGAAGTTCAGTTCTTGGGGCACATAGTCAATGAAAATGGTGTTCACGTGGATCCTAAGAAGATTGATGCGGTAAAGAATTGGAGTACACCGAAGACACCGACGGAAATTCGATCGTTTCTCGGACTTTCCGGTTACTATCGGCGGTTCATCTCGAATTTTTCCAGGATTGCTGTCCCTCTCACTTATTTGACTCAGAAGAATAAACCCTATGAGTGGGGACCAAAGCAAGAAGAGGCGTTCTAGACTTTGAAGCAAAAACTTTGTGATGCTCATGTCTTGACATTACCTAACGAAAACGATGATTTTGTGGTTTACTGCGATGCATCCAACCTAGGTCTCGGTTGCGTCCTCATGCAACGGGGAAAGGTTGTGGCGTATGCATCAAGACAGCTGAAAATCCACGAGAAGAACTACACTACACATGACTCGGAACTTGGCGCAGTTGTGTTTGCTTTGAAGATAGGGAGACAGTATCTTTATGGCACAAAATGTGTAGTCTTTACTCATCATAAGAGTCTGTAGCATATTCTCAATCAGAAAGAACTTAACATGAGACACGGAGATGGGTTGAACGATTATGACTGTGAAATTCGCTACCGTCCTGGTAAAGCGAATGTAGTAGCAGATGCGCTTAGTCGCAAAATTCAAGTTCAAATCCATAGTGTTCGAGTGCAGACTAGTCTCCATAATGATGTTCTCATAGCCCAAAAACATTCATTAGTTCAAGATAACTTGAAAAATGAGATGTCTTACGGGGCTGAGATTTTATTGGAACTATGGATGATGAGATGATGTATTATTTGAATCGATTGCGGATACCGAACATGGGTGATTTTAGGATGGTGATTATGAATGAAGCTCATAAGACTCGATATTCAATCCATCCGGGTGCCGATAAGATGTATCAAGACCTTAGAGCCTTGTACTGGTGGCCTGAATGAAGAAGGATATTGCTGAGTATGTGTCCAAGTGCCTTAACTGTGCTAAAGTCAAGGCAGAACACCAACGACTTTCGGGATTGTTATTACAACCAGAAATACCCATGTTGAAGTGGGAGAATGTCACACCCCCACCTCTCGTCACCTGAGATGATGTCACATGTCACACTGAAGAGGTTGCGGAAGCATAGTGGTGATGTCTCAGAGATGAGGGGTGACTTACTTGAACCGATAACACAGCACACTTATTAACTTAAAATAAATATATTACAAGGGTTTCGTAAAAACATCAACTTAACAGCTAAGTTTATTACACAATCTAGTACATTCAAGTTCAACTAAGTGGAGTGCATCCTCACCCTGTCGTCACCGTTGTCCTGCAAAATTGTTGAGTTTAAAACGTCAGCACAAAGCTGGTGAGTTCGACAGTTCAGTTAGAACAATATGATATGATAAGTAATGTTCATAAAAAGTTCAGTTCTGGATAACCATGGGACCCGTATCTAGTTCCTTTCGGACAGTTGTTCGTTCACGAAGATACTACCCGTCGGTAAATACCTTAATTCCTCATTATCTTAATGTCTATCACTAACATTAAGAAGTTGTAATGGAAACAGGTACCAAACATTCACACCAGGGGAGATGCAATCCTCCCAGCAAATGGGTTGTCAGCCAATAGTACTATCAATGGTTCCTGTTCGGCCGCACATGGGTTCACTAGATACAGTTCACGAATGAGGACTTTTGATACTGTGATAGAGTTCTAACGGCAAAATCCCATGAAATCACACAAAAATCACATGAAATCACACAGATATCAGTGATGCATATCATATGTCAAAAAAACAGTTTGTAGAGTTACCCCGATGTTTATAAAGCGGTAAAGAGAAAAGGGGTTGTACGAAACTCACTTGATGTCTCAAAGGAGTAAGAACACTCGCAACTGGTGCTAATAATGTAATTCTGCATTAGTTTATGTTTAAGAAGTTATTAATGTTTTAACTTACTGATTAAATCTTCTTGAACGTCCAATGTCAAAGACATTGCCTTAATAGTCATCAAACCAATATAAGATTTTTAATGATTATCTTAATAGCATATCATACAATGTATGATAATGTAGGAACCTACACTGCTCCAGGTTCCTAATATTATGTTGATGACAAACTTGATTAATCAGAATATTCTCAGATTAGTCAAATAGTTAATGTTATTGATTATTATGCTAAAGCAGTTCCCAGACAGGTTAATGGCTTAGGAATGATCAATCCTTGTTATTGATTACCCAAATATCATGAAATATCACAATGTAGTATTAGATTAGGTTTAATAACCATGTTTAACATACTAATCTGACTGTTATCATGAACATCAGATAATCATTCCAATGAGTATGTTAATGATTGTGATTAGTTTGAAACACCCAACTTTCACGTTGCATGTCAGAGATTAATCAAACTAATCACCTACATTGTCACAATCAAATGGTTTAAATCATTATAACCATTGTTATGATTTCATGCAAACCGGGCATTACAACAGCTCAAAACAAGGATTTACCCGTTAACAGTTCGAGTTTGTCATTTATAATCAATCCTAGCCATCATCTAGGCAATAATCAACAACCCTAACTATATCATTACGTTCAAAATCAAGATTTAATCAATAAAAATCAAACCAGAAGGTTTAAAATGAACCATAACCTCTTCTGACGGATTCCTGCGATTAAAAAGATGATCAGAACTTGTTTTAACACTTCTGGATGTGATCTAAACATCGTGAGGCCTTCAAAATGGAGATTTGATGGTTTAGAAGAGGATTTTTCGTGGGTGGTGCTTGCTGGCGTCGAGAGGAAGGTTGGAATTGGGATAAGAATGAAAATCTTGACTTTTAACCAAGTTGCCGTCGAAATGGACTCCAGGCGCATCGCCCCAGACCATCCTTCCACGCCAGGCGTACCGCGCGGGGTAACATCCCCAGATATTTTCGCATTTCATCCGCGCGTACCGCCTGGGTTCCCTGCGTGACTCGGGGCGTACCGCCCCAGGGTAATTCGTCCATTTTTCGACTAAATCTTCGTTTCGCGATTCCGGGCAATCCGTAACTCCGTTTCGTGCACAGTTTTCGCCCACGTTCATCATTTTTCGCATACTATCATCCCATAATCAATTCGATTGTCAATTCCACATGGATTTTAAGAACGATCGTATGTGCTTTCGTCATTGATGACGTAGTTTCTCACTGCAATTGTCACAGTCTCCTCCTGTTAGAGACATTTCGTCCCGAAATTTAGGGAAGACTTACTTAATAACAATTGATCATGAGAATAAGTGTGGGTATTTCTGTTTCATCTGATCTTCACGTTCCCACGTGTCACACCCCCAATTTCCCACTCGTGGTGTCAGTCCACGTGGGTGTGACGTGGCCAGAATCACAGCTCAAGGTCATATAGAACGACTCTATATGCGTTTACAAATCCAAGTTTGACACATACACGTCATGAAATAGTTTGCAGCGGAATAAAAGTTGTCATAAAGTATTGCAGCGGAAGATCACATGTTTGACAAATGCAGCGGAATAATGATAGTAAAATACTACATTGTTTAATACATAAACCAAGCGTAATTGTTTTCAAAAGTTAAACATAAACAGGAATGCATGCAGATCCTAATGTTCGTCCCTTAGAGTGTGCAATCTTGTTATCCATTGCTTGCTAGTTACCTGAGAATACAAGTTTGAAAACAAGTGTCAACGCAATGGTTGGTGAGTTCACAGGTTTTGATATACATATAGTAATAAAAGTGTGTCATGCTGTTTATCAAATGTTAGTACCGAGCCCTAGGCCCAAAGTGTCAGCGCGTCACTACCGAACTAGACTTGTTTGTCCTTGCCTCCGCTATGCCTCGTATGCATAGCAAGTTAGGTCAGAGTTTGCACGGGTTATGACATCCAGTCAACATAGTGCCCCGTGGGGTTAGTCATTCCCTAATGGATCCATCCAAATCTACCACGTTGTTCGTACATTAACGGTAAGACTTTGTGAGGGCTTGTTACGAGTTCAACACTTAATGTTTGTCCAATAAACCAGCATACACAAAAATGTTTGTAATAGCAATAATGTTTGACTCGATGCAACTAGTATTCTCCCCCTATTTAAAAGCGTTTGAAAAAGGGTAAAGAGGGGCCGTAAACTCACCTTAGTGAATAAAGCGATAAGTAAGCGTAAGCTCCTGCGTCGAAATGCGTGTCGGTCACCGGCAACCTATATCGTATACCGTACGTGAGTTGGTGTAAGTGACAGTGCTAGTGTTTGTGTTAGTGCTCGTGTTTGTGTCCAACAACCCTTGGTTGTTCATGTTTGTCCGTGTCGGTCCACATTGACTGTGTTTGCTCGTGTTGGTCCATATTGACCGTGTTTGCTCGTGTTGGTCCACATTGACCGTGTTTGACTAGAGTTGACCAAAGTTGACCGTGTCAAGTCAACGACCCGTTGGTGAACCGTGTGACGGTTGTGAATCGTGTAGCAATCGTGTAAGTGTTTGTCGTGTGCAAAACGCGCAAATCGCGTCTATGGACAACTTACTATTTATAGTAAGTTTCCATTCATGGAAAGTTCACAAAGCATATCGGTGTTAGAGTTCTAGCATGCTCAATGGTCCTACGGGGTCATGTTAACACATAACACATTATCATACAAGTTCATATAAGTCGTTTATAGCATGTTAGTGCACAAAAGTTTCCTAAAATGGAAAGTTTCCATTTTTAGCATACGTGACATCGGAAATCATCTAACTTAGCCTCTAATACGCATATTATAACATAATAAGTCATGTAGCATGCTCAAATCATACAACATGTCGACACATCGGTTTTTCTAAAAATAAAGTTACTATAAATAGTAACTTTGTGGTTTTTGCATAAAAATGACCATTTAACATTTCTAATCCATTTTCACATCACCATTCATCATAACAAGCTATTTACTATCATCTAATCATGTCAACATAGTCCAAATCATCATCCATCAATATTTTTACCCAAAAAGTTACTAAAAATAGTAACAATGTTGAAAATGACCATAATAACATCAAGATCACATTCTTAGGTTTCTAATCATCATAATATCATCCAAATAGCAATTTCACATACATGCATGTTCATCAAATACACTAAATCATCAACTTGTAACTAAAAAGTTTCTAAATATAGAAAGATTCATAAAAATCATTGTTTTAACCATTTTAACATCATCTAAACATGTAATCATCATCCAATATCATTAAGAATTATGCCCAAGTACTGAAAATCACTCTAACTATCATAGATCGTACATGCATGTGGGTAAATCACCCATTTGTGACCAAATCATGAAATACATATAAACACATCATCATGGATCGTCATGAAATACCATTTAAACATCATAGATCATCATCAATCACCTTAAAATCAACAAACCCAGATCATAATCTCGTGCATGTGTATTCAAAGTGCTTGCATGTGGGATTTAGCACTTGCATGTGTGTGTAATGGATGTGAAAGTGGGTTTTAAGCATAGAACTACCTTCTAGATATCCTTGAACACCAAGATAATGGATGAGCAGCCCCTGAACCTTCTGAGATGGCTGGATTCGACAGAAAGAAGAGGGTGATGGTAGTTTCAAGCTTCCAACTTAGGTCTTCAAGCTTCCAATCTTCACTCTAAGCTTCCACAAGCTTGATGATGGCTTCAACAGAGTAACAATGGAGCTTTCTGGTGGGGAAGACGACTTTGAGTGGTCTAGAGCTCGAGAAGATAAAATAGGGTGGCTTGAAATGATTTTTCTTGGTTTTATAAAGATTTTAGCGTGTTAGGCTGTCAGGCGTAACGCCTGACGTGGGTGTGCACTATGTGTCGTTACGCGCGGGTTAAGACGGATGAGGCGCTCAATTTTCCATCCGCGCGCATCGCCTGACGTGGGCGTCTCGGGTCAGGCGTACCGCCTGGCTTGAATTTCAAGCCCAATAGGCTTGTTTTGTTGTTCTGGCCCATCCTTGCCCGTTTCTTGACTGTAAAACATCATTCGAGCGTCGTTTGGACTCTATTGGCCAATTATTAGCCATAATTGACTTGTGACAGTGTTTCGTGAAGTTTCGAGTGTTGTGCTACACAATGTGTTAGACGTTCACCAACGTTCGTGTGTTTTGACAAGTGTGTGCTGTTTGTCGATAATTCCACGAATTATCTTGTCGTATACCAGTGTTCGTACTGTCGTGCCACGTGTCACACTAAATTAATCTAATTCTAGTGCCACGTGTACATAATGCATTTAAATAAACATTTAAATAAATAAGATGCTGACCTGGAAATTACGGGGTATCACATCCTCCCCATGTTAGAAAGAATTTCGTCCCGAAATTCAACTCGTGTTGCCAGTGTTTGCCTGTTCCGCGAACAGGTGTGGGTACTTTTGTTTCATCTGGTCTTCACGTTCCCACGTGAATTCCGGTCCTCGTCGCGAATTCCATCGCACTTTCACTATTGGAATCTTGCTGAGCTTGAGCTTCTTGGTTTCCCGGTCCATAATCTCCACCGGGTCCTCAACGAAGTTCAATTGTTCGTCGATTTGTATTTCCTCGAGAGGAATAACAAGTGTTTCATCAGATAGGCACTTCTTGAGATTCGAGATGTGGAATACGTTGTGCACACTGCTCAGTTCAGCTGGCAGGTTTAGTTCGTAGGCCACAGGGCCTATTCGTTTTGTAATCTCGAAAGGTCCGATGTAACGAGGGTTCAACTTTCATCGTTTGCCAAACCGAATGACACCTTTCCAGGGCGAGACCTTGAGTAACACTCTGTCTCCCACCTGGAATTCTAACGGTTTGCGTCGTTTGTCAGCATAGCTCTTATGTCTGTCCCGAGCTGCTGCCATTCGTTTGCGTATTTGCACGATCTTCTCAGTTGTCTCGTGCACAAGTTCTGGACCGGTCAGTTGGCTGTCTCCAACCTCCGCCCAGCAGATGGGTGATCGACACTTACGTCCGTAAAGTGCCTCGAATGGTGCAGCTTGAATGCTAGTGTGGTAGCTATTGTTATATGAGAACTCCACCAACGGTAGATGAGCTTCCCAGCTACTACCAAAGTCAATGACACATGCCCGGAGCATGTCCTCCAGTGTCTGTATCGTTCGCTCACTTTGCCCGTCCGTCTGCGGGTGATAAGCGGTACTCATGTCCAATCTCGTGCCCAAAGCCTTATGCAAGGACTTCCAAAAATGCGACGTGAATCGACTGTCGCGATCAGATATGATTGAGATTGGCACTCCATGTCGGGTGACCACTTCCTTCAGATAGATGCGTGTGAGTTTGTCTAGCTTGTCAGTCTCCTTGATGGGTAGGAAGTGTGCGGACTTTGTTAGTCGGTCTACGATAACCCAGATGGTGTCGCAACCACTTGCCGTTTTTGGCAGTTTAGTGATGAAATCCATGGAAATCTGTTCCCATTTCCACATTGGTAATTCCGGTTGCTGAAGTAACCCTGATGGCTTCTGGTACTCCACTTTAACTTTTGAGCACGTTAGACACTTACTCACGTAAGTTGCTATTTCGGCTTTCATGTTCGGCCACCAATAAGTTGTCTTCAGATCATGACACATTTTGTCAGAGCCTGGGTGTACGGAATACCGGCTCTTGTGAGCTTCATCCATCACTACTTCTCTCAATCCTCCGTAGCGTGGAATCCAGATTCGATCCATTAAATAGTAAGCTCCGTCGTCTTTTGCCTTTATTTGCTTATCCATGCCACGCATGGCTTCAAGAGTGAGGTTTTCAGTTTTCAGAGCTTCTGGTTGTGCGTTTCGTATCTGATTTGGCAATTCAGAATGAATCGTGAGTTGTAGTGCACGCACGCGCTTTGTTGTTTCTTTTCGACTCAACGCGTCGGCCACTACGTTGGCTTTGCCTGGATGATACTTGATGGCGCAATCATAATCACCTATGAGTTCAACCCATCTTCGTTGTCGCATGTTCAACTCTTTCTGGTCAAAGATGTGTTGTAGGCTCTTATGATCGGTAAAGATAGTGCATTTTGTGCCATACAAGTAGTGTCGCCAGATCTTCAAAGCGAACACTACGGCTCCCAACTCAAGGTCATGAGTCGTGTAGTTCTTCTCATGCACCTTCAGTTGTCGTGAAGCGTAGGCTATAACCTTCTCGCGTTGCATCAGTACGCAACCGAGTCCTTGTTTGGAGGCGTCACAATACACCATGAAGTCATCGCATCCTTCCGGTAAAGATAGGATGGGTGCAGTGCATAGTTTCTGCTTCAACAAGTTAAATGCAGCTTCCTGTTTGTCTCCCCAATCGAATTTCTTATCTTTATGGGTCAGGGACGTCAATGATTGGGCAATCTTCGAGAATCCCTCAATGAATCTTCTGTAGTACCCGGCCAGACCTAGGAATTGTCGCACCTCAGTCGGAGTCTTGGGTGCTTCCCAGTTCTTAATTGCTTCAATCTTGGCTGGGTCTACGTGTATTCCCTGCTCATTAACCACGTGTCCAAGGAATTGGACTTCGCGTATCCAAAAGTCGCACTTTGAAAATTTTGCGTACAGTTGTTCTTTCTTTAATAATTCCAACACTAGCTTCAGATGTTCAGCATGTTCTTCTCGATTCTTCGAGTAAATCAGAATGTCGTCAATGAACACTATCACGAATTTGTCAAGATACGGTTTGCATACTCTATTCATGAGATCCATGAATACAGCTGGTGCGTTGGTTAGTCCGAAGGGCATAACCAAGAATTCGTAGTGTCCGTATCGGGTTCGAAAGGCAGTCTTAGGAATATCGTTTTCTTGTATCCTCAATTGATGGTAACCCGATCTTAAATCGATCTTCGAATAGTAGCTTGACCCTTGCAACTGGTCAAATAGATCGTCTATTCGCGGTAAGGGATATCGATTCTTGATCGTCACTTTGTTCAGCTCTCTGTAGTCGATACACATACGGAATGATCCGTCTTTCTTCTTTACGAACAAGACCGGTGCTCCCCAAGGTGAGAAGCTCGGTCTGATGAATCCCTTGTCTAACAGTTCTTGTAACTGGTTAGACAGTTCCTGCATCTCAATCGGTGCTAGTCGGTATGGAGCTTTGGCAATCGGTGCTGCTCCAGGTGTAAGATCTATCTGGAACTCGACTTGTCGTTTCGGAGGTAATCCAGGTAGATCCTCGGGAAACACTTCGGAAAAATCGCGGACTACGGCGATGTCCTCAATCTTCCTCTCTTTCTTGGGTTGCTCGGCGATGAGGGCTAGTATGGCAGTGTATCCCTTTTGTAGGTACTTGTTCGCCTTCATGCATGACATGATGTTCAGAGGTACTCCCCGTCTTTCCCCCTGAATCGAGATCTGTTCTCCGTTCTGCAACGTCACTCGTACGATCTTCTCGTTGCATACGATCTCAGCCTGGTTAGTGGATAGCCAATCCATTCCAACGACCACATCAAAGCTTCCGAGAGTCACAGGCATTAAATCGATTTCGAGTTCATGATCCGCCAAAACCATGACGCATCCTCGGAAGATGTGTTGTGTTTCAATCAGTTTGCCGTCAGCTAACTCTACGGTATACTTGTAATCTAGTGGTGTCGGGGTAATGTCTAGTAATTTGCTAAACTCACTAGATATAAAGCTCCTATCGGCACCGGTATCAAATAATATGCTAGCATAGACATTATTTAAAAGAAACGTACCGGTTACGATGTTAGGATCGTCCTTGGCATCTCCCGAGCCAATCACAAATGCTCTTCCTTTGGCCGCTCCTCCTCCGGCCTTCTTCAATTGAGGGCAATCCCTCCTCATGTGGCCCGGCTTGCCACATTCATAACACCCCTTGAGAGTGTTCTGATTGTTGTTGTGGTTGTGGTTAGGGTTGTTGTTACTGGGAAATTTGGATCTGCAGTCTTTGGCCATGTGGCCATGTCGTCCACACTTCAAGCAACGATATCGTTCGCATTGCCCGAAGTGGTGATAAGAGCATCGGTTACATAGCGGGTATTTTCCTTGATACACACCCTTCCCCTTATCGTCGGGTTGGGTGGCAGTGAATGCTCTGGCAGGTGCAGATCGTTGTTGTTGTTGTTTGGAAACTTTGATCTGCAGTCCTTGGCCATGTGGCCATGTCTTCCGCACTTCAGACAACGGTATCGTTCACATTGCCCAAAGTGGTGGTATGAACATCGATTGCACAGTGGGTACTTCCCTTGATATACACCCTTTCCCTTGTCATCGGGTTGGGTGGCAGTAAATGCCCTAGCAGGTGCAGATCGTTGTTGTTGCTGAGGTTGATGAGATTGGTGGTGGCTGGGTTCCCACTTCCTCTTCTGGCTTTCTTGAGGCTTCAGATGTTCGCCTCGTTTGGGTAGCTTGCCTTGTGCTACCGCTTGGTCGGTTAGTTTGTGAGCCAGTCTGATCAGAGGTTGGATAGTGGTGAGGTCAGACACAGTCACCATGCTTTGAATCTGTTCGGGCAGTCCACTGATGAACTGCTCGATCTTCTTATATTCCGGCGTCACCATCGCCGGGCATAACTTACACAGCTCATGAAATCGAGTGCAATATTGCTCGATCTCAGATCCCACCATCTTCAGTACCCAGAACTCAGCCTCTAGCTTTCTGATCTCATCACGAGGACAGTATTCCTCTTGCAGTAGTCGGGTGAAATCAGCCCATGGCATGGAGTTGGCACCGTCCAACCCCAGGGTTTGTACATGGGTATTCCACCATGTGAGGGCTGGTCCTTCCAGTGTTCCAGTTGCGAACTTCACCCGGTTCTTTTCAGCACATTCGCACATGGCGAATACAGATTCGACTTTCTCCACCCAGCGGAGCATCCCCACAGCTCCCTCAGTCCCCTTGAATTTGTGTGGGTGGCAGTTCAGGAAGGATTTAAAAGAACATCCTTTGTTGTTATTGCCTTGTGATCCTGTCAGTTAGAAACCAATGTCGTGTGTTAGAGCGTGTCAGCTATACTACGTTAGTCATGTTAGGCGAGTGTTAGTACCGTTGTTAGAGCCACTGGTTTCACTAGCAAGGCGGTTTGCCTCGTGCTCTGCCAGTATTTTGTTTACTCGTCTGTCAACCATCATCTTAATGACGGCTGCGTCCAGTGTTCGTCTAGGAGGGCGTGCATGTGGTCCTCTTCCCGCCATAGATATTTTCTATACGGAAGGGACAGAATGTTAGTAAGTCAGAATGTTGGTCAGATGTTGTGTCGGAAGTCAGATCATATGTCATGTTAGTTGTCAAGTCAAAGCAATCATGGTCAACATGTAATAAGTAAGACAAAACATAATTCTCATTAATAATAAGTTTGAAGTACAATAATTTCAAAAGGAAATACATAATAAGTTCTTCGAGCACATCCCGCTCGTCTAGGCCAAAATAAAGAAAGTACAAAACACAACAGTCCTCTAATCCGAATCCATAGAGACATGTGAAATATCGCTAGCAGCGTCTCCGTCATCATCATCCTCCTCCGGATCCTCATTAGGATCCTCATCAAGGTCCTCTTCTTCGAGGTCCTCGGCCTCGAATTCAGGACCATCCTCCTGTGGTGGTTCCTCAATAAACTGTGCAGCCCATGCGTTAAGCATGGCATCACTAGCCTGCACCATCGCCTGAGTCTCGGTTATGTCTGTCCGATTCTCAGTGATGCGTACATCATGCTCCTGCATGACATCAACGATCTGTCCGTGCTGGGTCATCAGTTGGGACACTTGGAGGCGTAGAGTCTCCACCTGTGCCTCCAATCTGTCGTTGCGTCCCTCCAGTCTCTCGTTCTGCCTCTCCAATCGATCGTTCTTCTCGCGAAGAACTCAGACCTCGTCTGACAGCTCTCTAGTCCTCCCAATCTCTCGTCGGGTGTAAGCAACGTGGGCCGCGAAGGCCTGCTCCAGTGGTACCCCAAGTGGTGGCAGTCGGTGTCCTGGGGTGGTATCACCAGGGAAACGGTATGGAGGTACTCTCTCCCCGATGATCCATCCTTGGATTATGGTGGGAAGCCATCCCCAATGTCGGGCCCGTGCCGCGTCTCTGGCCCGCCTATCCATCTCGGCGTCAACCTGGGCTACGATATCGTCGATCCGTCGGCGACTCTCTGCCGCCAAATCATCTGTGTCCGTGGGTCTAGCTGCGCTCCTGTTAGCGTTGCTGTTGTTGTCGGCCATCCTGTAAGTATCACGTTAGTAAGCAACAGTTCAACAAGTAACAATGTCATCAACGTGCAAGTTCTACGTGTAGTGTCTAGAGTTGAGCAATGGCTATAGTCTAAGTTTACTACATGCAAACCTAGTTCCCTATAACCAAGGCTCTGATACCAGTCTGTCACACCCCCAATTTCCCACTCGTGGTGTCAGCCCACGTGGGTGTGACGTGGCCAGAATCACAGCTCAAGGTCATATAGAACGACTCTATATGCGTTTACAAATCCAAGTTTGACACATACACGTCATGAAATAGTTTGCAGCGGAATAAAAGTTGTCATAAAGTATTGCAGCGGAAGATCACATGTTTGACAAATGCAGCGGAATAATGATAGTAAAATACTACATTGTTTAATACATAAACCAAGCGTAATTGTTTTCAAAAGTTAAACATAAACAGGAATGCATGCAGATCCTAATGTTCGTCCCTTAGAGTGTGCAATCCTGTTATCCATTGCTTGCTAGTTACCTGAGAATACAAGTTTGAAAACAAGTGTCAACGCAATGGTTGGTGAGTTCACAGGTTTTGATATACATATAGTAATAAAAGTGTGTCATGCTGTTTATCAAATGTTAGTACCGAGCCTTAGGCCCAAAGTGTCAGTGCGTCACTACCGAACTAGACTTGTTTGTCCTTGCCTCCGCTATGCCTCGTATGCATAGCAAGTTAGGTCAGAGTTTGCACGGGTTATGACATCCAGTCAACATAGTGCCCCGTGGGGTTAGTCATTCCCTAATGGATCCATCCAAATCTACCACGTTGTTCGTACATTAACGGTAAGACTTTGTGAGGGCTTGTTACGAGTTCAACACTTAATGTTTGTCCAATAAACCAGCATACACAAAAATGTTTGTAATAGCAATAATGTTTGACTCGATGCAACTAGTATTCTCCCCCTATTTAAAAGCGTTTGAAAAAGGGTAAAGAGGGGCCGTAAACTCACCTTAGTGAATAAAGCGATAAGTAAGCGTAAGCTCCTGCGTCGAAATGCGTGTCGGTCACCGGCAACCTATATCGTATACCGTACGTGAGTTGGTGTAAGTGACAGTGCTAGTGTTTGTGTTAGTGCTCGTGTTTGTGTCCAACAACCCTTGGTTGTTCATGTTTGTCCGTGTCGGTCCACATTGACCGTGTTTGCTCGTGTTGGTCCATATTGACCGTGTTTGCTCGTGTTGGTCCACATTGACCGTGTTTGACTAGAGTTGACCTAAGTTGACCGTGTCAAGTCAACGACCCGTTGGTGAACCGTGTGACGGTTGTGAATCGTGTAGCAATCGTGTAAGTGTTTGTCGTGTGCAAAACGCGCAAATCGCGTCTATGGACAACTTACTATTTATAGTAAGTTTCCATTCATGGAAAGTTCACAAAGCATATCGGTGTTAGAGTTCTAGCATGCTCAATGGTCCTACGGGGTCATGTTAACACATAACACATTATCATACAAGTTCATATAAGTCGTTTATAGCATGTTAGTGCACAAAAGTTTCCTAAAATAGAAAGTTTCCATTTTTAGCATACGTGACATCGGAAATCATCTAACTTAGCCTCTAATACGCATATTATAACATAATAAGTCATGTAGCATGCTCAAATCATACAACATGTCGACACATCGGTTTTTCTAAAAATAAAGTTACTATAAATAGTAACTTTGTGGTTTTTGCATAAAAATGACCATTTAACATTTCTAATCCATTTTCACATCACCATTCATCATAACAAGCTATTTACTATCATCTAATCATGTCAACATAGTCCAAATCATCATCCATCAATATTTTTACCCAAAAAGTTACTAAAAATAGTAACAATGTTGAAAATGACCATAATAACATCAAGATCACATTCTTAGGTTTCTAATCATCATAATATCATCCAAATAGCAATTTCACATACATGCATGTTCATCAAATACACTAAATCATCAACTTGTAACTAAAAAGTTTCTAAATATAGAAAGATTCATAAAAATCATTGTTTTAACCATTTTAACATCATCTAAACATGTAATCATCATCCAATATCATTAAGAATTATGCCCAAGTACTGAAAATCACTCTAACTATCATAGATCGTACATGCATGTGGGTAAATCACCCATTTGTGACCAAATCATGAAATACATATAAACACATCATCATGGATCGTCATGAAACACCATTTAAACATCATAGATCATCATCAATCACCTTAAAATCAACAAACCCAGATCATAATCTCGTGCATGTGTATTCAAAGTGCTTGCATGTGGGATTTAGCACTTGCATGTGTGTGTAATGGATGTGAAAGTGGGTTTTAAGCATAGAACTACCTTCTAGATATCCTTGAACACCAAGATAATGGATGAGCAGCCCCTGAACCTTCTGAGATGGCTGGATTCGACAGAAAGAAGAGGGTGATGGTAGTTTCAAGCTTCCAACTTAGGTCTTCAAGCTTCCAATCCTCACTCTAAGCTTCCACAAGCTTGATGATGGCTTCAACAGAGTAACAATGGAGCTTTCTGGTGGGGAAGACGACTTTGAGTGGTCTAGAGCTCGAGAAGATAAAATAGGGTGGCTTGAAATGATTTTTCTTGGTTTTATAAAGATTTTAGCGTGTTAGGCTGTCAGGCGTAACGCCTGACGTGGGTGTGCACTACGTGTCGTTACGCACGGGTTAAGACGGATGAGGCGCTCAATTTTCCATCCGCGCGCATCGCCTGACGTGGGCGTCTCGGGTCAGGCGTACCGCCTGGCTTGAATTTCAAGCCCAATAGGCTTGTTTTGTTGTTCTGGCCCATCCTTGCCCGTTTCTCGACTGTAAAACATCATTCGAGCGTCGTTTGGACTCTATTGGCCAATTATTAGCCATAATTGACTTGTGACAGTGTTTCGTGAAGTTTCGAGTGTTGTGCTACACAATGTGTTAGACGTTCACCAACGTTCGTGTGTTTTGACACGTGTGTGCTGTTTGTCGATAATTCCACGAATTATCTTGTCGTATACCAGTGTTCGTACTGTCGTGCCACGTGTACATAATGCATTTAAATAAACATTTAAATAAATAAGATGCTGACCTGGAAATTACGGGGTGTCACACCACGTATATTCGGGTCCACGCTGTGAATTCCATCGAATTTTGACAATAGGTATGCGACTGCGTTTCAGTACCTTCACCTCTCGATCCATTACTTCAACTGGTTCTTCCCGGAATTGAAGTTTCTCATCAATTTGAACTTCTTTAAGAGGTACAATCAGTGATTTATCAGCTAGGCATTTCCTCAAATTTGATACATGGAAGACATCATGAACGTTACCGAGTTCAGGAGGTAATTCAAGTCTGTAGGCCACTGATCCGATTCGTTCGAGAATTTTGAATGGTCCTACAAATCTTGGTGAAAGTTTACCTCTCTTCCCAAATCTGAAGATGCCCTTCCATGGTGAAACTTTCAACATTACTAAATCACCGATTTGAAATTCCAAGGGTCTACGACGATTGTCAGCATAACTCTTTTGACGATCGCGAGCAGCTTTAATTCGTTCTTGAATCAGTGCGATCTTATTAGTTGTTTCTTGAATAAGCTCTGGGCCTATGATTCGATTTTCACCTACCTCTGACCAACAGCAGGTGATCTACATTTGCGCCCATATGGTGCTTCAAATGGAGCGCATTTGATACTGGTATGATAGCTGTTGTTATATGAAAATTCAACAAGTGGAAGATGAAGATCCCAGCTACCACCAAAATCAATCACACAGCTTCTAAGCATATCTTCCAGAGTTTGATTGGTTCGTTCGGTTTGTCCATCAGTTTGTGGATGATAAGCTGTGCTCATATTGATTTGCGTGCCCAGAGCATTCTGAAGAGTTTGCCAAAATCGTGATGTAAATCGACTATCTCTGTCAGAAATGATAGAGATTGGTACTCCATGACGAGATACAATCTCGTTAATATAGAGTTTAGCAAGTCGATCCATAGAGTAATCTTCTCGGATGGGAATGAAATGTGCAGATTTTGTAAGGCGATCAACGATAACCCATATAGAGTCATGATTACGCGATGTTCTTGGTAATTTAGTGATGAAACCCATAGAGATCTGATCCCATTTCCACATGGGAATCTCCGGTTGTTGTAACAACCCAGAGGGACGTTGATGTTCAGCCTTAACCTTTAAACAAGTTAAGCATCGACCCACGTATTCTGCTATGTGTTTCTTCATTCCAGGCCACCAGTAAAAATCTTTAAGATCTTTATACATTTTGTCAGCACCTGGATGAATAGAATACCTGGATTTGTGCGCCTTATCCAAGATGATTGTTCTTGAGTTACCGAAATAAGGAACCCAAATTCGGTTTTTGAAATACAACACCCCATCATCTTTGGTAGCGAGTTGTTTATCTAATCCTCTTAGCTCCTCAGCAGAGTAATTCATTGTTTGTAAAGCTTGTTGTTGAGCTTCTTTGATTTGAGGAATCAGACTGGATTGAATAGTCATCCCTAACGCTTTCACACGTAAAGGTTTGACTCGTTCTTTGCGACTTAAGGCATCGGCTACAACATTCGCCTTGCCTGGGTGGTAACGGATTTCACAGTCATAGTCATTTAAAAGTTCTACCCACCGCCTTTGTCGCATATTCAGCATTTTCTGATCTAGAATGTGTTAAAGACTTTTGTGATCCGTGTATATAATACACTTGGTTCCGTATAGATAATGTCTCCAAATCTTGAGTGCAAACACCACTGCACCAAGTTATAGATCATGAGTGGTATAGTTCTTCTCGTGTACTTTCAACTGTCGAGAAGCATAAGCAATCACTTTATCGTTCTGCATTAAAACACACCCCAGACCTTGGCGGGAAGCATCACAGTATACTGTGAAGTTATCGATACCTTCCGGTAATGCCAAGATAGGTGCGTTGCAGAGTTTATGTTTCAACAGTTGGAACGCCTCCTCCTGTTGAGAACCCCATGTAAACGGTTGATTTTTCTGGGTCAACGTCGTCAGTGGCAAGGCTATCTTTGAAAAATTCTTGATAAATCGACGATAATAACCTGCCAGCCCTAGAAATTGATGTATTTCTGTTGGGGTTCGCGGGGTTTCCCACTGCTCCACAGCCTTAATCTTGCTGGGATCTACCTGAATACAGTTTTGATTCACTACGTGCCCAAGAAATTGCACTTCCCGTAACCAGAACTCACACTTGGAGAACTTGGCATATAATTTTTCGCGTGCCAAAAGTTCTAAGATCAGTTTCAAGTGTTGAGCATGTTCTTGTTGGCTTCGAGAGTAAATAAGAATGTCATCAATATATACAATCACAAACTTATCCAAGTAAGGCCTACATACCCGATTCATCAGATTCATGAAAACTGCAGGAGCGTTTGTTAATCCAAACGGCATTACTAGGAATTCATAATGCCCGTATCGAGTTCGGAATGCAGTTTTTGGAACATCATCATCATGCACTCGTAATTGATGATATCCGGATCTCAAATCAATTTTTGAGAAGTAGGTAGCGCCTTGAAGTTGATCAAACAGATCGTCTATACGTGGCAAGGGATAACGGTTTTTGATTGTTAGTTTATTGAGCTCCCGGTAGTCAATACACATCCTGAATGAACCATCCTTCTTTTTCACAAAAAGAACTGGTGCTCCCCAGGGTGAAAAACTAGGTCTAATAAAACCCTTGTCTAAGAGTTCTTGTAATTGACCTGAAAGTTCTTGCATTTCTGATGGCGCAAGCCGATACGGGGCTTTAGCAACAGGTGTTGCGCCTGGCATCAAGTCAATATGAAATTCAACCTGTCTCACTGGGGGTAATCCTGATATATATTCAGGAAAAACTTCAGGAAAATCCTTGACTACTGGAATATCTGTGATATGTTTGGGTAAAGAATTGTGCTCAGTCACATGTGCCAGAAAGGCCAGACACCCTTTCCGTAAGCATTTCTGAGTTTGCATACAAGAAATGATACCAAGTTTTCTACCAGCTCTTTCCCCTTGAACTATCAGTGTATTACCCTCAGGTAATGGAATACGGATCACCTTAGTTTGACATATTACTTCAGCTTGGTTAATGGAAAGCCAATCCATGCCGACAACGACATCAAAACTCCCAAGCTCAATAGGAAGTAAATCAATATCGAAATTATGATCATTCAGATTCAAGGAACATCCTTGAATGACACTGTTAGTTTTGATTAACTTGCCATTAGCAAGTTCAATAATGTAAGGAGTTTCTAGTTCTACCACAGGCAATGAAAGTAATAATGCAAATTCAGGAGAGATAAAACTCTTATCTGCCCCTGTATCAAAGAGAACTGATGCATATAGGTTATTGAGTAAGAAAGTACCAGTAACAATGTTAGCATCGTGTCTCGCCTCGGTAGCACCAATCTGGAAAGCTCTACCTCTAGCTTCATTCCCCGGATAGGTGTTATTATTGTTTGGGCAGTTTCTAATCAAGTGATCAGGACTCCCGCACTTGTAACATGATCGGTTCGTTTGAGTGATTTGTTGTGGTGCTTGATTTGTTTGGCGAGCAGGCGAGTTGCAATACTTGGTGTAGTGCCCAACCCTATTACAGTTGGCACAAGTAGGACACAGTCCTATATGATGAAATGAACACCTAGTACATTTAGGCGACTGCCCAATGTAATTTTTCTTCTCAGGAGTAACAGCACCATAGTTTTTCATAGTTTGTTTGCTCTGGTTGATCTCAGCCGGAGCTCTCGCCTTAGATTTGCCAAACCACTTTCGTTTGGTACCTTTAGACATATTCGAGGTACCAATATCACTACGGCCCATGGCCGTTTGAGTTTTTGTTACCAACATACCACTCCTTACCGCCTCATCGGTAAGCTTAGTGGTCAACAGAATTGCACGGGTTCAGCTGCAGTTACCATTCCCCGAATCTGGGGAACCAAACCCTTAATGTACTTCTCGATTAACGCTGCTTCTGTAGGAAACATATCGGGAAGTAAACAGGTAAGTTCGTGGAAACGATGAGTGTACGCTAAACAATCAGCTCCGATCATTGAATGATTCCAGAATTCCTCCTGGAGCTTTTGAATCTCAGTGAGTGGACAGTACTCTGATCTAATCAGAGTTTTAAATTCGTTCCAACCCATCGAGTCGACTGTAGCTGAGCCCAGTGTTTTTGCCTGGGTATTCTACCAGGTCAAAGCTGATTCTTTAAAAGAACAGGCAGCATAAGACACCTTATGCTCCTCCAAACACTGACTGATTTTAAGTTTCGTTTCCATTTCCTCGATCCACCTTATTAATCCAGCCGCTCCTTCCTTGCCAGTGAAAGTAGGAGGGTTACAGGAGGCAAAATACTTGTAAGTACATCCCTGTCGTGGTGGATCAGGAATAGTTGTAGTTGTACCAGTGCTTCTATGAGCTTCCGCGTTGCCACCAGTAGCATTGTGTTCTGTGTGAGTATGGTCCCCACCAGAACCCGAAGTGATATGAGGTTGATGTGGTATCAAAACACCACAAGTCGATAACTGTTCACGCACAATCCGTGCTATCATTGCTTCGTTTGATTCAGATCCACCTGCACCAGCAGGTGGAACAGGGTTTACTCCCGGGTTCACAGGTGGGTCAGTACTTGTTTCCAGATTAACTTGCGGATCTGGATTTGATTCAGTATTTACTGGTGGAACTTGATTTGACTCCGGGTTAGTAATGTTCTTCATAGATCTCCTAGCCGGTCGACCTCGTTTTGGAGCCATTTTTCTGCTCACATGCAGACAACTCAGATCAGTTCAAGAACATTAAATTCATAACCCGTTAAATCACATAAATTCAATCATATTCAGTTATACTGAAACTTTATGAGGTTGAAAATGTGATTATATTAAATACAGTATAACTACCTGATACAATCCAGATAGATGATTAATACACAGTGATCATATAAATGTTTGTAGTTATACTTAGTCCTAATAATTCAAAAACATGTCGAAATATTACACAGCTCACAGCATTGTGACCTCAATACGTTAATATTTACATGTTTTTGATATATAATCACTTAGGACTTTGAAACGTTGCCTCAAGGGACTTTGATATGATGCCACACAGGACTTTGAAATGTTGCCACACAGGACTTTGATATGTTGCCACACAGGACTTTGATATGTTGCCACACAGGACTTTGAAATGTTGTCACACAGACAATTAAAATGTTGCCACACAGGACTTTGATATGTTGCCACACAGGACTTTGATATGTTGCCACACAGGACTTTGAAATGTTGTCACACAGACAATTAAAATGTTGCCACATAGGACTTTGATATGTTGCCACACAGGACATTGATATGTTGCCACACAGGACTTTGAAATGTTGTCACACAGACAATTAAAATGTTGCCACACAGGACTTTGATATGTTGCCACACAGGATTGTGATATGTTGCCACACAGGACTTTGAAATGTTGTCACACAGACAATTGAAATGTTGCCACACAGGACTTTGAAATGTTACCACACAGTTCTACATATAGTGCTCACAATTTTGTTATGAAAAAAAAAACAGAGTTCACACATCACACACATATTTCACTACACAGATAATGCACAACACAACCATTTTATCAACACTACCATAGTTTTGTACACAAAAAGTTTTGATACAGCCAAAGTTTCAATACATAAACTGTCAGCTAGCCGATCATCATCACTACTAATGGGGATCTACTTCACAATCAAAACTTTCCCTATGCATCACCTACTAACCACCTATCCGTCTATACAAATAACAACCAAAATGAACATCCCACATCGTACTTACCGTATAAAGAACGGTAAACAGGAAATCACTATAGTTATAGCAGCCATCACTATAGCTATCATCATCAGCCAAGCCTCCAAACTCATGGTGCTCACTAACTGCCTCAAATACCCCCATCTCTCACTCCACAACGCTACCTCCTGCCAAAGGTAACTACCAACGCCTGTCTCCAGGTTCCCGAAGTCGCTCCTCTACTATCGCTCTCCAAGCCTGAGTGTTAGCACCTGAAACATTCACCTGCTCCATAAAGGTCAGGTAAGAAGTGAGGATCTCCAATACAGTACTGCGAGTATCCTCATGAAGAGTATGGTGCTGATGTACATCCTGTCTCAGGGCCTGTAAATCCTGGGAGATCTGCTGCACCTGCGCCCTCAACTCCGCCTGCTGTGTAGATTCTCCTACCTCATGTATGATGTCGGGCTCGTTTCTAGGCGCCATCTGACGTCTAGGAGGAAGACCTGTCGTCTTGCGAGCTTGGCCTCGCATCCGCCTCAACCCGTCCCAGACGGGTACCCTAGGAGGAGAAGCACTCTGCCTCCTATCAGCAGGAACATTCTCAGCAGGTAACTGAGAATGTCTAGAGGAAACGGGTGAAGCTGGTAGTGGTGGTGTAACTGGCACAGGGGCTGGTGGTATAGGAGGCACTGGTGAATCAGCCTGCGATGCAGCCGCAGATACTTTCGACGGATCGGAATCAGAACCCAAACTCGAACTCGGTGTATCGTCTAGTATCACATAAGGAAACCTCTGGTAAATGTATCTCTCCCCTTGATCGGCCATCGCTGTATAAACAGAATTCTCGAATCAGTACCATGAAATAAATATTGAATAAAATATTCAACATAACATGATATGACATGTCCTCCTATCATAGCACAACTATTCGATCCTTGTTATTAATGTTCTGCTTGAATTAAATTAAACTAGAACGCACACGTGTTGCGAATTTCAGTTATGCTGGCCACTCATAATTGAGATCCGTACCACCTGATTATCCTGGCTTAATTCAAAACAAGTTTTGTTCGTTAAACATGTTCGATGCTCTCTGTGTCACTATACGAGCCTATGGTTATAGTCTAGGTCTCTAAGTCCACCTAAATTCTCTATATCCTGTGGCTCTGATACCACCCTGTCACACCCCCACCTCTCGTCACCTGAGATGATGTCACATGTCACACTGAAGAGGTTGCGGAAGCATAGTGGTGATGTCTCAGAGATGAGGGGTGACTTACTTGAACCGATAACACAGCACACTTATTAACTTAAAATAAATATATTACAAGGGTTTCGTAAAAACATCAACTTAACAGCTAAGTTTATTACACAATCTAGTACATTCAAGTTCAACTAAGTGGAGTGCATCCTCACCCTGTCGTCACCGTTGTCCTGCAAAATTGTTGAGTTTAAAACGTCAGCACAAAGCTGGTGAGTTCGACAGTTCAGTTAGAACAATATGATATGATAAGTAATGTTCATAAAAAGTTCAGTTCTGGATAACCATGGGACCCGTATCTAGTTCCTTTCGGACAGTTGTTCGTTCACGAAGATACTACCCGTCGGTAAATACCTTAATTCCTCATTATCTTAATGTCTATCACTAACATTAAGAAGTTGTAATGGAAACAGGTACCAAACATTCACACCAGGGGAGATGCAATCCTCCCAGCAAATGGGTTGTCAGCCAATAGTACTATCAATGGTTCCTGTTCGGCCGCACATGGGTTCACTAGATACAGTTCACGAATGAGGACTTTTGATACTGTGATAGAGTTCTAACGGCAAAATCCCATGAAATCACACAAAAATCACATGAAATCACACAGATATCAGTGATGCATATCATATGTCAAAAAAACAGTTTGTAGAGTTACCCCGATGTTTATAAAGCGGTAAAGAGAAAAGGGGTTGTACGAAACTCACTTGATGTCTCAAAGGAGTAAGAACACTCGCAACTGGTGCTAATAATGTAATTCTGCATTAGTTTATGTTTAAGAAGTTATTAATGTTTTAACTTACTGATTAAATCTTCTTGAACGTCCAATGTCAAAGACATTGCCTTAATAGTCATCAAACCAATATAAGATTTTTAATGATTATCTTAATAGCATATCATACAATGTATGATAATGTAGGAACCTACACTGCTCCAGGTTCCTAATATTATGTTGATGACAAACTTGATTAATCAGAATATTCTCAGATTAGTCAAATAGTTAATGTTATTGATTATTATGCTAAAGCAGTTCCCAGACAGGTTAATGGCTTAGGAATGATCAATCCTTGTTATTGATTACCCAAATATCATGAAATATCACAATGTAGTATTAGATTAGGTTTAATAACCATGTTTAACATACTAATCTGACTGTTATCATGAACATCAGATAATCATTCCAATGAGTATGTTAATGATTGTGATTAGTTTGAAACACCCAACTTTCACGTTGCATGTCAGAGATTAATCAAACTAATCACCTACATTGTCACAATCAAATGGTTTAAATCATTATAACCATTGTTATGATTTCATGCAAACCGGGCATTACAACAGCTCAAAACAAGGATTTACCCGTTAACAGTTCGAGTTTGTCATTTATAATCAATCCTAGCCATCATCTAGGCAATAATCAACAACCCTAACTATATCATTACGTTCAAAATCAAGATTTAATCAATAAAAATCAAACCAGAAGGTTTAAAATGAACCATTACCTCTTCTGACGGATTCCTGCGGTTAAAAAGATGATCAGAACTTGTTTTAACACTTCTGGATGTGATCTAAACGTCGTGAGGCCTTCAAAATGGAGATTTGATGGTTTAGAAGAGGATTTTTCGTGGGTGGTGCTTGCTGGCGTCGAGAGGAAGGTTGGAATTGGGATAAGAATGAAAATCTTGACTTTTAACCAAGTTGCCGTCGAAATGGACTCCAGGCGCATCGCCCCAGACCATCCTTCCACGCCAGGCGTACCGCGCGGGGTAACATCCCCAGATATTTTCGCATTTCATCCGCGCGTACCGCCTGGGTTCCCTGCGTGACTCGGGGCGTGCCGCCCCAGGGTAATTCGTCCATTTTTCGACTAAATCTTCGTTTCGCGATTCCGGGCAATCCGTAACTCCGTTTCGTGCACAGTTTTCGCCCACGTTCATCATTTTTCGCATACTATCATCCCATAATCAATTCGATTGTCAATTCCACATGGATTTTAAGAACGATCGTATGTGCTTTCGTCATTGATGACGTAGTTTCTCACTGCAATTGTCACAGTCTCCTCCTGTTAGAGAAATTTCGTCCCGAAATTTAGGGAAGACTTACTTAATAACAATTGATCATGAGAATAAGTGTGGGTATTTCTATTTCATCTGATCTTCACGTTCCCACGTATATTCGGGTCCACGCTGTGAATTCCATCGAATTTTGACAATAGGTATGCGACTGCGTTTCAGTACCTTCACCTCTCGATCCATTACTTCAACTGGTTCTTCCCGGAATTGAAGTTTCTCATCAATTTGAACTTCTTTAAGAGGTACAATCAGTGATTTATCAGCTAGGCATTTCTTCAAATTTGATACATGGAAGACATCATGAACGTTACCGAGTTCAGGAGGTAATTCAAGTCTGTAGGCCACTGATCTGATTCGTTCGAGAATTTTGAATGGTCCTACAAATCTTGGTGAAAGTTTACCTCTCTTCCCAAATCTGAAGATGCCCTTCCATGGTGAAACTTTCAACATTACTAAATCACCGATTTGAAATTCCAAGGGTCTACGCAAATGGAAAGGATAACATTTGGGTGATAGTCGATAGATTTACCAAGTCGGCTCATTTCCTACCGATACGAGAAACGTACCCTGTGCGGAAATTAGCTCGTATCTATGTCGATGAGATAATTAGTCGACATGGAATTCCTTTGAGAATAATATCGGATCGTGATGCTCATTTCACGGCACGATTTTGGGAATCACTTCATGAAGCTTTTGGAACAAGATTGGATCTTAGCACCGCTTATCATCCTCAAACGGATGGTCAAACGGAGCGGACGATTCAAACATTGGAAGACATGTTGGGAGCTTGTGTCATCGATTTTCGTGGCAATTGGGATAGTCATTTACCATTAGTCGAGTTCTCGTATAACAACAGTTATCATGCGAGCATTGGTATGGCGCCGTTTGAAGCTCTTTATGGCAGAAAATTTCGGTCACCTATTTGTTGGACCGTCGTTGGCGATTCGCAGATCATGGGTCCCGAGATTATTCAAGAAAACGACTGATAAGATACGCCAGATCCGCGACAATCTATTAGCTGCTCGCAGTCGACAGAAGAGCTACGCGGATAAACGAAGAAAACCTTTAGAGTTTGAAGTTGGAGATATGATATTGCTTAAAGTATCGCCTTGGAAGGGCGTTGTACGATTCGGGAAGAAGGGTAAGCTTGCTCCACGTTATGTTGGCCCTTTTAAGATCCTTGAACGGATCGGGAAGGTTGCCTACAAGTTGGAACTTCCTCCTGAACTTAGCAATGTACACCCGATGTTTCACGTGTCCAATTTAACAAAGCGTTTAGCTGATCAGGATCTTCAGGTACCACTCGATGACATTCGCATCGATGATACCATGCATTTCGTTGAAAAACCAGTGGAGATAATGGATCGTGAGGTTAAAAAGCTCAAACGTAGTAGAATTACAATTGTCAAAGTACATTAGGAATCGAAGCGGAGTCCAGAATTCACATGGGAACGAGAAGATCATATGAAGCTTAAATACCCACACTTATTCACTATGGTCACTCCAAGTTGAATTTCGGGAAGAAATTCTCTTAACTAGGGGAGACTGTAACATCAATGTATTGCAGGTTGTCCGTACGCCTGTACGATTGTACTGTTATGACCTGATATAATAATTATTAATGATAATGAATTACTGGATGCATGATTTGATGATTATTACTGTTATTGGTGTAACACCCCGACCGATGGCGGAAACATCGGGATGTCACGAGGGATGTGTAGATTGTTCAAAAGATCGTGGGCATCTAAATCAAATCATCATATATCATTCAATCAACCAAATTAATTACACAAAAATCAGGTTCATCATGAAATAGTTACATCAATTACAAAAGAGAATTAACTATTTAACTAAATTCAACTCGCCAGAATTTCAGTTAATTAGCTAAGTCCAAGATCCTATATGATGATGTCTAAAAGTTTAGTTTCCTCTTCATCAACCTACTTAGCTTCATTACCTGAAACATGTGAAAATCAAGTGTCAACTACAAAGTAGTTGGTGAGTAATCATAAGTATTATATTAAATATATTACAAAGAGTTTTGAAGAGTCTATTTTTTCTTGATAACATCCGTATGAGCATCTGTGGGATCAGTTAACATAATATTCACATACACAAATCCAACTCCTAATTCAACACATAATCACATATAAAAATAAATCCTAGATAATCAATCATATGTTCAATCAACCAATCACAATCCATCAATATTCTCAGTTAATATAAGTGACCATACATGTATCATTGTATATGACCAAGGTCAATAACAACGACACACGGAGTTGTGGAAACATCCACGTGACAATACTGCAAACATTGAGGAAGACCGAAGTCAACCACAACGAATACACGGAGTGTGGAACATCCACATGACAATACATGCAAACATTGAGGAAGACCGAAGTCAACCACAACGAATACACGGAGTGTGGAAACATCCACGTGACAATACATGCAATCGTCGCGAATGACACAAAGTCATAAGCTTCAACTCACGGAATAGTGACAATACATGCAGTCATTACATATGACCAAGGTCATTAGTAACAACTCATGGAATATGACAATCCATAACCATGGATCTCATACAAGCAAATAAGTGTCATCCCTATGTTATCAAGTCAATATTTAAATTGGTATACATGTTCCACCTCCGAGTTAAGAAACAAAATAGTTTAAAAGAAAGGGAGGTTATGATAACTCACCTGAGTCCTTAGATTCCTTGTTTAAGTAGAATGCGCGCTCGCGTATGAAAATCAGAATAATGACTCAACAACCTGTATTTATTATGTGTTTGTGTTCATAAGTATTCGTGTTTCAATCAACACAATTATCCATTAGTATTAACTTAGACTCATCATTATTTCGTGAACTTAGTTTATGTTGTCTAAGATCAAATGATACCCCAAGGATTTTTATCAATGGTCATTATTAATTTAATATGTTAACCGGTTAACTCTTTCTATTCTGTGTATTACTAGTCAAGTTTTGAGCTCCCATGTATACCCTTATAGGTGTGTATATGTAAAGGTGATGGTCTAAATCATACATACATCTTTACATGCATGCCTGTTTGATCACTTTGACCACCTTGAATTCACTTTATTTAAAGTGACTTTTATGTTTAACGATTTCACACCTATGTTGTTTATGTAAAAACATTCCCAACACTTATTCTTTGTTATTCTAACACTTGTACTTTAATGAGAGAAAAGGTGGTGGTCCTCTATATTTCTTGATGCATGTATAGGTTTATATATATATATATGTATGATTTTCTCAAGTTCTTTAGTTCATCCTCCCCATAATTCCACACTTAGGTTCGGTTAGTTAAGGGAGCAGCGAACCTTTGGCAAAAGCCATAGGTTCGGCCCAACCTAGGTAGCAGGTTCGGCTAAGAGGAGGCCTAAGGTTCGTTCGAATAAGGTTTGCCCTACCCCGCAGCTCCACGAACCCTTAGGTTCGGCTATTAGCTAGGTAGGGTTTGTAGGGGTTCGGCCACAAGGTGAGCAGCAAGGTTTGTGGATCATGAATGACCAAAGGTTCGTGAGCATTATAATGGTTTGCCGAGAATAACTTCGGCTGTCATGGGTTTGTGGAACAAGGTTCGTGTAGGTTCGCATCATGAGGGTTCGCCTAACACAAGCATGGTTCGGTGCCATGCTAAGGGTTCGCAACAACTCAGCCTCTAGGTTCGTGGGGCTGGGCTCGGCTGAAAGAGATCAGCTAGGGTTCGGCTACTTCGAAGAATAAAGTTGGCTAGCATGGGTTGTTCAACAAGGTTCGTTTTCCCAAAAAAAATGGTTCTTCTAAAGTGAAGAAGGTTCGTGGGCTCCCATGGCTGCTGCAACAGGTTCGGCCGATTGCTGTAGGGTTCGGCCCTAGAGCTGAGTCGCAAACCAGCAACCTTAACCTCTTCGTTCTTGAATTTTGCTGGTTATATGTTCAGTTATGTCTTTCTACGGTTCAAACATCTCGGTTTAAACAAAACAAAACCCTAATCTCGATTTAAATTGGTAGCCACACGTACATTACGTTTTTACCAAGAACCGAAACAAAAGCTTAGATTTACCTCTATTCGTTGATCAAATGTAAGGTTTCTTCGTATCCTCTTGTTCCTCTCGATCACACGAACGCGTGGATACCAAGATCTTGAAGTTTCGTCAAGAATTGAAGAAGAAAAGCTAGTGAGAAGTTGGGTGTGTTTGTAGGTGACGAAAATCAAGGTTTAGAGAAAGAGTGTGTGTTGAGAAAATGAGGAAGAAGAAGCTTTATATCGCGTTCCATTTCCCCGCGTTCGGTCTCGTTTTTATCGCGTATAAATAATGAAATACTCGGTTTTTAACGTAAAACATATACAAGGCATAAAAACATTTAAATAAATAAATTTATGTTTTAAATAAAATGATTTTAATTAATATTGTTTCGTAAAACAATCTCGAACACAGTTGTTTCGTAAAACAGTTTTCGTTTTCATTTTCATTAAATTATTATAAAAACGATTCATTCGGTTTTACTTTAAGTTGTGATTCCTAATAAATATTTTTATATTTCATTTATTAAATTAATATCATCATTAATTGTTTTATTATCTCGTCGAAACGCGTTACTTGCGTACATATTCGTAAAGATCGTCACCTTTGCGAATTCAACACTCGTATCGTATTTCGATTCGATTTACGATTTATGGAATATTGTTTCAGATTATTATTCTTAATAATTATATTCGTGTGAATCGTCACGTCACCCATGCGAATACCTTTATTAAGTTAATATTTCTGAATTAACATTCGTGTTTAAATTATGTTCATAATCTCACCATCGCGTAATCGTTTCAATTATACTTCCATTATTTCCTTAACTCTAATATTATCAATCCCAATCCACAACCCAGTAAACCAAGTCACTAACACATCCGTGATAGACTGAAATATGCATATGTATACGGCATATGTAGGGGTCAATCGCAACTGCCCCAGCCACCGTCCCACTGCTATTTCGATAAACCATGACCATGTGTCCTTGACTATGTTTAACAACCATCTCAAACTCCTTTCCATTTCCCAATGAATAACCATTTCTGTGAATTTATCTGCGATAAACTCTCTGGTTCTGTTTAGTTGGATTACAACTAAACTTCCCATGGTTTACGCGTATAATACGTTCTAAATATGTATACCAATAACTGTGATAATCATCAAATAATGCATCCAATAATTCATTATCATTAATAATTATTATTTCAGGTCGTAACAGTACAATCGTATGGACGTATGGACGACCGGAAATACAGTGATGTTACAATTGGTATACATATTTAGAAAATATTATTATAGGCATAAACCATGGGAAGTTTAGTTGAAACCCAACTAAACAAGAACCAGAGAGTTTATCGCAGATTAATTCAAATGATTATGGATTTTGGTACAGAATGGAAAAGAATTAGGAGTTGTTTATAGGTTTGGTTGCTAAACATAGTCAAGGAAACAAGGTCATGGTTTATCGAAATAGCGGTGGGACGGTGGCTGGGGCAGTTGCGAATGACCCCTACATATGCCCTATACATATGCATATTTCGGTATTGTCACACCCCGGGCCGGCGGGAACGGATCGGGTTTTCCCGTTGGGCGGATGGTTCCCGGGGCGCGATATCGTTGTGATAATCGAATTGATCAGATTGTTTGCATAGCACATGGTTTTTAATTGAGAAATGTAAACATGACAATGATATAGAATTACAAAGTTAAATTACAATGTATCGTTTATAATTTAACTAAGTAAATCTACCCAAAGGATCAAAGTGTTTATATCTTGTAACTGTACAAGATCTACAAAATATGATTCACTGTTTTGTCATTCCAAAAATATGATCACACAAAATGTAGCTAGGTCTTCTAAAAGTCCTCTAGCTATGTTCTTGATATCTGGTGACTAAGCATGTTCGTCACCTGAGAAAAACATGCAATTTAAACAAAGTCAACACTAGGTTGGTGAGTTCATAAGTTTAGAAATTGAAAACCTTGAAGTGTTCGTGCACACAATCACAATGTCATACTTGATACTTGTAATGATTGATTCACCTGTTCCACCCAATGGCCTTTCCCTAGTTATATATACAAGTAGAGTATCACCTGATCAAGCATGCTTATATATAGGGCATACGAAAGGGTCAAGCCCAGACGCCATCCCACCACATGCTTAGTCAAGCTCCACACCACTTGCGATACAACTAGAGATATCCATTTCCCAATTACTCAACGTGTCTGATATGTATTTGTCTGTTATATCAATTGTAGAATAATATATTGTGAGGGGTTTAATTATCAAACCAAAGTATTGATAAACCCTCGGCGTAATAAGGAATTTAGATTAATGAAATCTGGTCCTTGTATTATACTATTACTTGTAAGGTTAACTGTTAATCACTTTTAATTATTAAGAGTGTTAGTTAACCACTTGTCATTTGTTCTCAACTTGAGGTGCATAGAGCCTAAATGGGATCCATTGTAATCCTCATGTAATAAGAGTACAATGCATCCAATTTACCTCTACCACCTTGTATTCCCAATGTCCTCAGCTAGAGCTATTATCAGTAGTGAAACATGAGATAAGATCAATTCCTCAACCTACTAATCAATAGGGTCTCGTTGGATTAATTACAATATCACTGTTTATTAATATCACCATGTGACGCTTTCCCAGAACCTGACTTGAAGTCGCCCTGTTACCGGTCATACGTTACCGGTCAATGAATGGTTACGATCAACATACTAGCCCTACAAGCTAGAGGTTTGTAAAACCTATGGTACCACTATGCTATCGTCGGTTTAGTCACGTCAAACTAACTGGTCAGCGATTTATGAGAGGGTCTTACCGTGATCTTTTGAATACATGGCACATGATTGAAATGATATAATACAACAGTTCAATAGCAATTAATTGTAATGTGTTAATCGATGTGTCATCTGCCATCGTAGTAGTATGTTCTTGTGATTATTAACAAGGTTAAATAAGAACTTGTCTTATTAATTTATGTTAATGCTGGTGTGAACGGTGTTGTTACCATGAAATTACATTATCATGATTACCATTCTATGTTTCCCATGAAGTCACCCTGTTGTCAATAAGCTGTGTTAAGATCTAGTCTTAACTAAGCTTAGTTGATTCAGGTGTTGTATGATAATTGTTCCATGTTCTCTTGTAATGTGTATTGAGTTATAACATAAGTATTATAAGCACTTGTCTTATAACACTTAGTTAACTCTTGTGTTGAATGATGTAATAAAGATATGTTATCTTTATATCATTCTTATGTTTTGTTCTTTGTCATCATGTTCATCTGTGTTCATCTCCATGTTTGTTCTTGTAAGAATAACTAAAAGTTGTAAGATCAAATCTTGCAATTATGTTATTCTAATGGGTTGATGAATTATGAAATTATATTATCATAGTCATCTGAGTAAATTCTGTCATATCATGATCATACAAGCATGCATACAATGATAAATGATAATAAGTCAATAAATATTATCTAATCAAAGTATAAGCAATATGTTAAACATTAAACTTTCAAATAAATAAAAGTTAAGCATGTTTCTCAGCCCCGAGAGTTTAAAATCAGTTAAGATTGAAGAAAAGGGGCATATGAACTCACCTTGTTGTTGTTGAGGGTTGACCTAGCTTAAATGAGAATGAACGCGCTCTTGTTTGTTCTTGATGTTGTTTTCACGATCCTGTATTGATTTCACGTAGTTTATAACTTGTAAGTGTAAGGTTGTAGGGATTTATTTGTGTATATGTGTGTGTTAGCCCTAAAGTTGGCTAACACTCGTGAGTCTCAGTCGTTGTTCGGCCCTCGTTCAATTGGTATTGAATTTAGTAACCCTTAACATTTCGTTGTCTAGTTTTGTGTCATCATTACTTCTTTTACCTTACACTTTTTAAATCCATTTGTTGTCTTATAAATACCATGTTCTAGGCCTTATAAACCAAATCTCAAAACTTTGCCATAGTTAGTACTTGATTACACATGCATGAGACCATAATTTAATTGGTTTAAAGTGTTATATTATCTCATTAATCCTGTGACCAAATAATGAGATGTGAGCCGAACATGTAGGCCAAATCACTATTTTGGACCATTTAGCGGGCTCATCTTTATGACAATGGGCTGAATCCTATCACGTGGGCCTAACAGTTGGGTTGAATCAACAGTTTAAACCACCATGGGCCGGCTAGACCAATTTGGGCCAGATGAGGTGTATGGGCCGATTAAATAGGCTGATCCACTTGAGGATTGGGCCGAACAGGTTATTGGGCCCGAATACTGGCCGTGGGTTAAATAGAATGAGAGATGGGTTCTAGTAATAGTTTTGGCCGACTAGTGTATTAATGGTTGATGTTGGGCCTCAAACATTCTCATGGGTCGAAGCAAGGGTAGTGGGCCTAATCATTGGCCTGGCTGAATCACATGGTTCACGAACAAAACCACTGGTCGAATGTGGGTGCCTCACGAATGGCATGGTCGAATGAAGTCTGGCTCAGTCGGTTGGAAGTGGCCGAATGAGGGTGAGCGTATGGTTGGCCGAATGAATCTCATGGTCGAATGAGGGTTGTTTGGTCGAAAGAGGATGGCTACCGAATGAAGTCCAGGTCGCATGAGGTGCGACCGAATGAGCATGGTCAGTTGGGGTCCTAGGCCGAATGATGTACCCCGAATAGCAAGCGGTCGAATGGGTGTGCAGGGGCGAATGGAACCATGTGAGCCGACCGAATAAGGTGACCACGAATGAAACCCTTCGGCATCTGCCATTCGGCCAGGGCCATTCGGCATGTCTGAGCTCGTTCCATTCGGCCGATCGAATCCAGTCCTCCCTCACACCACTTTTGAGTTCTAGGCTCAGCATATAGCAGCACTCACGTTCCTGGGATAGTTTAGTGTGTTGATAGTTTACTGTGATTTATCTAAGGTTTGAAGTGGTTTTGGACCGGTTTTGTAGGTGGTAGTCGTTTCAAGGGTGAGAAACCCTAATTTCGTGACTTTTGTTGTTTCATACCTCGATTTCCAGTGGGTTTAACCTCCGATCCGTTGTACTTTCGTGTAGAGGGTGATGAGGGCTTCATGTAGGTCCAAAATTGGAAGGATTTGGTTGAGTATTGAGGGAGATATGGAGGTTTTAAGCTTGAAAATGGGGGTGGAGGCTCAAAACCGGGATTTAGGGTTTGAGTGAGGAAGAAGGAGAGAAAGTGAGGGGAATTTCCTTCATTTAGATTATTTATACTCCGAGGGTGTTCGGGTTCGTTTTCTTTGCTCGGTTCGCGTTTTCGTTACGTTTCCGGAACGTAACGCGCGTAGTTTACAGTTTTAAATAAAATAGTTTATTTATTCAATTTTGATGAGTTTCAAAATTGTAAAACATTAAAATGTTATATCTTCTTAATTTAAATTCGTTCGTGTCGTATTTTCGTTTTTGTTTCGTCAGAACGCGTCACCTTCGCGCGTATTCGTTCGATTCGTCACCCGAACGAACACGACGATGGTTTTGCTTTCTGACTTTTGTTTTCTACTTTTCAGTCATTATTTCAGAACTTTAAACTTACAGATATGTTTGTGTGAATCGTCACCCACGCAAACACACTGTCAGTTCGTTATTCTGAAATAATACTGAAATTGTATTTGAATTGTGTTCCCTTACTGACGGACTCAACTAAACTTCATGTTTTCACTTTGTTTTTGTACTGACTTGTCAGCCATCTGATTCCTGTCATCTGTGAACATCAGATCGCAACCGATATGTTTTCGTTGTTCACTTGTACACTATTGTTTCTCGTGATTCGTTGTGTTAACTGTACCTAAGTTTTCACTTAAATACACACAACTATTGTTTCAATGTATGTTGTACTTACTGTATTTAAGTTTACACTAAAATACGTACAACTGTGTCTTGTATTTAGAATTTTGTTAATACAAGTATTGTTTACACACTGTTCACATAACTGTATTCACACATAGTATAAGGTGAAAGTACACATACCGTACGAACTTGCCGGACGATATAGCACTTGATGTTACAGGTATATCATGGATGTGTCAGTGATATGCTTTAGTGAGATTGGATTGGGAACTTATAATATTAAAGATAATAAAATAATGGAAACGAGATCTGAAATGATTACGCGTTGGTGAGGTTACGTTTATAACTTAAACGCGAATATTAATTCAGAATTATTAACTAAATAATGTATTCACGTGGGTGATGATTCACACGAATATAATTATTAGGAATAATATTCTGAAACGATATTCCGTAAATCGTAAATCAAATCGAAATACGATACGAGCGTCTGAATCGGAAAGGTGACGATCTTTACGAATACGTACGTTAGTAACGCGTTTCGATGAGATAACTAAATAATATTTAACGATATTAAAATAATAAAAAGGATTTAAAAACAAGTATTAGGAATTACAACCTAAAGCGAAACTGGACAAACCATTTATTTGAATAATGAGTTTAATAAAAATAAACGGAAGAATTGTATTTAAACTATTTTATTTAAATTAATTTTATTTAAAACGAAACACGAGTATCTAAACACTTTAATGTTTTAAGAACATTCATGAGAAAACGAGCTTATTCTACATGTTGAATAACGAAATAACGAGACCGAGCACGTGGGAACGAGTTGTGGTATAAGAAAAAGGATCTACTCTTTCTTCTTCATTTTCACCAACTTTCTCTTTCTACATTCAATCTTCGCCACTTTATTTCCCTCTAAATTCTCTCTAAATTTCCTTCTTCAATTCCTAACCATTTCAAGAGATTTAAGTGCCTAAACGTTCATGTAATCGAGGGGAACAAAAGGATACAAAGAAATCCAGAGATCTGTCACGATTGGAAGGTATGTGATCCATTTTACTTTCGGTTTCCACTTATATATATCTAGAACCGGTTTATGCTATCTCATTTTTAGACGATTCCAACATAGAGAAATCTTTAAACGAGTTCATACGAGTGTGAAGGAGTCATGAACAGACCTGCAACGTGAAAAGATCCACTGAGGGTGAGGGGCTGATCTTCGACATAGCCATGGCCGATCCTCCAGCCGCCACCCAAGGGATTCTCGAACCTAGTGGTATAAGCCCTAGCTGGCCGAACCCCTACAGACCAGCGAACCTTTTTCAGCCAACCTGGACGAACCCTAAGTCATCTTAATGCCAAACCTTGCAAGGGAACCGAACCTATGTATTGAACGAACCTAGCATCTTAGTTTGGCCGAATCTGTGGTATGGCAGCGAGTTAATGGGCCGAACCTTGGCTGGTCACGAACCACTGAGAGACGAACTATGGCTACCAAACGAACCCCCATGCACGAACCCTATGAGCCGAACCCTCGGGCGAACCTAGGAACCTTGTGAATGGCGAGCCTTAACCGAACCTATCTTGTCTGCAACATTACATGGCCAAACCTTCCATTTGATTAGTCAAACCTTGGGTGATTAAGGCTCTAAGCAGCGAACCTTAGGGTTTGGGTTGACACTCTCTTAATCGAATCTATGAGTTGCAACTACCAAAACCCTACGGCAGCTAACTCTAACCGAGACTTGGATCGAGGTGGTTGGTTGGGCTAAATGCTAAACGAACTTAAGAAATTTCAATGATTAATGGGCCACGAAACTTGGGCTTGGACCAGACCTAGAGCACTCTAACTAGAGCCTCAAATACGGGTTAAGAGTAAACTAAGGAAATGAGAGTGCATGCATGAATGTTCAAAACGCTACCACCTTTTATAATAAATATAAGTTTTAAATTATGAAATTGCATAACTTAATTATCTTAGGTGAATAACCTAAGTGTAACTTTCTTAAACTTGGTTGAGATTTCTATAACTTACATAGGTGTATGACGAGGGTTAACACCTTGGAACATACATAGGATATGTGTATGACGAGGGTTAACACCTTGGAACATACATAGGTGTTCACCGTTTAAGTATCATAATTATGTATTTAAGACTAACAAATTTAGAATACATTTTATGATAATCATAAGGAAATCCTTGGGTGTTGCAACTTAAAATGGGATTTAAACAAAGTAATGAAACACCCAAGGTGTACAAAACAAACACATATGGGTACTAATTATGATAAAACACGTATATTTATGAACAAAAACACGCGATAATTACAGATTATTTGTGAAGTCTTCTGATTTTGTATACATGAGCGCGCATTGTTCAGACACACAGAAACTAAGGACTTAGGTGAGTTCTCATAACCTCCCTTTTAAACTGTTTTGTCTTAAAACTCGAAGGTTAAACATGTATGCCTATTTTAAATATTATTTTGATAACACATGGATGATACCTATTTATCAATATGAAATTCATATTATGGATTATCACTAATATTATAACTCCGTGTGATATTGTTTTTGACTTCGGTCATCAACAAAGATTACACGTATTGCCACTTGGATTATCACAACTCCATGAGTCGTTACGATTGACTTCGGTCATCCTAAATGATTGCATGTATTGTCACGTGGGGTTCTTCCACTCCATGAATCATGTCTTTAACTTCGGTTAATCACAAAGATTTCATGTATAGTCACTTATACTATTTTAGAATATTGATGTTTGTGATTGGTAGAATGACTATGTGAATGACCGTCTATGATTATCTATGATTACCTATGATTAATGATTATGTGACTGTGTGTTTGTGTTGTTGTGATGGATTATGGGTTGGACTATCTCGTACAATTACTCATGTGGATTTTCTCAGAAAACTATAAACTTTTATACTCATTTTATATAAACACTTTGTAAAACATTTTTAAATATAAAAACTTATGATTACTCACCAACTACTTCGTAGTTGACACTTGATTTTTACATGTTTCAGGGAATGAAGCTAAGTAGGTTGAGGAAGATGAACTCACACTTTTGGACATCATCACATAAGGCTCTTGGACTTAGCTAAAATAACTGAATTTCTGGCGATTAGAGTTTAGTTAGTTTAGCTAAATCTTTTGTGTATTTGATGTAACTAATTCATGATGAACATGATTTTGTGTAATTAATTTGGTTGATTAATTGATTATGTGATGATTTGATTAGATGCCCACGAGCTTTTGAACAATCTACACATCCCTCGTGGCATCCCGACGTTTCCGCCATCGGTCGGGGTGTTACATTTACAAAATAAGGTGGGATAGAATGACTATAAAAGAAGAGAACTCTCTCAAACAAAATTAACAACTTCTTGACCATTGACATATTTAACTCTTTTGATATATTTATCTTTTTAAATTGGACTTTTAAGCATACTAATCATTTTAAGTCAAATATTAAAATTAAATTAAAAAGTTGCTTTAAGGGTCACGAGCTTGCTAGAGTTGTATATGAGTCAAAATCAACCACCTAAATGTTTTGTAACATGTTACATTTCGTGCGCTCCCTACTTTTAGTGCTTGTGTGTGATATGTTAACAAGTCTTCTTTTAGGAATATTGAATTGATAAAATGTCTATCAAAACGGTTTTTCTGGCATTAGCATATGATCTAATATTCAACCAATAAAAATTGAGCCATTTATATTTATATTGTCTTCAATCATATATAAATAGGTCGTTTCATTTTCATAAAACAACTTACATGAAAACGAATAGTCATGCACATTTATAATATAATATATACGTGGATAGCTTCATTTAAATTTATGAGTGGTTAAAAAAAAGTTGTTTGATTTTTTTTAAGGATAATCTATTTTGGTTTACTATTAGACTCTTTCAAAGTAACATGTTATGTGTTTAAACTTGTAGCCACTGACGGACATAGAATTCCTTTTCATAGGGATTGAGAATTTTTTTTAGATAGTTATATGTTGTTAGATTTTTTTATGACCAATTCAAATTGGGTCGGGTCGGTTCAAATAAAAAAATGATAAAATTAAATCATAAATACAAAATAAAATTGCAACAAATTATCATCTCATTGATTGAGATAATATAATAAAATTGGTTTTCTTTTGGTTGGATTCGAAAGAATACTATTTAAATTAATAAAATCAAGACCCAAAAAAGATGAAGGTCCAAGTTTTCTTTTTTAAAACTTGTTTCATATTATCTATATATACAAATTATACACAAATCAACTAAGTTTCTAATCATGGTAATAAGTTTCAACTTTTGAAATTATACAATAATCGCTCAATCTGTGATTTATGGTATTAAGTTATTGCTTTAGTTTGTTTTTAGGTGGGAAGCGAACACGAATTATAATCGTCAAATTCATCACTCAATATACAAATTGGGTCTTATTACTTTTTTAGGCAGGTTATGAGTGATTAAAGGTTGAGTTGAACTATTAATCACTAATTGGGTTTTATCGTTATTTGGATATTATATTATTATTTTTGGGTTTAAAATCAATTTAAATTGGGCTTTAGCAGGTTTGTCAAATTTTTCAGAGTCGGGAACAAAATTTCTTTGGGTTCGGTCAAGATTGGATCGTATGTATAACATTAAAAATAAAAAGTTCATAAGGTTCGGTTTACCCCGTACCCATATACTAAGTTCGCCAGGGACGAAGCATTGAAGGGACCGGGGGGGTACGAAATATATCATAGGAATGGTGAAAATAATTGACTACTTTTTCAAAAGAAAGGTCACTAAAGAAGAAGGTGAAGCTACACATCAAGATAAATGTAAAAAATCCTCAATATATCGTGAGAAAGGTAAAAATAATTGACTCGTGTGTATTATTTATATATGCATTTAAGGGTTGATGTCTTGATGATATATGTGTTATTCAATAAAAAATTATGTATGGGATTACAATGTAATTAGTCCGTCTTAAACCGTAAAAATTATATTTTGGATTACAATGTAATTAGCCCTTCTCAAACCCTAAAACGGTTAGGTTTGATTCGGTATTAATTTTTAACGGGCTCAAAAAGCCCAAAACTAGAAAGTTGAAAAGCAGAAAGCTCAAACCATAAAAACCGGACCACAAACACCCATAATAAAGAGTCACCTAAGATTACAAGAAAACGAATGAATCAAAAAGAAGTATGAAAAGAATGTAAGTTTTCAAAGGGATGAAGGGCCCCGGATTTTATGTCGCCTAGGGCCTTTAAATTGGTTAAGCCGGCCCTGATGATGATAATTATTAGACATTTTTATTTTTATTTGTTTGACCCGACTTGACCTGAATCACTGATCCGAATATTTAACCCAACTAACTGAGACATACCGGTCGATTGCAAAAAAAATTTGACCCTGTAAGATTTCGCACCCCCTCCTTGTTTAGTCAAGCTCTATCACTGAAGTTCGCCCATGCTTGTAACCTTTCGCATAACAGGTACAACATATGTCAAAATAGGTATATATTAGTGTAAGAAAAAAATTACATATTCTATATTTATCTAACTACATATATGCATATATAATTACAAATTCATGTGTTAATTACTTAATTAGTTTCATTCCAAAATATAAAAGCATTTTACGGTTAAGGACCGTTCCAAAATAATAAAGGTATAGTTAAGGTGTTACTTTCGATGTGAGAAAAATTGATAAGAAAATATTATATATTATAAATTTCCTAAATAATAGCTATTGTAATTATTAAAAATTCTTATACAAATAAATAGAAATCCTAGGATACACATATAATAAATTTAAAGGATTGCTATGCTAATTTTACTGGTTGTCTCTCCTATTAAATATTTATGTATATTATAAAATAATAATATTAAATCTTAAAATGATATCTATATTTTTTCATATTAAGAAATAGATTATAACTAGTGGGTTTCCCGCGCGTTGCGGCGGAAATTCCGTTGTATTTGTACACATTTAATAATATTAAAAAATATATAAAATAATGACTCACACAATATCTCCCAATTAAAAAAGAGCTTGAATCATATTGCTTTGTCGATATGGGTACTCTGTCACGACATCGGTAACAATATTACTAAAGTTAAAATGTACACTCAAAAACTGTTTGCAACTTTTGTCCATCCGTCGTAAAATAATAAATCAAATCATCACAAAACATGCAACAAACAAATAAAAAGAAGAAAACAATGTCTTATTATTTATATTATTTTACCACTATTATTTAATTATTATTATTATCTAATTGTAAAGGAAAGCAAAAGAATACAAAAAAAAAAATGTTGCTTTGCAAGGGACTTGAACCGGAGATCCCATTTATAGAATGCCTGAGCCTTAACCACTTTGACAACAATGCATTAGCGTTCTTATTTGGAAACTATAGTATTTATCTAATACTTATGATTAGTAAATTAATTTTACTATTCCTATGTAATCATTGCAGTTGCCTTTTGTGTATATAACTAGGGATTTACCCGCACGTTGCCGCGGTAACCCCATATTAATACAATAAACGGTATCTAATCAATTATAATTATGTCAAAAAATATATTAAGTTACAGTAATCTATCAATATAGATATTTATATCTAATTATGATAGCGGTAACAACATCACAAATATCAAATATTAATTGTCCTTTGATATGGATATTTAATCACGATAGCAGGCATAATGTGAAAAATTATATAATCAAAACAACAAACAGATGTGTTCGCATTCATAAAATCGCTATTTTTTTAATTGGCATAAAAATTTAATTTAAGAATTGTTAATGTTATTTTTTAATTATTATTGCTATTTAATAGTATTGCACTGGAACCATGACATATTAATTGTTGGTTCTAAAATTAGAATATATACACACAACCGCTACAGTTTCTATCCACTTAAAAAAACTATTATAAGAAATCGCCTCTAAAAACATAAAAATAAACATAACCGCGTCAAAACTCTATAATAGAAAACCATGAGACGGGGAATTATGTCACCATTTCTAATATAAGAACGCATATACGATCTCGTGTATCAAAAACACAGATATAAAAACACGTTACAGCAGTTGTCACTCTCACTCAAAATCCTAAAGTGTAGTCGTTATAAACGTGCATGTCACACCATAATAAAAAAGTCCGTGCTTAGTTGTAAAATATAGCGTTAATAAACACGAACGTAAGATGACCAAACAAAACGGTAGCAAATTAGCTATTATTTAACAATTACTGTTATTAATTAATTTTGAGTCTATTATACTGTTGTGGTAACAACATCACGAATATTAAAACGTAAACAAAAAATTGGTTTCAACGACTATCAATCTATCGTAAAACATTAAATCAAAATGTGTGTAAAAGTTTTCACTGTAAGTTAATTAATTATTATTATTAATATTATTAATTGTTATATAATAATTAGTTTTAGTATTATATAATAATAATGATCAATATTATTAATTGTTGATTATAGTTACGGCTTGTAGCCGCGTTTTAGACTCATCCTGCCATGGTGACATAATTATGAATATCAAAATGTAAACAAAAAACTAACTGCAACGACTGTAAATCCATTCTAAAACAATAAAATCAAAACACATACAAAATTTTTGACTATTAGTTAATTAATTATTATTATTTAATTATTATAAAGCAATTAATATATTAGTATTTTTTTTCTTTGAATGGCATGGTACGATCACCCAAGACGGAATTTCAACCATTCCTCGAATTTGACGCTCAGGGGCGTATGCCCGAGCCTATTATAGGAGGAATCTCACAACTGGGTAAACTTCGGTCCGAATTCGAACCCATGACCTCTCATATAAAATTATAGGAGGTACCATTAGGCTATAAGCCTTTGGTTAGTATATTAGTATTAAATAATAAATTATTTAATTATTACTAATATTATATAATATTTGTTTTTTATTAATTGTTGTTATTTACGGACGTAGCCGCCGTTTTCTTTGACCGAAGGTGGCATATTACAATTATTATTCCTCGAATTTGACGCTCAGGGGCGTATGCCCGAGCCTATTTTAGGAGGAATCTCACAACTGGGTAAACTTCGGTCCGAATTCGAACCCATGACCTCTCATATAAAATTATAGGAGGTACCATTAGGCTATAAGCCTTTGGTTAGTATATTAGTATTAAATAATAAATTATTTAATTATTACTAATATTATATAATATTTGTTTTTTATTAATTGTTGTTATTTACGGACGTTGCCGCCGTTTTCTTTGACCGAAGGTGGCATATTACAATTATTAATATTTAATTAATATTAATAATATATAATAATCATTATATAATTATTATAAATATTTAATTATTATTACTATTCACTCGCAATGATGTCGTTTGTAAAATGTATATATAGTAAATATAATAATAATGTATTAAAAAGGATCTTTTTATTAATAAAACTTTTAAAAAAACAAGTTTTTTTTAAATGTGAAATTTTCTAAAACAATGAACCTTTTGAAAATATAAAATACTTCAAAAGTGTTCTTTTAAAAAATAAAAGCTTTATAAAAGCAATTTTTAAAAAAGAAGAGTTAAGAAAAGCAAAATAATCAAATTTTGGCCTTCTGAATTAACCGTGATATTTTTTATTACCGACTATTTATTTATTTTTTATTTAATTCGTCTAAATAAATGTACACTAGCTTAGGATATTAATATATGATTTCACATAAATGATAGTTTGTATATTATTGTGTGAGTTATGTTTAACCCAATAATTCTTCTCAACTAGTATAATGTGATTATCGCATAAAATCATAAAGTCGACGTAGAAGGTAGATAATAGAGTTGCGTAAATCGGACTTTTTTGGACCGGGTTCCGGTTTCAGTCAACAAAGTCAAGAACATGGTCCAGGTTTTGGCCGGTTCTGACCGGTTTTTGGCCGGGTACAGGTTATAACAAGTTCCATTTTTTCTAGTTCTGGTTCTAATTTGTCTAAAAAACCAAACCTATTTTCCCACCTATAGGTAGAACCAACAATTTCCTACTACGATGAAGGGTATTTATGTAGATAATGGGGTGGTAGCACTCTGGGGAGAACCCATGTTATTCGTATGGGTCAACTAATTCCCGTGAATTTTTTTTAATGTTATATATGTGATCTAGTCTCGGTCGACTTCTAAGAAAATTTTATCTATGTCCCTACTAAATTTTGAAGACCTTGATGAAGACTAGTTTAAAACCAATATGTATGACCAAGTAAACCGTATTACCAATTAAAAATTTAACTTAATACCTTGTTACTTACTATACACTTCAAAAAGTAATTAGGTCTAATTTGTTTATTGAGTGATTGAATTTAACTAAATTCCCTCCTAAAAAATAAACCTTTTCAATAACTTACACACCGCTATCATTTACATCACAACACCCGTAATTTATAATTTGAGTGTTTGAATTTCCCTAATTTCTTCTAGAGTTTTTCTCTAAAATAATAATATTACGAGTTCTCACTGAAAACACTTTGGGTTTTAAGTTGATGTTCTTATTGTTTTTTGATTGTTGTTGATGAGGCTAGTGCATGCTACATCAGTGCATGCTACATCTCCTCTTGTTTAATGTTTCTGCCAAATAGAATGCAAGTTTTTATATAAAAAAAAAGTTAAGAAAATGATTATTTTTAACTTAAAGGTTGTTCGGTAGCATCTTAATGGTCATTAAGAAACTACCTCTTTATGATTTATAATTTTCTAATAATCAAAAGGTAACCTTAAGTTTTAATGGTTAAAAGTTAACATAAAGTGATAGTTTCTTGATCATTCGGTCTTAATGTTAGCTGTTAACTATTTATAGGCTATGAATCATTAAAGGATAACATCTTAATAACCATTAGAAAGCTATCAAACAATCCTTAGCGTTTTTAGTTGGAAAAAAATACTTTTTTTTTATCTAAATACATTGTTTAAGTTAATAGAAGGGGTTTTTTAAATACAAAAAATTCTTTTAAGTTTTTGTAAACAACGCTTTCTATAAAAACTTTTTTTAACCTCTTTAGAAAACGTTTTTGTTTTTCAAACTCCTTAAAAGTTATGTTCTTCAAACATTCAAACTTTAAAAAGGTTTTCTTTAATTTTTTTTTCTTTGCGTATATCAGTGTTAATTTAATTTTAAAACATTCTTTTTAAAAAAGCTTTTCTTTAACTTCACCAAAAACTTTTTTAATCTTTAGAAATAAGCTTTAATGTTTAAAATTTTCTTTAAAAAACGTTCTCTACAAAAAAATTTAAGATAAAAAAAATTAAGGGAAGTTTATTTTAGTATTTTCAAATTCAAGTCGAGCCGACTCAACTTGTTTTGAATCTCATATTTTTAGTTAAATCAAATTCAAAAACACAATTACAAGTTAAAATATATTATATATTGGTTTTAGAACGTCAAAATACTACCATTATTTGCGTGAGCTGCTCAACATATCATCTGAATTATCGTCATTATTTGGTTGGTTTTTATACGATTAAATTCTACCATGTGCAAATTAATTAACCTAACAGCTGCCAACTTTTAGAGCCGTCAAAAAGCTCGTAACTCGAATCTCGCTCGGAGCTCATCCGGAAAAAACTCGGCTCGAATAAATGCCGTTTGTAACCGAGCCGAGCCAGCTCCCACTGATGCAAGGTTTTTGATCATGAGCAATTAGCAAAGGAAGCACTTAGCAGATTTAGACACCACGTCAAGAAATTTTCAAGCATTCTCTCTCAGAATCCCCTTTGCATTTTGAGTTCCTGGATTTGCAGATTGTATCAACACATGTACAAGAAATACAATGCATAATCAACCAAACATTAGTAATTCAAATACAAATTAGAACCTACATAAAACAGTCAAATCCGACAATACTGTTATCTAACATAAAACCAAATACAATTGTACCAGACACAGAAGATACGCATACGCGTTCCACCATATTCAACAGCAACAACCGCGGTTAAACAACTAAATCTTAACGGTCGGGGATGGAGTGAAACACCCACAGAGCCGACGTCTTCTGCTCCTTCCTGCGTTACTTTTCCCACGATGAATAAAATCCCGCAAAATCACACTTGTTCGACTTTTAGTCCTTGAAAACCTGCTCCTTTTCTTCTCATCAAGCTCCAGCAACACATACTGAATCTTCTGAACCTCCAATTGCACCCTTTTGATTTTCTCAGAGGTCTTCCACATGTCATCTTGCTCCACCCACGCGGCTAAAGTTGGGTTTTTTTCGATACTGGCAGTTGATTCAACGTTTACGTTCACCAGCTGCAAAATGGTCTCCTCAGCTTCTTCCAGTTGTTCTTTCACAGTCCCGAGATCAACCCCAGTAGATGTTGGTTTTGGTTTAGATTTTCTACTCTTTTGTGCAGTTTCAATTCTTCTTGTTAGATCTTTAACAGTTGTCTCAAGATTTGCAAGCTTTTGTGCATCAGCCTTGAGCCGATTCAAAAACTTTCCTTTTTTTGAATCTTGATGAAGTACAACTTCCATTTTATCAACCCCTAAATCTTCAATCTGTGGCTCGTATGGCAGTTTTTTGGACTTCTTTTCGGCTTCATAGGCTTGATGCGCGATCTGCAACTGCTCGATCATCATATCATCGGTTCTTAAATGCCCTCTTTGGCTCCTGCTTCTGCTGTTTGCAGATGATGACCCGTCTGATGCTTGATCCAGTGGGATATCTCTTATTGGAACCCCCTTTTTTAGTTCTGAGATCTCAGGTTTGGTTTTTGTGATGTTAAGATTATCTAATGTCAGATACCGTCTCCCACGAAGCTTTTCTAGTTTGTTGCGTTTATGTTCTTCGTTGGATTTTGATTCTTCGGATTCAGGTTTTGATGATTTTGGTTTGATGTTGATTTCTGAGGTTTCACTCCTTGCATACGCATTTATGTCTTCCATAATTACCTTTTCGAGTGCTGATATGCGCGTCTGAAAGCTGATCAGATCTGAGATCCCATTTGGTTCTAATGGTTTTGGATTCTCTGTAAAGATTTCTGAATCAGTTTGATGATCATCATCATGATGTTGATGTTGGTGATGATGATGATGGGAATGAACCTTCACTTCAACATCCTGGACCTGCATTCAAATAAAAGTCATTAAATCATATTGAATAAGTGTGTTGAACGGTTTCCATTTGCTGGTTAGTGGGTCTAAACCAACAAGAACCTGAACACGAAACGAACCCAAAAACCATGTCAGACACGAATATTCACATATTGATACGAACACAACCCATTTGACCTACTTTAAAATAATAATTTTCAAAGTACACAAATAGATAAAACATGACATTTTAATCACAGTCTTATAAGTTCAAAATTTTAGTATAAAACACCAAACCCAGTTAATTTATAACATAAAACATATTTGAAAAAATTAAAACAAAAAATAAATGAGTGAAACAAGTTACTTGTCAGGTTTACACAAGCACGATCCGTTTAGCTAAACGGGTTCACTTATTCAACCGAAGATGACCTAAACCCGTTTATGCTAAACCTGCTTGTTAATTTCATGTTAGGTTCGTGTCACGTCAGAAATTCACACCCACCTAATATTGAATAATAACAATAATAATAACATGATAATGTAAGGATAGACAACTGTACATCAGATTTTCGGTTGTTGGATACAAGATTTGCAGCCATGGTGAAAACATTATGCTCGAGAGACGACAAGTTCTCTTTCAAAGACGCGATCACAGGTGGATATGCAAGCAATTGTGCTTTTAACCCTTCAATTTCTCCCTCCATAACGTGAGCCTTTTGCTTCATTTCTTCAATTACTCGATCTTTCAACGCGGTTTCACCTTCAAGATTCTCACAAACTTCAGCCAGTTGATGAACTTTAGTTTCAAACAGAATATCACGTGTGTTCGACACTTGAAGATCAAAAATAAAAGAAGTAGCCTCAGCATCCCACAGTTCGAACTCGTTCTCGCATTCTTGAAGCTCGGAAGTTAAATTCTCTTGGATATTCTTCTGTTCCTCGAGTTCTTCGTGTAACATATCCAATTCCAATCCAAGATTCTCATTCACTTCAATGAGATCAAGATTCTGTTTTTTGATCTTCAAGAAATCATCTTTTATAGCCTCATAGTTCTTAATCAAGACCGCCTTGTGCAACTCTGATTCCCGACACCCCAGATTGATTTCTTGTAGGAGAGCAAACATCACTGTGTTCTCGATCAACACCCGTTGCTTTTCATCTTCTTCTTTTGACAAAGCCCTCTTCAAATCTTTAATATTATCGATGATCTCTTCAACCGATACCTTACTGCTTTCGAACTTGTGATTAGAACCAATCTCAAGAGCCAAAAACACTTGATAAATCCCCAATCTCAAATTTTCTACTTCAACTAACAAGAGTTCTTCTTCAACTTGTTGCTCGAGAATCTCAGTCTCAAGCTCGGAAATCAATTTATCCGCCAATTTAGAAGCCGAAACATGTTTCTCATTTTCAACCGACAATGCGTGGTTCTTTTCTTCAACTTCTTTTGCAAATTTTTGTAAGATAAAGTTTTCAAACTGAGCAATCACAGCTTTATCAAGTTCTTCTTGAAGTTCTTCTTTTTTCAATTTGCTCTCTTCGTGAAACTCGCGTATATGGTTCTCTAAATCGTTTAACCGTTTCTGGTTTGTAATCATATAATTCTCCCGTTCTTGTTTCTCTAAACTTAAACACGATATTAATTCTAGCATTTGAGAGTTTCCCGTTTCTTTTTCCCTCTCTAGAACACCATATTTCTCTTCAAATTGCATAAATCGGTCCTCAAGAATTTCTAATCTCTTTTGAACATTTTCCAATTGAGAAGCAAGCATGCTTCTTTCTTCTACAAGATTAGATTTTTCAATGTTCAGCAACTCACAAATTTCTTCCAAATTCTTTGATTTTTGTCTGAGATTATCGACTTCTATGTTTGCATTTGAAAAAGATTTCTCAAGTGTGTTGTTTTGATCCATGAGTTTCTGCATATCAACTGAAATAACATGTAACTGAGACAAAAGAACGGTTTTTTCAAGAACGAGAGCGGTTTTTTCTACATGAAGCAACTCACATGAACCCTCAAAATCATTATTCTTGTTGATAAGGGTTTTTATGTTTTCTTCATGATCAATATTGTTCTGTTTCAGCCTCGTGTTTTCATCCTGCAAACACTGAACTGATGACCCAAATGACTCAGGATTCAATCCAACCAACTCGAGTTGACTCACTAACAAACTGTAACTCGTATTCAACTCAGTAATCTCATCTTTCAGATTACAGATTTCATTTTGCATAGCTGTGGATTGACCCAACTGTAAAGCTACTTCCTCTTCAAGTTTTTCCTTCAGTTGCTTCAACCCCATGAATTCAACTTCAGATTTCTTCAACTTTTGATTATCATCTTTAACTTGTTTCATTTCTTGTTCTAACCCCGATTTGCAAATCTCCAAATCTTTCACCATTTGAAGCCCTTTCTTAAGCTCGGTTGCAAGGTTTCTCTGTTCTTCTTGCGAACGTGTGTACAACATTTTCAAAGTTCCAAGGGCTGCTTCAACTTGAACATAATGTTTGTGCTCATCTTTCGCGTAGCTTTGAAGTTTTTCTAGCTCATCATGCTTGTCTGATAATTCTTGATCTTTTAACATAAATTTATTAGCTAAATCATTAGCTTCCATCTTTAAAGATTCATTTGATTTCTCCAAACGGACACAAATCTCTTCAACATGTTTAAGTTTCTTTGTACTGATAACAATCTCATTCGTGAGGCGTTCAATATCCGATTGAGCAGAAGAAAGATCAAGTTCCAAGTTGCATGATTTCTCGAGGCATTCCGAGTATAAAACCCGTAAAGCTTCTTTTTCTTCAGTTAATTTTGAAAGCGCAGTTTTAAGTTTTTCAACTTCCATTTCCGCTTCAACTTTTTCCTTAGAAAACATTTTTGTTTTTTCTTCAGTTACCATGATCTTTTTCTCCAAAACAGATATTTTCTCCAAACATTTCCCGTACTTCAACAGGCCTGCATCATTTTCATATTCTAATCGCGCGAGCTTGTTCATCAAGTCCTGAGTTTCAGTTTCTGATTCAACTGCTAGTTTATCCATTCCATTAATCTTTTCCTCTAAATCAGATATCTTTTCAAGATAATCCATTTGTTTATTTAATCCAGATTCCTTTTCAGCTTGTAACAAACGAAGTGTTTCCTTCAACATATGAACTTCTTTTTCAGCTTCACTTGCTTGTTCTTCAAGAATTCTTGATCTTTCCACAGCATGATTAAGTTCTTCATCTGCATTTGATAATTTCTCCAAACTACATTGATACTGAACAAAAAGTTCATCTTTTTCTGCAATCAAATCAGCCACCGCCTTCTTCAATTTCTCAATTTCACCTTCATCTTTCTCACTGGTGTTCTGCAATTTGCCTTCAAGAAACAATTGCAAACCAAAAGACTCATTCTTTGGATCATTAGGATCGATTGAAGATGATAAATCTTCAGGTAATGTGAGCGGTTCTTGGTTTGGGAAAGCTGCTTGCAATGTTTTCTGAGCATGACGAAGCTCACTGGTTGCATAATCATATCTTTCAGCTAACGCGCGATATGCACGATAAAATTCCTCAACCAATTTCATGAGCTCGGGTCGTTTCTTGTAGTACATTTCAGCTCTTCTTGCAAAAGAATCAGCATCTTCTTCAATGAGTTTGATCATAGATTTAACTTTGGAATCCATATCTGCAAAAATACATACATGTATATCAACACTTCTGTACTAAAAAATCTAGTAAATAAAAAAAAAGGTTATGCAATAAAGATAAAGACATATCCAAACCATGAAGTCATGAACAAGCCATATTAAATGAATCGTTGACCCGTTACATACAAACAGATTTATTTGGATTATGTTTTTAACACTAATGGAACAATCTAAAAGATATATATCAGTATTTGAAAAAGTAATGTGTCAAATGGATCAAGGCCTACAGGAAGATGATAATCACCCAAAATGTATTCATTTTACTAGAATTGCTGACCCAATTCACTTGGAACTACAACTTTTGAATTATAATAAAAATAATCAGAAGATAAAAAAGAATTGGTTCTCTCAAATCAGCATGACCCATTTTCACTCGTATGGGTTTTTTAACTGATTTGACCCAAACCCATTGACACAGTACCCAACCCACTTGCACATTGTGCATCCATATAGTAAGAAACAAAGAACTACAAGAGGCAACACGATGGTCCTATGAGTGAATCACTTTGCGATCTGATGTACGCAGCCTTACCCTGCGTATTTGTGCAAAGAGGTTGTTTTTCACAGCCTAAACTCATAACCTAAAGGTCACAAAGCAACAACCTTACTAATTGCTCCAAAGCCCGGCCTCAAAACAGACCAGCAGCTAATAAACCAAAAGTGTACAACCATAGATGGTCCTATGAGAGAGCTCATGCCCCCATTGTTTCATGAGGGGCCTAGGTTCAAGGTGAGTATATAAGCCAAGATAACTTTCTTCTTCAGAAAATGCAACATGTATATAACTACAGAAAAGACAGTCATAAAAAAATCTTTTTATTTAAAAAGATGCAAGGACATTGTTTCTATACCTTTTTTATATAAAAATGGAATGATTCTGATAGATATCATATTTTTTTACATTAAAAAGAAATATAAAGAGGAAACAACAACAAAATACATAATTTGGTTGTTTTCAATAGATAATTAGAACTATTATCCCTCAATTAAATCCTAATTTCTTCTCCTAATCCCTATTTTAAATAAAAATTTTGCCAGTATTAATTATGGAAACACTACCATTGCCTAATTGGGTTTAATCAACCCTAATTAATGCAAATTCAAAGGTACAATGAAATCAGCAATCAATTATTTATCAAAAATAGATAGAAAAATACATAGGAAGAACAAATCATGCATACCTGTCAGATTCTCATGAAGCCATTTTGAATTCTTGGGGCTAATGTGGCTGTCCCACCACCAAGAATACAAACGCCTTGATTCAGAATTTAACATACTGGTTTAGATCTTGAATAACTCAGAAAGTAGATCAACCCCACAATTAATTTTTCTTTTTTTCTTTTTTTTTTTGGAAAAAATAAAGGTAATTTAGCTCAGCTCTTACTCTTGGCACCTAGCATCAATAATCAAAATGGGAACAGATTAAGTAAATTTATAACTCAGAAAAGTGAAATTAAGGGATATTATCAAGATTTACCTTCAAAATCAAGCAGAAAATTTGATGAGATTTCTCCAAGCAAGAGCAGAATAATGGCTAGGATACACCCAAATCTGAACAAAAAACATACTTCTCACATGGGTGTGTTTGAAAATTGAAATAATTAGATAAGATACATTTCTCAAACAAGAAATCACATCATTTAGTCAAAAAAAAATAAGTTAGCATCAAAATTACTTACAAAACCCTAGATTAAATAAAACCAAAATCACTCAAAAAAAAGCACAAGAAATCGAAGAAAAGCAAGAATTGTTCTGCAAATCACTTAAAATAAACCAAAAATCATTAAAAAGGGGCAAGGAAAACCATTTACAGAAATTATTTCCCAGAACCCAGATGAGTTCGATTGGCATTACAAATATAGCAAATCAAAGCAAATCATTTTAAAGAAAATAAAACAACAAAAAAGAGAAAAGGGTATGATAAATCAATGTTTTTTGTATCAAAATACTTACAAAAAAAGAAAACAGAATCATGCAAATGGGGTTCTTGAATCTGATCTGCAGTACCAAACCCTTGAGCGGAAGAATCACCCCATTAGCTTTCTCTCTCTCTCTCTAAAATCTCTCAAATTCAACGGTAGGATTCAATTTTTATTGACTATTGAGTCATCTTGTACATAATTTTATTGTAGACTATTACTCCTGTGTGAGAGTGACATATGGACTGTAAAAAGCAAGAGGATGGAAACGTGAAGGTCTTTACTAAATATGTTTGTTAATTGGGGGGACGCAAATCTCACACATAATAAATGTAAAATGCAAAAACTTTCATCATTTTGTCCGCATGTTTGTTGCTTAATCGTTCCTAATATATTATAGAGATATATTAAAATAAAAATCATTAAATATTAATAAATAAAAATAAGTATTCATAACTAGGGATGTTCACAGGCCGAATCGAACGTCGATTCGGATTTAAACTGAGCTAGAAATCTTGGCTGAGACTCGGCTCGTTTTTAACCGAGCTAGCTCCAGGGGCGCATGTTAGTTAGGACGAGGGGGGCGACCGCCCCCCATGTTTTTTCGGTTAGTAGTGTGCATATCCTGATTTGTAGTGCAAAATTTTTAAAAGAAATTTATTTCTCCCCCCTGAAAAAAATATATACCCTATGTTCGCCCCCTAAAAAATTATTAAAAAAAATTTAAATAATTTATAAACATATAAAACCGATTCGATTAAACCTATAAACAAACAAATTTATGGATATATATTTAGCCCAAAAATCTGTTTAGTGTTTACCCAATCTTCAAAGATCAAAAACTTAAAATCCAAAGCCCAATCTCCAAAAATCTTTTTTATTTTATTTGTTTACCCAATTACCGTTTAGGAAGAAAAGGAGAGAAAAAAAAACTCCTTCTTGTTCTCATCCCTTGTGTCGCCCCCAGCCCCCACTCGCCCGATTCTCGACCAACCACCAGCAGCACCGGGCCCGCCGCCCTGCCGCACGCCCGGCCTCTGCCTGCCGCCGCAGCGGCCCTACTTCCAGCCTTCTTTTTCCTTCTTGCGTGATTTGTGAACCAGGTAATGGATTCGGCCTCTCACCTTTTTCTACTTGTTGTTACTTGCTTTGATTAAGTATTTGAGTAGTTTAATTGTTGTTTATTGTTACTTTGTTAATTGTTAGTTAATCTAAACATTTAGGGTTTTGATTTTTTTTTAAATTTTTTACAGAATTATTAGTATAAATTTAGTGTCTGAGATGGGGAAAGGGAAAACTATTGAATTATTTTTTTTAAAAAACAAATTGTTGATGAAGAGAGTGATAAGGGACTTCAAGAGAAACAAAAACGTCAAAGATGTTCAACTAGTGAACCAGATCATCCGGTTAAAGGTCGTCGGACTGAGTTGTAATCTTATTTAAGGTACTCAACTTTTTCACTCATCATGATAGTTATTTATGTCTTTGTTTGTTTAAAAAAATCTACTTTTTATTGTTTAACCCGACCCGACCCAGACTCGAATCACCAACCCGAACATTTAACTGTTAGCGTTAGGCCGTTAGGGAAAAAAATTTCAATGTTGCAAAGTCCCCCCCAGACATTTGGTCAAGCTCCGCCACTGGCTAGCTCGTCTCGGTTTTGCATATGAAATGTAATACTTCAATTGCATTAACCTCAACTCGGTTCGCTTTTTACATAAGAGAAAATGCGTGGATATGTGAAACTAAGAATTAAGAATATGATTTAGGAATTAAGAATTAGTGGAGCAAATGAGAATTGAGATTCATTTCGTATTTCCGTCCTCTTTTCTTTTTTTCTTTTTATTTTTTTAACACAATTACAAAATAAACACCAAAGTATATTTATTATTGAAAGTAACGCTATAGTTTTATATTATAATATAGCATGTTGTACAAAGGAGCCGAGCCAGCCTTTGCTCGGACTTGGCTTGGTTACAAAATGAGCTGGCTCGGTTCGGCTCGGTTACAAACAAGCTTTATCCGAGCTTTTTCCAAACGAGCTACGAGCCGAATCCGAGATTCAAACTTTTTGAACAGTCCTATTCATAAACACATAATTTTATAGGTAAATAATTTTTTATACTTTAATTTTAAAATTAAAAAGCTTCTAATCATACTTGTTTTTTGGTAATTCTTATTTAATATTGGTTATCAATTGAACATCTTTTTATACATGCATATATACGATGCATTAATTTAGGTTTTGTTTAGGATTTTATTTAAAATTAACTTTTTAATTTATTGGTTTTTTGAAGTAGTCAATAAGTTAAAATAATGTTTGGTAATGTAATAATGATTTTGTTTTTACTTTTTGGATAATGATAAAAAGTTGTTTAAAAGAAACTAAAATTTCTAGCTTTTAAAAATAGCTTTTTAACTTACTAGATTGACTTTTTTTTATATCAATAGTTAATATAAACACATTTTTAAAAACTTTATTTCAAAAAATTACAAGTTAATAACTATTTTTGACAAAAAGTTCTTTTAAATTTAAATAAATAATCCCAAACAGGGCCTTAAACAAGAACTAACAGACAACTAAAAATAAATTATTTATAACTGCATAATTTAGGATGTATGCGATTAAAACACATTATATGTGTAACCTTTGTTAATTAATGTATAAATGATAGACGGAGAATTGGGATAAAATTTGGAATTTGCAATGATAGTTGTAAGTTTTAATTTTGTCTCCACACACTAATGATACACAAACAAAATCGCACAAATATATATTAGTATTATCAGCAATATGTTATATGTTTAAGAAATACTCATTGAATGGTAGTTAAAAACATGCTCAAAGTATTTGAGAAGAACTAATGAATTGTTTTTTATTTGTTTGTTTTTGCTTTGTGATTGTGAAATCTCATAATGATACTAGGTTCCAAACACACATAGATGATTCAGAATCATACTAGACATATGTATTTACTTTTAACAAGGGAGCTATAGCCTAAAAAAATTCTAAGTAGAAAGTCTATAGCATTAAAGTATAAATTTATATGAGAAGCACCACTAGAACCAGTTGTTGGGATGAAGAAGTCGTTTATAATCTTGGGGTAATACTGAAGATTAAGAAATCTATAGAGAGATAACAAGGGAGTCATCACACAAAAATGTTACTTTGATTTTTTTAAAAGATTCAAGATGATGGATGGAAAAAGGTTGTGGTGCTATCAGCGGCGGAGCTTGAATATTTTGAAAGAGGCCAGAAATTTACATAAACTATAATACATGTTAATTTTATAAAGCAAGGGACGAAGCTAATACTTAAAACAAAAAATAATATTTCGGTCAAAATAATTAATACTACGGACAGTAAAAAGAGGGGGCGGTCGCCACCCGGCCCCTATTAACCTTCGCTTTCGTCGATGATACCAAATGTCAAAGTTGAAAGCAAATGAAAAGGACCTTTTTAAGATACTTTGAGGTGTGCAAGAATTGCTAGAAAGCTGAACTCCTAATATTACCCTTCTATTAAAGTAACTATATGTCATCACCATGAACCTCATATAGGGATGTTGGTGGTCAAATTCTTAAACCATGTTTATTCAGGTTGTTCAGATTATTCGGATGAAAAACAAGTTTATTCGGATTTTCGGGTTATACGGTTAGATTCGTATCGGATTAACAAATTTCGAATTCGGGTCGGATTCGGATAGGGTTTTAAAATTTACAAATCTGAATAAACCGTTATCAAACCCGATAAACACCCCTAGTTGCAATGACCGGCAGATGAAGCAACTGATTCCCGACACAATGTGCGAGCAAAAAAATCAGTCAAATCTAAAAACCAACTAATCAACTATCCACCCTCAAACAATAAACATGCTATAAAACCCAACATAAGATTTCTAAAATCAACAATACTTTGATTTGCAAAGCTTATTTAACATACAACTTAAACAACTGGTTTTAAATCTAGAGAAAATTACTAAAAACTCCCTTTAAAATTTAACCGATGGTCTTGTGTTTAAACTCAACCAACATCACATATAATATTTGTAATGTCTTAAAAAGACGAAGGTTCGATACATAGGAAAGCCGTTAAAACAAAATATATAAACAAATAAAGCATATAACTTGCTTGTTTCTTGCTAGGGCTGTAATCGAGTCGAGCCGAGCTGGAGCCACGTCGAGCCGAGCTGGAGCCAGGCTTGGCTCCAGCTCGGCTCGTAAAAAACCCCGAGCCAAGAGCGAGCTCGTTTTTTGTTCATTTTTTTCCTCCACTTTATATTATATTATATATATATATATATATATATATATATAAAATCTAATATTTTAAATCTAATATATATAAAATCTAATATATACATATATATTATACATGTATATACATGCATATATATTATACATAATATGTATATTTATATAAATATGTGTATAAATATTGTATATATATATATATATAATGTATAATAGATGTATGTGTGTAATATAATATTGTGTGTGTAATTTAACACACACACACATATATATATATATTAAAAATCGAGCCGAGCTACGAGCTGAGCCAACGAGTCGAGCCATGAGCCGAGCCAGCCCTGGCTCCGGCTCGTTTTTAACGAGCTTTTTTCGAGCCGAGCCTTTTTCGAGCTGAGCTTTTTCGAGCTAGCTTCGAGCCGAGCCGCGAGCTTTTTGAACAGCCCTATTTCTTGCTAAGTTGATCGATAAAGGGCGTTTTGTTTTCCTAATTTCGTACCAATTCTAGAAAATTCCTAATATTTCTAGTTTGGAAATGATATTTGCAGGGCCCAAAACGTTCTTTAAATGTTTAAAAAAGTATCACAAAATAACAGAAATAGCAAAGTGCAAAATGGTGGTCAAATACAAGGTCCCATTCCAAAAAGGTTTTATTTTATAGTCACCCTAAAAAAATTCATTCAGAAAAAAAAAACATAAATTTAAACTAATTAAAAGAATTATCATGAAATCATCTCAAGTAACATTAATATTTTAATCAAATGGTGTTTTGAAATAAAATCACGCCCTGTGGGTCAGGTCATTACAATCTGTTATTCGGTTAGAAGGATGATTTAATTTGTCAGAAGGACCCTAGACGACCGAGCGTTTACTGTTAAAAAATAATAATAAAATCATGAATCTAAGAGACGTAAAGTAATGAAGTAATGAACATTAATTTGCGGTGAACAAATAATTGAGGAGGTCCAAAAAAGAAACGAGACAAGGTTCAAATTTGTCCTGTGATTTCATGGGTCCATTAATTCACATGTATAGTCTTCTGTGTTTCGTTCAATGGGAAATAGCATCATCCATTGTTTGTTAAAAGTTTAGCCAAGAAACTAAATAATAAAGTTGAAAATATATATTTTATGAAAATGATTATAATTATAATTATAATATATCCTAAAGTCGTATTGGTAGCGTCTTATTTAGTTTAAATCACCTAAATTGGAAAGCGGAAACAACAAAAGAATATTAATCATACAAACCAGATAATTTGTGGTTGTATATGACTTATGGTTTGTTTTAATTAAACTTTAAACAATGACACTATGAATGATTACTAAACTCTGAACAATGACACTAACTAAAGTAGAGGTGTGCTCGGTTCGGTCCGATTTTTGGGTAAAACCGAAACCGACATAGTGGGTTTTTAGTTATTAGGAACCATTCGGTTTTCGGTTTTTTTTTGTCGGTTTTGGTTTGGCTTTCAGTATTTTCGTTTTTTTTTTTTACTTTTTTTTTGTTTTTGTTTATTTTTGTTCTTTCTCACACCCAATATTGAAAATGGAAACATGTTTAACAATGGATAATTCATGAATTAATTTATCAAACACAAGCTAATCAAAATTTACTAAATAATTATCATCATGTTCTTACATTTAAAAAACTTCAAAAGTAAATAACTATATATGCAATAATTTGGATTTTCACCTTTTAAAATGGTAGAGTTCATCTAATCCAAATCTTTATCATCTCCAACAGTAGACTATTTGTGTGTTTTTATCCCGTTAAATAAGTATAAAAATAACAACATATATATATATATATAAATTTTTAAACAATATTACAAATCGGTTCGAATCTGCTTTTTCGGTTTTTAGAATATGAAAAACCGAAACCGAACCGAAAAATTCGGTTTTTTTTCAGTTGTTCATTCGGTTCATTTTTTTGGTTTTTTGCTTACCCCTAAACTAAAGAATGATTATTAAAATATTCAAAATATTTTTAAAGAGGTGTTGATTTTGAAAAGGTCTTAAAATGATTAAAAGAAACTAATTAAACTATGATCAACTCAAAAACAAGCTAGGAAATTAATTGGGAATTGATATGGTGTGTACCTACCAAACACAGAATCATAAAGGCAACTTGACAATTCATGAGAATGGTTAAGGGGTTGTATTCATATTAAAACATATAGCTAACTATCATGTTCATTATATCTTATGATCAAACTTACTGCATTAAGGAATGAAACTAAAAGTTGTGTAAAATGAGAAAATTTTACTTTATCAGTTTCAACAATTCTAATACACCATTTATTCAAGAGCCAATTACATATATTCTCTTCCTAAAATTATTTATTACATATTTACTCAATCATAAAACTAAATTACATATTTCCCCTTTATAAACCAAATATATTACATATTTATCCATTTTATTAAAAAACAAATTATGTATTTCCTATTTTATCCTTAATGAACTAATTAAAAACAATTTACACATTTTACCTTACTAAGGGGAAATTTTGAAAATGGGGATATTTGTAATTTTAGTTTAACATTGGAGATATATGTAATTTTGATGTTTAATAAGGGTATATATATGATATTATCCCTTTATTCAATAGTATAAAGAAGTCAAACATTTAAGCTAATTAATAACTTGGAATGTAAAAATGTAAAAGGATAAGAATTAATATGAACTCAATGGATATGTAATTCATCTAAAAACCCTAATAATTCAAGATAATCCAACACTTTATCACATGTTTGGTCTACTTAATAGTAGTCCATTATTTATAATCAAAATCACATACAAAATCCTATTGTTTATTATGTCAAGACAAATTACAGTTAGAATCAAATACAAAGTCTCACTCTGAAATTGCAAAACTACATCAAAAATATAAAATATTAATCCAAGACACATAAGAGGACATTAACATGCAATTCTCATCATTCAATAACAGTCTATAAAATTATGAAATAATAATAATTTAATCAAAATCATATATGATCAACAATTCATTGAATCAAACCAAAAAACCATTAAAATAAACTAATATTCATCTAATATATAGGTAGCATACAAAGTTTAGCTAAGAATCATGTTACTAACAATCAATATCTCATAATCAGCCATGAACATAAGAAAAATTGATCAAAACTACTATTGAAAACAAGAACAAAGCATAAACAATGATGATACAAATTAAAAAGCCTTTTAAATTGATCTTTCACCCTTAGCCTCTCAATCTATTTAAAAGCTTCAAAATCATAAACACTAGTCGCCTAGTTAAGTTGTTAAAGTAAAAAAAGATATGGAAAGCTGAATTTAAATAGCAAAATTTAGGGTTTTCTAATCGATGAGGCAATTGCGGACAAATGTTAGGTCACCGCTTGGTCTGCGAGCAGGTGAAGAACAACATCTGACACGTGAAATTAGGGTTGCAACATTGTACTGCACTGAATAACAGACCACGACTAGAATGTCTAGTTTTTTTTTAACGGCGAAGATTTTATTACACACCAAGCAATTTGTTTGGAAATTCAAAAGTATTAAATATTATTAACTTGTAAATAAAACTGAAATTACACCACTTAAATTCTAAAATTTACACTTTAGCTCCTTAAACTCTATCAACTTACACGATTTTGGTTTTCTTATTGAATATTATCGCTTATTACTTGAGACCTACAAATACAATATAGAACTAATTAAATATCTAGGTACAGGAAAAAAAAAAAAAAAAGACAAATAAACAATAAAAACATGTGTTTTAATAATTATTGATCAGCGTCTATTCTTTCACACCACATATTCTTAACACCTCATTTAGACACTTTAATATATAAAAGATGGATAAGACAAGGAAAGACGAAAAAAATGATTAAAGTTGTTTAGTGATTGGAAACTAGCATGTTGATTACATTAAACAATATTTATTAGAAACATATAAAGTAATAAAAGTTAATTCAATATCTTAATTAAATTGTTAGTTATAAAACTTGTATAATGTAAACAAATTACCATATTAAATCACTGACTAGTTGACAAATTTTTATAGACATATATAACTTAATATTATTTTCTGTTCTTTCTATCATACATTTGCAAATAATTATATTCAACATTCAATAGTTCGCTTCTCTTACGTCCGACTTTGTTGATTTTGGAACCTCAATCAAAATATAAATTTGAGATTTTTTTTCTTCTAAAAGTAATGTTGTAAAGTCTTCCGAACATGAGTTTGAGAACGAAAATAATAAACTAAAAAGTTTATAACTAACAGAATTACAAAAACTTGATTTCACAAATCTATTTAATTGACTATATATTAAAAAATCCACCGTTTCTTTTCTTATTATTATATTCTTATGTTAATGTGAAAAACAATCTATTAAGACTGTGTAAAGAGTCACTAGTAGTATAGCCGGTCCTTTTGTTGAATCATATCACTCCACATAGGCATCATGTAAACAACTAACATGATCGATCACCTCCTCATCACTTCACGTCATCACCACACGTGTTATCATCATCCTCCCCTCATCAAACCTCCATTACCTCCCCTTTTCCCCCTTTCTTCTCCTTTCACGCCGTGATCCGGCTCATGCATGTGCCCCTCACGCCCCTAGTCACGGCGCCAAGGGGCGTGAACGGCCCCTCTCACGCCACCATCACGCTTCATTACATATAGCGTAACAAATATCTAATTGTTTGTGTAATTACATGATCATTATTATCTTTTTCATCCCTTATTTCTTTATATTTCATGGATCACATCAACTCTTAATGTTATAACCAAAGCCTATTTCATATGAAAACATTTTTACAAATTAGAAAACCAGTATATGAATTTAGATGCCTTAAAGCCTTACTTAGGTTGCTTGACCCTTTTAGTGAAACTTGTGTATCCCAAAACCCCAACTCCACTTCCATTCTAACCAAACCAACACATGTATTTAGTTGGAAAAAACTTGCAAATAGTTTTGAATATTAATATAAAACATAGATAGTATTACCATTTCTAATAAATGTATGTAGGTAACTAAATGTTGAAGGAAAAAAATGTGATATGTGATGAAGGTAGGTTGGAAGTAGGAGGATGTAGATGTAACATTTTACTAGTTTTTTCTTATGCTTTGGTGGTACTCTTTTTTGGAGTTCGCCGACACCAAGCATTCGTGATGCAACACCAACTCCTCAACAAAAAGGCAAACGTGTAATGGGTTTAGAAAGCAACTTCACATTAAAATAAATACACACACAAAGACAAAAATATCCTGAAATGTGTGGTTTTCACAAAGTGATGGTTTATAATAATGTTTAAAGGAGAACTAAAATATGTAAAAAAGTTTTGTTAAAAGTTTTTAAAGACTATTTTCGTATAAATTGTCACTTAATAATATAAATATAAAAAACCATTGAGCTCATCTATTTCGATTTACAAATAACTCAAGCATATAAGATTAAACTCTTTTAGGGAAAACTAAACAAAATAACACCAAGTTTTCCATCATTTCATTAAAATTTGTCAATTACTTATTTATTTTAGTCTTTCTAAAATTACTTAACTTTCGTTTATTGTTAGAATTTTCTACAGTTACTACACTTGGTGATGTGTTAATAAACTTAATTTATTTTAATTTCTAATGCTTATATGTCATGTTACATTACATTTTAATTAAAAAAAATACAAATTAAGTTCACACACAAGCATACAATCAATTTCAATTTTCACTATTTCATGATAGATATATTCTTCCTTGCAAAGACTTCTTCAATCATTCAATTATTGTTTATTTTAATTAAATCGCATGACTATTTCTTGTAATGGTTGTTTTGATGCACTCTAGGGTTCATGAATAATTTGATATTATTTTAATGTTTTAGGTTAAACATATTATACTCAAGACTGCTCTTTGAAATGTAGAATTAATCTAGCTAACAAGTGGTTGTCCGGACTTGGTTGATTTGCATCCTAACAGCAGAGATGTAGCTAGGATTTGAGTATCTTTTGTTGTATGATATTTACATTATGTTATTTGTGTTTTTAGATGTTAAACAGGTTTTAGATTTCTCTTAATTGTAAATATTATAAATATTTAAAAAAATATAAAAAACTGAAAATATTTCAAATCACTTATCCTGACAACAAGTCATTGGTATAGATTTTTTAAATTTCTTTTAAATCAAGTTTTTCCTGACATCGAGTCGTCTAGATAGACTCATAGATAGACTCATAGTGAATTTTTTTAATGTTTAATATAAAATAAATGTATCCTGACTAATTGTCGTCAGGACATATTAAACATTTTTTTAATTTAATTTTTATTTTGTCATCAATACAAGGTGATCTATGTCGATGAATTTTTTAACCTATTGGTACTAACCTATACCGACAAAGTTTTTATCAACTACTTGTCATCAAGAGAGGTCAACATAGCTTATAGCAATGACAAGTCTTTGGAAAAAATCAAAATATTTCTTCGGTACAATTGCATAATGATGTAATGTTGAACTCATTACTAACTTTGTATTCTATGACAGATGATATTTTTGACAGGGTTGTTGATGGTATTCAATGTCTTCAATATCATCTTTAATGCCGTATTGCCTTGCATCAGTGGTAATAGCTTAGGTCTTTCTACTCTTGATATTGGATTTCTGTAATATTCCTAAGCATTATATCATATTTTTTGATGTAAACCAATCTATACAACTTTGAATTTAACAAGATTTAGGTACGTAGTATATGGGCTTAAGTTAAAGTGGCACATATAGAGAAGCTTCTAAGGCACCTTTTGATGCAAAGTTTTAAAAGTGTTATTTGTCTATGGCAAATGAACAATTTTTGATTCCCATGTAAAGATATTGATATAGGGAAGAAGATGGAAATTGTTGCAGTATGCTATAAATATATATAGGATTGACAATGTATGATATGTTGTACATAGGACCCTCTTAATTGCCATTAAAAATATTTCTTAAATTACTTAAAGGATATTAAAACTCTGAGTAAGTGATGTAGTGGTTAGAGTAAAGTAGATATTATAACTTACATGTCTTAAATTTAATTCATACTAAGATCAGCTTTTCTTAGAGGTCACCGACTCGGTTACATGCAGTCGCGTTTTACATGTTTCCCTAGTTAGTGTGATATTAGGAGATCTGAAGGTTTGCCACATAAGTGAATTCTCTCAGTTATAAAAAACTAAAAAGTAAAAAAAAAAAACCCACTTATTAAGGCGAAAACACCAAGCCTATGGTATACCGTATACTAACCGCTAGATTTTCATACCCTTCCTATCACACTTCTTATTTTAATATTATTTTCTATTTTAATTTAAGATTTATATTGATTTTCTCTAACATGTGGAGCATTAGTTTTTTAAACTATCAAAAGATACATGGTTTTTTATAAATATTTTTTTTGAATATTTCAATGTAAATTATGAAAACGAGTTTTTTTACTTTTAGTTTGAAGCGATTTATCTTGTTATATTAACTAGGTTTTTCCCCTCCGCGCGTTGCGGCGGGTTATCGCAGTGTAATTCCGATAATGGGTGTTATATATCTTTTGCAAAAGCATAAGTTACATAGCAAAATCAAATCTCTCATCACAAACATTATACTAATTTCTCATTAAAACGTAAAATCATACAAAATCCAGACAAATATGTTACGAAAATAATAGAAAAATTACGCGCAAAATCCCATCTCACCGGCAATCAATTGGTTGAATTAAAAAACCTAAATCTCTAAACAAACATCGATTTTGTTTAAGAACAAATAAATCACCGTACCTTATCCGAAAACCACTGAAACCCTATAAAAATACACATTTTTTGTTATATATATTATTAAATATCCAATATAATATACATATTATACTATTCATTATAGTTGCCTTTTAATATATATAATAATATCATATTGTATTTTAAATTATATAAGGTAGAAGATTTAAAATTATTATAATTATTAATAAAGAATAGAAGCATAAAGAGGCACCCTTTCTTGGTTGAGTGATGTACATATGTAAGAAATAGAGAGTCATGATACTAAAATGACATAAAGGGAATGAGAATGAAGTGGGATTCATACTCGATCCATAGCCTAAGAGGAATGGAATGAAAGAACAACTCGACATTATTACATTGATTCTAATTTCCAAGGTAAGGAAGATAGCTTTTGGTCTTAAAATGGGTATGTTTCATAGTTACGAAAATCACGGTACGCTCTGGTATGCATACACGGATCTAGTATGCGAATTATGGAATACACGGATCAGTTATGTCTGTGGATCCAATGGATGTAACTTGATGTAGATCGTAGTTACCTGAATCTTCGCCAAAACGTTAATCATCGACGTGTCATAGACAATCAAATCGTCAGACCCAGCCGATCAATTCGCTGTACTAGAGATTCTTTACTGGAGTTTGTTTCCTCTGAACCTGGATGAACCAAATCATTGTATCAGAGCGATTGGGAAATTGGCAAATTGTGAACCGGTACGCCACAACCCAATTCGAAATTCGTCCCATAGCTAGCGAATTTGGCAACTATGGTATGTTTTCACATTCAGTAGCGAAGCGAATACTTGAAAACGTCTCAATTAAAAATGAGGGGCATGTTATATCCATTAAACTTAGGGGTTGTTTGGTTGGGTCTGAATGGGTCTGAATCTGAATGGTTCAGATTCAGACGGATCAGACCTTTTGTTTGGGGAAAAAACACATCTGAATGGGGAAAAACGTCTGAATCAACGTTTGAATGATTCAGACCTTAAACCAAGTCTGAATGGGTCTGAATGGAGGAAAAGGAGGGTTCCCATCGCCTCCCTCACTCCCCACCACCGTCGGCTTCCTCCTCCTCCCCCACCGCCGACCGCACCTCCCGTCGCTCCTCCCCCACCACATCGCACCGCAGCAAACAAGTTGGAACAGATGGTAGACCGCGTCGCATCGCTCGAAACCGATGGTCGACCCGTCGTTCAACCGCACCTCGACCGACGGTGACGACGAACACAGGGTTTAGCTTACCTTCGGTTGCACCTCGCTCGACCGCAGCTCACTCGACAGCACCTCACTTGATCGCATCTCGCTCGATCGATCGTAGGGGTGAAGAGGACGGTGGAACCCATCTGGTTTTTCTTACCTTCGGGCGGGTGCTTGCGTCGTGCCTTTAGGCAGGTGCTTGTGTCGGGTATTCCCCGGGATAAAGTCAAAGGAAACGTGGTGAACATGCCAAATAAAGGTTACAAGTGGAGAACAAGTTACCAACGGTCATGTTGACTAAATTGGACCTAAAGACTCGGGATTTACTTAAATAGGACGGTTAAACACGGTTAAACGTGGTAGCTGTCACATGATCATAATTCCGAGATTCTCGCTGGAATATTCGGGAATATAGTTAATTTAGCTGTTTCAAATTGTTGTATATAAAGAAATGGCTGGTGATCGATTAGGGACGGCTTTTTCATCATTTTTTCTTCATTTTCTCTCAAACACACACATATTCAAGCAATTGTAGCACTTAGTATCCATCATCCAAGCTCAAACACTTGTATTTTCATCGGTTTGTTGATAATAAACTAGGCAGAGTGACTATTGTCACCTCCTGAGGTTTTTATGCCGGCAATCCTAAGGGATTAAGGGTTTTTTCTCGTATAAATCTCGTGTGTATTGCTATTTTCTTGTTTCATATTCTGAAATATCCCTAGGGATCTTCAGGGATATTCTGATAGTAAATTTGATACACTTGAGATATTTGATCGTAAAACACAACACCCCACTTTTCTAATTCGGTTTTGTTAAAAATTATACTTGTTAGTTTTTATCCGGAACATGTTTGATGGGGCGAGACATAATGAAATGCCATCATTTAATATTATTTTAGAGTAAATTACCAAGATGGTTCATGTGCTTTGTTAATATTTCACTTTTAGTCCCTAAGTTTTATAATTTTCCTATATGGTCCCTAACATTTGAAATTTATAACCCATATAGTCCTTATGTGAGGGTAATTTGGTTAATTATATGAGGGTAATTTTGTGACATAAGGATTATATGTGTTACTAATGTCAAAAGTTAGAGATCATAGTGTAATTTATGAAACCTAGGGACCAAGAGTGAAATACTAGCAAACCACAATAACCATATCGATAAATTACTCTATTATTTATTATATATTTACCCACATATTTGATTGATCTTCATACAAGTTCATTTTGATTTGATGCTTGATTAGCTTAATCATTGGCGAACCTCTTCAAGGGTCGGGGGGACCGGCCCCCTCTTTATCCATATGTAGTGTGGCCAAAATGTTATTTTCAATTAAAAAATAGTAGTTTCGCTCCCTCTCGTTTCAAAAAATTAACATGTATTTTAGATCCCGTAAATTTCTGACCCTCTCTTAATACACTCAAGCTCCGCCACAGAGCTAAATTGTGAATTTACATGAGTATTTGGGTTTTCTATGATAAACGTGAATATATATTTAAGCAAACAATAATAAAAATTCATAGTGGAAGCTAAGGCACAACCGTGCTTCATCATGCACGAATGCATCGACTAGAATATGCCCAAGATCATGTTGCCAAGTTCAAAAGCATGACATGTGCTAGACAATGCATAAAACATCCCAAAAGCACGATCATGCATTGTCTAATTTTACTTTGCCGCACATTATCAGTTTTGAGAGATACATTTTGATATCACTTTTGATATTTACTTTTTGTAGATGTATATTTGTAGTATATTTGATCTTTGCCAAACATTTGATCTATGCCTTAAAAACACTGGTTAAAATTTAGAGTAAGTCCATGTGCTTTGACTACTTTTGTCATTTTATTCCAATAGTTTAAATTTTGTCATTTTGGTCATTATGGTTTCATTTTATTGTCATTTTGGTCATTATGGTTTCATTTGATTGTCATTTTGGTTATTATGATTTCTATTTTATTGTCATTTCAATCCAATTAAATTTTTGACTTTTGGACTAAAATAACAAAATTAACCAAAACACAGGGACGCAAATAACAATAAAATGGAAACCATAACGACCAAAATGACAAATTTTAAACTATTAGACTAAAATGGCAACAGTTGCTAGACAATAGGCACTAAAATGCCATTTTACTCTAAAATTTAGGTGTATAAGTAACGTGGATGTGATGTATGATTATCATTTATTAACAACCACACCAATATTAATCCATGATTTATGTAAATATCAAAACAAGTGATTTAATTTATAATTTAACAATTGAAACCATTGTAATTCCAACATTGTGTTTGTTTTAAACATTACATCTTGGTCAAGTATTCTTCCTTTAATTAACACGTGTTTGAAAAAAAAAAACATTATGCGTTGATTACTTTTCCTTTATCTCATTTGTTATATTTATCAAAGAATTCAATGACATGAATCCTGTGATTTCCATATCATATTAGCTTTCCAAAAAGTTGGGGGATTTGATAGATTTGACGGATTTTTATTTATTTTATTGAATTCACATAATTTTATAAACTTGGTTTTCATTGATAGTTTCATATCAGTTTAGCATTTAAAGAAAAAAAAAACCTTATGATTTGGTGTCCTTAATGGAACCTCATCTAACCTAAGTGATATCTTTCTTCAATTGATGTTTTCGTCCTTGTTTCACTCATTTTCTTGCATGCTATTTTGGTTTTTGTCACCATCCAATTAACTACTTATTTTGGTAAACAATAACATAGACCAAATAATGGGAGCATCAATGGCTAACCAAAAACATTTTTCATCAGGATGGGAATATTATGTTAAAGTAATTGAGTTTTTTTTTTCAACTTAATGGAAGTTTGGTGTTGAGTTTGAAAATGACTCATTAACTTATTAATTTTTTTTATAAAGTCAATAAGTTTAAAAAATGTTTGACAATAAAAAAAGTTTATTTAGTTTAACTTTTTGATTAAGCTTAAAAAGCTTTTTTTATAAACTATAAATCCTAACTTTTCAAAATAACTTATAATTTATTGACACCATCCCACCCCACCATCACCCATCGTCGCTGTCACCCACCACCGTCATTGCTACCACCCACTATCACCGCCTTCGCCACCTTTGCCCTTTGTCACGGCCCCCGCCATCGTCACCCACCACCACCATCATGGACACCCACCGTCACCCACTACCACCCACAACCTAAAAATAGTTCTAAAAATAAGGATGCCTTTTTGGTCATTTTACAAGAATAGGTTGAACTAAATATTAAAACAGAACAACTTATTGACTTATTGGCTTTTCTTATCACAAAAGCTCAACCTAAGACTTTTTTTAAAAACTTCTTTGAAAAAGTTATAAGTAAATAAATACTTTTAACAAAAAATAAACACTTTTTGAGTTAAATTAGCAATCTCAAACACCTCCTTAATATTATAACTAACATTTATGAATTAAAAGTTTAAGGGGGAGATTGAAATATCTGTTTAATTATAATTCATTTTAACTTGAACGAAATCTAAGTTTTTTATTATAACTCATTTCAACCTAAACTGATTATGCTTAAAACTCATACTGAATCACACTTGTTCGGACCTGTTACCCAACCCAACCTAACCCGCCCACTTTGCAAGCCATAAGAACAACTTTAGATGTATTGTATTTGTATTATGCTTTTATATATGTAATTTAATTTAATTGTCTTTTCTTAACATGATCAGACCCGATTCAACCTAACCCGATCTAAATAGAGGAGGACAAAATTTATTATATAGTGATTCTCAAACTTTATTATAAAGTGATTCTCAAACGATTATAAGAAATTTTCGTGTCACACCCCGAGCCGGCGGGAACGGATCGGGTTTTCCCGTCGGGCGGAAGGTTCCCGGAGCGCGATATCGTGAGTGATAATCAAATGATCAGATTGTTTACATAGCACATGATAAATAAATGAGAAATGCTAACACATCCATGATATAGAATTACAAGATTTAATTACAATGTATCGTTCATAATTAAATCAAGTAAATCTACCAAAAAGAATCAATGTAACTATATCTTGTATCTGTACAAGATATAAAAAAGATGATTCATAGTTTAGTCATCAAAAGTATGCAAGGTCAAAAGTAGCTAGGGCTTCTAAAAGTCCACTAGCTTAATCATTGCATGTAAGTACCTACACCTGTTCGTCACCTGAGAAAACATGCATTTAAACAAAGTCAACACTAGGTTGGTGAGTTCATAAGTATGTTAATTGAAAACCTTGATTCATTCTCATGCACAATCACAATATTAATCATGTTACTTGTATGTTGTATGTTTACCTGTTCACCCAATGGCTTCTCAATAGTTATATTCACAAGTAATATATCATCCTAGTAGTGATGCTTATATATAGGGCATATGTAAGGGAACTAAGCCCTAGCCAACATCCCACCACATCACTACTAGAACTCCACACTGCTTGCAATACAACTATTGATTTCCATTCTCATTCCTTATGTTCAACTCCTCTTTGATCACATGTGTTATCATGTATAGAATAATATGATGATAGCGTTGTAGTTATCAAACCGAAGTATTGACAACCAATATATGTGTTAAGGATATTAGATTCTCAATCTATTCCTTGTATTATTCTATAATTGTGGGGTTAACTGTTGTTTCACTCTTAAATATTAAAAGTGTTAGTTAACTGTTTGTATTGTGTTCTCAAATACAACGTATAGAGCCCAAAAGGAGTCCATTGTGATCCTCACGTAATCAGATTACAATGCACCCGATTCACCTCTATCCCGCCGTGTGATCCCATAGCCTTCATCGAAACTGTTACTAATAATATGACATGAGAGAAAATAAATTCATGAGTCTATCAGTCCACAGATAACGATGGATGATGTACATCTATGTTGTTGTTGTTCTCAATGTGGGATGTTCTCATGTGATTAACAAAGTTGAATAAGAACATGTCTTATTACGTTATGTCAACCGATGTGAGAATGATATTATTATCATGAAGATACGTTATCATGATTATCATTCTAAATGATCCATATGTTCACCATGTTGCCATTAAGCCGTGGTAAGAACTAGTCTTGCCACCCTTAATCCACTCAGGTGGTGGATTGATAAATGCGTTCATATTATCGCATAGTATGTTTTTAAGTTGTAACTAAGTGTTATAAGTACTTGACTTATCACACTTAGTCAATTATAATATGGAATGATATTTAGAAGATATTTTATCTTCTAATCATCCATGTGTTGTGTAGTGTCATCATGTTTCACTGTAATTGTTCTCATTGTTTGTCTGTGTATGAATTGTCTCAATGTTTACTCATGTAGGAATAACTAAGTGTTGTGAGATAAAATCTTACAACTATGTTATTCTAGTGTGTTGATGAACTATGAAATTATATTATCATATTCATCTGAGTTTCCCTGTTGTCTCATGATCATACAAGCATGCAATGATAGGCGATAATAAACAATTTAATATTATCTAAATCAAAGCATAAGCAATATGTTAAGTAAAACTTTTAAACAAGTAAAAGTAAGCATGTTTCTCAGCCCCGAAGGTTTAAAATCAGTTAAGATTAAAGAAAAGGGGTATATGAACTCACCTTGTGTCTGAAATGGTTGACTTAGCTTAAAAGAAGAATGCACACGCTCCTTGATTGTATTTGCTGTGTTTTCACGATCCTGTATTGATTTCATGTGGTTATAACTTATAAGTATAAGTTGTGAGGTTTTGTGCGCGTGTATGTGTTAGCTTTAAGTTAGCTAACACTCGTATGTCGTGGTCATCCTTCGGTCCTTTAACGGTTAAGTTTGGGAAATGTGTTAGGCCCAAAAGTCTTTACTTTAGTAGAAGCCATAGTTCTCATGTTTGATTATCCTTTGATCCTTGTTGTATCGTGTGCATTTGAATTTCATTATTCTATTTTAGTCTAACACCTTGATCCTAGTTTAAGCTTTTCAAATTGTTCTAATTTTTCCCAAACTTGGTTTACATGTTCATTTTATAACCATGTACCATTCTTGTATTCTCATTTGAACAATCTAGGTATACTATGTGTATCACAACTCATATAGGTTTTCGAGTATTCGTTTTAAGCAATATGGGCCGAATGTTATTTCCATGGACCGAAGGTGTTGCGTGTGAACCCAACAGTTAAGGTGGGCCGATGGGATCTTATGGCCCAACCAATATGATTTTGGGCCTAAAATGGTCCGGTTAATGTTTAGCTTGGGCCTAGGGGAATTAGACTAAATAAATGTCGTGGGCCACATGTTTGGGCCGAATATGGTTGTGTTGGGCTGAAACATTGATAATGGGCCGCAACCATGAAGTGGGCCGGTTGTCATTGCTTTGGCCGTGTGATTTTTGTTGGGCTGCTAAAAGGCTCGGTCGAGAGACAAAAGAAGGGAGTTGGCCCGGTTGCTTGTTTAAGTATCCGATTGAGGAAGACACCTCACATGGCAGCACTGTTGTAAAAGTCGGTCTCCAAGGCCGAGTACTCTCCGAGTACTCGCTCCAAGGAGTTGTTTCGAGTCCGAGTACTTCCTGAGTATTACCCGAGTACTCCCGCCTAGGACCGAGTACTCTCCGATTACTCGCTCCAAAGACCTGTTCTGACCTAGGAGCGCCTAGCGATTTTTGCAACCATGCATGGCAGCGAACCTCAGACTTGTGTAGGTAGGGTTCGGCCAAATGGAAGCATGGTTCGGTGGTTATGGCTAGCTAGGTTCGCTACACGGATTCGACAGTGAAGTTCCAACATGCACAGGTTCGCCTCGATTCTAGAATGAAAGGTTCGGCTAATTACTTGATGCACCAAGGTTCGCTGCATGTAAGGTTCGTAGCTCATGGGTTGGTTCAGCTGAGTTGGGACCATGATGAATGGTTCGGCTGCTCATGCATCAGCCCATAGGTTCGGTGGCCTTCACGGGGTTCGGCTAAGAGCTGATGTATATTGGGTTCGTCTAGAACTCTAAGGCCATGCAAGGTTCGGTGATAGGGTTGCTGTTCACTGGTTCGCCATAAGGAAATGGTTCGGCTGTTGACTCTTGAACCCAGGGTTCGTCGAAACAGGAAGTAGGGTTCGCCTATGAGAAAGGTTCGCACCTAGGGTTGAGGGTTCGGCTAGAGAAATGGGGGTTCGGCTGGGTTTGCACCGCAGGGGTTCGCCGCTGCTCATGCAGGTTCGGCCTTCGGCCACCCAGATCTCACGAACCTGTAACCTCCCTCTCAACCTCATCTTATGCGAGCTGCTGTTCCTAGGGTTGTTTCTCCTTGTGGTTATGCGGTTTGGATGTTTCCTCGGTCGTGTGGTTCCATTTGTGGGGTGGTTATCCGGTTGAACATGTGTGTGTCGAAAAAAAACATAGAAAACCCTATTTTCGTGGATTTTCACAGCATCATACCTTGTTTTTGGCTGGAAAAACTCCCCGATCTGTTGTACTTTCTTGTAGAGGACGATGAGAGCTTCGTTTAGGCGCAAGAATCACTCGATTTCGTTAAGATTTGAGGAAGTTATGGGGTTTTGAAGCTTGAAAATGGTGGTAAATGGTGGAATCCGAATTTAGAGAGAGAGAGAGAGAGAGAGATGTGAGTAGGTGATTGAATAAATGAATTCAATGCTTGTGAGTAGGTTTTTATACGCCGAGAGAGTTCGGGTTCGTTTCGGTTGCTCGGTTCGTGATTTCGTCGCGTTTCCGGAATTTTACGCGTAACTTATAACTTCTAAATAAAAGAAGTTGGTTTAATTATTTTAATGAGTTTCAAAATTGTAAAATATTATTTATTCTATTTTATTAAATTATCTTCGTTCGTGTCGTGTTTCGTTTTCGTTTCGTCAGACCGCGTCACCATCGCGCGTATTCGTTTGAATCGTCATTCGAACGAACACGTCGATGGTTTAGCTTTCTGACTTTGGTTTTCTACTTCCCAGTCATCATTTCAGAACGTTCAACTCACAGATATGTTTGTGTGAATCGTCACCCACGCAAACACACTGTCAGTTCGTTATTCTGAAATAACATTGTGATACTGTTTTGAATTATGTTTCCTCACTGTCGGACTCAACTAAACCTCCTGTTATCCCATTGTTTTCACATTGAATTGTCGGCCATCTGATTCTTGTCATCTATGGATATCAGATCGCAACCGATTTGCTTCTGTTATGTATGAACACTGTTGTTTCTCATGGTCTGTTGTGTTAACTGTACTTAGGTTTTCACTTAAATACACACAACTAATGTTTCAAATGTATGTTGTACTTACAATATTTAAGTTTACATGAAAATACGTACAAATGTTTCTTGTATTTAGAATTATGTTAATACAAGCACTGTTCACAAACATGTATATACACATAGTTACTGTTGTAAAGTACACGTACCGTACGGACTTGCCGGCCGGTCAGGTACTAGTTGTCACATTTCGCCCCATAAAAAAAATTCTAGGTACGCCAATGTTATTAATAGTTGTTTTTTTTATCAATATCGTACTAGTATATAATAGATACTGTTGCGTAGTGTGTATAATTTGGTTGCTGGCAACAATATTTTTTAAATTAAAAATATTTATTATAAGTTATTTTTCATTACATGCATCGCATGCCTCTTGGGCATTAGGTTCAACAGCTACTTGTGGGAATGTGTTAAGAATCTAACACCACATGCAATTAGTTAACTAACAAAATTGGTTTTATTAGCAAAAAAAAAAGTTTAATTACAAGTTAAATAAGAATAATTGTTTTGCTTCAAGGCTAAGAAAACAATAACACATGATTCTCCAAAGCATATATTAAATTCTATAATTGTGCAAATAAATGATTCCTCAAGTTATATAGTAGCTAACTAATCTCTAAACTAAAGGGCTTTTAGTATAGTGATTACTCCTTTGACTTTCTTGTGTGAGGTCTTGGTTCGAACACAGACCTAGACATATTTGTTAAGTTAAGATCAAGAGTTTATCCACTTGTGAGGTTTCACCGGGAGTGAGCTCAGACGTATGCCCATAGTGTCAAATCTTAGGAGACGGTTGAAATCTCGTCTTGATGTATTAGGAATCTATGTTCCAAGATGTTTAAACAAAAATTAACTAATCTCTAAGTAACAAGAAAAAAAATATAATACTATATCATACAAGAGGCATATACCGTTCAACATGACTAGATATTTTATTTTGATTTGTGTGAAATAATATCTTAAACTAATTAATTATATACTTGTTTTATTCTTTTGTGAAGAACAAAGTTTCTTTTGTGACCTCCAAAGCAAGGGGGAGTGCCCCTTTGATTGTTGTACCGTTTTCTATATTTTTTTTTGGGCTTCCTCTTTTGTACAAAAATAAAAAATAGAAAACAATAAATAATGCTCCTAATATCATGGGTAAATGTTGGTTGATTGTGTGTGAACGATGAACCAAAGTGGCCTATTTAAAAAGAATGGGTGCCCTACACACAATAATTGTGGAGCATGGCTTTAAAGGTAGGATGCCCCACGACCATAATAAAACAAAAAGCTACGGGTGATTGCCAACACGGCCCTCTATTTATTATTTTGGTGAAAGATAAATATTTAATTATAAATATAATAAAATATATCATATTTTATAATTTCCTTTTGTCAAATTTGTTTTTTTAATAAAAAACAAATTTGTTATTATTAAGACAAAAGAAATATTAAGTAAGAAGGTTAATCTATTTTTATTGAAAATCTAATTATTATTATTTTTTTCAGAAGATCCAAATAGTCACTAAATGATTGATTATACTATTATTTTTCATAATTTTTATATCTCGTAGGTTGTTTGAAAATTGTAGAATTTTTTTGATCGTTCTGTCTGTCCATAAGATTTTGCACTATGTTTCCATCAAATTCCACACTTTATATGTCAAATTATAGTTTGAGAAGAGATGATCAAGAGTTTCCAAGTGTAGACCATAGAAGTCACATATTGTGCATATTGAAATGATTTTATTTTGAAAGTGCTACATGTCGGTATTTTATTAAAACCCACTTGCAGTCCAAAGAATTATAATTTAATTGGTATTTTTTTTGAACGGCGAAGGTTGATCTCTCAAATGACATATTGTCCCATGAAACAGTGGGCTCGAAGTCCTCGTGTTGCAACCCTTTTTGATATGACTTGAAAACAGTGAGCTAGTAAGTTTGAGATCTTCGCCGTTCAAAAAAAACATATTGTCCCATGAAAACATGTCTTTTACAAAGCTAGAGTTGACTGAGCACATTGGGAACTAGCACAATGTATATATGCCCTCTCATTCTCATGTTGTGAAAAAACATCTAACTCTAAATTTCAAATAGGTTCTTATAGTTCTGAAAATAAGAAAATGATTTCCTCACCTCTATAAATTTATATATATTTTCAAATGAAAAACATATAATTCATCTAATTATATTCTTAAATTTTTATATTATAACTTATCAGCAATAAAGTTTGAACCCGTCATCCCAAATACTGAGATAATTAGACATCTGTTGGAAATTTTGGTAAAAATATGTTTTTACTAATTTTGTATTAAAATGATTATGTGTGTTTATTACAATTTTAATTATTATTTTATGTTTGCATCCTACAATGAGAAAGGATCATAAAGAACAAAACATGGTTAAAACATAGTTAAATAAATGAAATAAACATGGTTAAAACATAGTTAAATAAATGAAATATCGATGATTAAAGTTGGTTAAATTAAACGGTTGAAAATGTAAGAATGCAAATATATATACCATAGAAACAAATTTAAAGATTGTATGGGTAATGGGTTTATTACTGATAGTTTATATTTGAACTTGTTGATCTATAAGATGGGACATCCAATGACAGTTTAGATGGTGTGAAGCAGCCAGTGCTACATAATCCAAGAGCATGACAATGGGCTTAATGTCGCGTTTTGATGGGGGCATTTTGCACGCATGCATCGCTGCTAGATGCTTTAGAGCCGCTTTTAGTATTTTTGCCCCATGGCGGGTTGATTTAGTTTGAGTGAGGTATTAATAAATCAAGTTGACTCATGAAATACTCGATATTGGAAATAAAAGGCTAAAAAAAGTCGAGCAAAACGAGCCCGACCTCAAGCACTGAAATATGACTTGTTTCGTTATCGAGCTTGAGCTTCACATGTCAAGATCAAGCTGACTCATGAGCCTAAACGAGCTTTATATATATATATGTGTGTGTGTGTGTTTATTTATATATGTATGTTATAAAAACTACGATAAAAATTACATATATTATATGTTATACAATGTTGTAGAATTTGCTAGTCGGTCGGTGGGTGAGGACTAGGTATTAATCGGGATTAATCGGCCAACTAATCGGCCTAATCAGATAGTCGGGCCTAGTCAGCCTTAGGGGACTAACGATTAATTGGCCTAGTCGGGGATTTTTACAACCATGATGTTATATATGAAAAATAGTTATAGATACATTTAAAATTAATAATAAAGCTAAATTGATTAATACTAAAAGAGTCAAACACGAGGTAGTGAATTATTTAAAGAGCAGAGTCTAAAAAATAAAACTTGAGCTCGAGCTCTCTTAAGTCATAATGAATTGAGCTCAAATGTTTGGAATAATTGATTTATATTCAATGTTGTTATTTCAAGTCCAGGACTTGAAGTTTTTTTTTTTGTTGTTTTAATTTTGAGCTTGTAGTCTTGGCTATTTCATGTTTAAGACTTGAATTTTTTAATTGTTTCAACAAATATTTTACAGTATAAATACAAAGCTTGTATGTCTTGTTTCTATATGAGCAACAATCAGATATAACTCTCTTTCTCTCAAACTTGTATGCTCTTTACACTCTTATTTATTGTACCATTTCATGTGCAACTTAATTATGTGAGCACATTTGTTTCAATTACTCTACTTTAAAGGACAAAATAGTTTACATGAGTGGCTTGAATCTGTTTTAACTAACATTTGTTGAGCATAACGCTTTGTTCTTTCTGCATTTTACTTGCTTTTGTTTCTTGTAATCAATTTACGTTTTAGTTTTAGTTTTTTATTATATTATAATTTAGTTTATTAATAACACAAGTGTTATATGATTTATAGAACAGTCTACAACATCTTAATCAACAGAAACTCCTTTTAAAAACACTTACAAATTTAGTTATTCTTTAAACTGAATCATTTAATCAATTATTAAGCTCATGCCTCTTTGCAATTTAGAAAGTGCTAAAATTTATCATTTATTGGTAAAGGCTGAATTTATCACATGACATAGTGAGCACGGCCCCATTTTTAAAACTTCTCTTAATTTGTAGGTGTATTTATATGACCGAATGACAAAGTGTTTAACACTAAAGCACCAAATGTTTCTAAGGTGCCCGAGGATATCAAGGGCTTTGTCCTTTATTTGGGTTAGAAATAAATAAAGGAGGCTAATTTCACCATATGGTGTTCTTTCTTAGATTGACAATTGGATTTGTATCTCATTTTCTAGCTACTAATCAGTAGCAGATCGGAGCTTGAAGGTTTTGAAGGGGGCGAAAATTTACGAGAATCACAATACTAGTTAATTTTTTGAAGTGAGGGGCGAAACCAATACTTAAAACAAAAGAAACCTTACGGTTGAAAAATTAACACTGCAGACGGAAAAAATAGAGGTGGTCACCCCCTCCGGCCAATATAATCCTTCGTCAATGCTACTAATTGCTAGTCAATTTAATTAAAGTTTTTGTTGTTTTTAAAATATATTGTTTTATATATAGATTGACTTTAACAGTAATGTTTGTGACCACTAAATATTGCACCTACATGGTGACGACTAGAGGTGCGCAAATCGGGTTTTTTTGGAATCAGTTCTGGGTTCGGTTTTTGGCCGGGTACAGTGGAATAAGTTCCGGTTTTTCCGGTTCCGGTTCTAATTTGTCTGTAAAACCGGACCTGTTTGTACCCATCAGTTCGGGTATGACCGGTTCCAATTGTCAGTTCCAGTTCCATTTTTTTGCCCGCCTCTAGAGACGACTAGCAAAGACATATCGATGCTATAAATAAGAGAAATAAGAGGTGGTTTATTGGTTGCTTGATTTCTTCAAGAACATATGTTTTAGTTAATGTCTTAATGATGCCTCAACTAAAGACTTTTAAGTTTGTCAGCGTGTTCATCAAGGAAACTCTCTCGTCTTTCATCTTCATTGTTGCAACAGTAGCTTTAGATTTGATTATGAATAAAGCTACTATTGTGAAAATTTTTAAGTGTATACTATTTCTAATAATTGACCCATTTTATCTCGTTTTTTTTACAATTTTTCTTATGGATAGGTTGAGTTGTATGCAGGGGCGAAGCTTAATAGGGGCAGGGGCGACCGCCCCCTCTTTTTCCTTCCGTAATGTTAATTTTTCGGCCGAAATGTTAGTTTTAGTTAAAAATAGTGGTTTCACCCCTCTTGCTTCAAAAAATTAACATGTATTCTGGGTTTCAGAAATTTCCTTCCCCCTTTCACTTTGCCCAAGCTCCGTCACTGGTTGTATAGCCACCCACATTGCCTTGTTGGGAAAATAATGGTGGTGACCAAAGGTTGATTGTTACAACTTATTAATGGCACAAAGTTCTCTCTTCAATGCATCATAATACAAGGTATATTTTCACCTTCAATCAAAAAGAAAGTCTATGGATGCATGAAAAATAGTGTTTTTTTTAAAGACAATATATTTTACTCGATTCTAAACTATCCGAACTAAATTACACCATTGCATGAATAATGTAAAAGATTTGTATGGATAGATTTTCAATTAACACAGAAGAATTAGTCAAGAGAATTCATAGGAATGGTGGGTTTGGATTATAGGGTTGTTCAAGTGGATGAGAACTATATTGTACATTCATTAGAAAAATAATATAGTTTTTTTCCAAGTTTGTTAAATTCATTAGCAACCCTGTCAGAGGGACGTTGGCCCATGACAGAATTTTAATCCTTACGGGCTATTGTTAGAGAGTATGGGTGTCGACCCGTATCTAACATGTGGCGTCGTCTTCTGCTTGGGCGGTTTTACGGGCGTTGGCGCTAGTAAAAGTGTGTGGACACCCTTGGCAAGTGATGGTGAATGGACAAAATGGGTAAAATTGTCAAACTTTAGACATCTTAGGAATTTTTCCAATTAAAATTCCTATTCTTTCTTCCATCTTAAGCATGGGGTTGTGTTTGATCCTATGGCTGGTATAATATTGTGCGACAACTTTAAGAAGAGGTTGTTCGATCATGTTCTTATTAATTATGAAGTGGTTAGAGACATATCAATAAGACACGTGTTAATTTGTGTAAGTTTCATTGCAATCAAATACTTCGGCTACGTATACAGGGGACGGTTAACGTACAAAACGCAGAAATCCATAGGAACACGTCATGTGTCATCTGGGTAAGGGGCATTATCGTCCATATAAAATTATAGACCATGCTTCATAAAATTATAGACCAACATTTAACACCCATAATCAAGGACCACCGGAATAATCACAGACTAATAATTATGGACCGCATTATATAATAATCACAGACCGTAATTTAACGCACATAATAAAGGATCAAATGTATAGTCATGGTAGAGGTGTTCAGTTTTCGAATATGACTTGAAAAAATCGAAATTCGATTCGATTTCAATTCGAAAACCACTAAGTCGAAATTCGATTCGTAGTATAATATCGAATTTCGAATTTCATATTTTTAATTCGATTCGATTCGAAATTCGAATTTATATTATTTATATATTTTTATTTTATATATACTACTATATTAAAAAAAAGACTTTTTAATTAGGTGGTTCGGTTTATAAAACTAAAAGCTTATACACAAATGTCAATTTAATTATAAAATACCCATAATTTTAACACTTTTAAATAAGATAAACCCAAACATTGACAACAAAAACGTCATTCCAAAAGCTTGAAAAATTAATTATTTTGATTGTTAATTTATAATATTTTGATTACTTGTCACTTTATGTTTCTTGTATATTATCATTGGCATTATATATTGAACTTTTATCATTTTATTAGTTTAAATCAAATATATAATATTACAATTTATATGTTGGTTATTTGATATTTGGATGTTTAATGTTTTGATTATTAGATATTTTGAATATATAAAAATAACAAGTAAATATTTTTTTAATTAAATTCAAATCAAATCAATTCGAATTTTAATCGAATTCTAATTCCGAATTCGAATAGAATCGAATTTCGAATTGGAGAACGAATTCGAATCGAATTCGAATGCTCTTAAAAAATTCAAAATTCAAAATCATTCGATTCGAAATATTCAAGTTATTCGAAATTCTATTTGATGGACACCCCTGAATCATGGACCAATAAACATGGACCATGTTATATAAAAATTACGAACCGTCATTTAGCATGCATTATCAAAGGACCTGCTGCATAATCACGTACCAATAATGACGTACTAAGCATAAAAAATCACGGACCACGTAAAAAAAAATTTAAAACAATACTATACTCAAATTAAAGATAATAAAAATTTCTATTTTATGGTGTAATTTTTTTTTAAAAAATGATTAAACGTTTAAAAGTTATTCGATTTTTAAAAAAATGATAGAACTTGATTTAACCATTAAAAAGTCAACAAATATAAGCAATCATTTTTTGTCCTTTCAGCTTTAATTCACGTAAGTTTTAAATAAAATGTTGGGACCACTTAATCTTCACTATCATTTATTTGATCAAGGATCCAGATTCTTTTTTATCCTTCTCACGTTAATAATCCCTTGTATTTGATCCGGCTTCTATATATGTATGTATGTATTTATGTATACAACAGCAATAACAAGCGTACCCAGTGAAATCCCACTTAGAGTGGGGTCGGGAGGGAAAGATAAATACACACATTACCCCTATCTACATGTAGGATAGAGAGGCTGCTTGCTAGAGTCCACCGTCTCAAAGGAGTTTTTTTACCACATTATGGAACACCACATATAGCGACAAGCAGGAACATAAAGTATATTCATGAGGCACCAACGAACGAAAAGAACGAATACAGGTAATCGTTACTCGTGTTCGTCATCAAACAAAGCAACCACCAATTAGGAGGTATCCTTGCACAAGTCAAAATATTCAAGCCAACATTTACAGATAACACATACAAACCTCCCGTCCCGCGATCCATCATATAACACATATAAGCACATATCAAGAATCCCAGAAGTAACAAAAAGATGCGACAAAAACAGTCCAATCCCCCATCCCGCAAACCAGCATGTAACACATATAATCTCATATCATGAATCGCAGAAACGGCACAAGACATCACAACAGCTAACACCCCCTATGTGAAGAAACATATGAAAGGCTCTATGTATCTTGAACCTTTATTCTACGTCTTCACTTACTCATATCATAGATAATGTACTCGAAGAGGTGTAACACCATCAAATCCTCCGAAATGAAAGAGAGAGTGCACATAAAGATGGTCTAGGTAGTCTTTCTTACAACACTGCAATGGTGCATATGACGAGCAATTTGAGAATAAGTAGATTTTTGGTGAAGATAAAATATCTTTTCTTTGGGTAAAAGATACGACGAGGTTAAATTGGTTAGAGTAACACATGTTATTTAAACTATCATGTTGTATTTGTTAGGTTCTCGTTTTTTGCTAGAGCTGGTTTTAAGTAAAAGTACGTGCTTAATATAAAATTCACGTCAACACATATGAAATTTTAATGAAATAATCATATATACATGTAATCATTACATATACACACACAATCAACGCTAAAAAAATGACTATTGATTTTCTTATATAAAATTATAAATTATATCATTTTAAACTTAATAAAACACTTTTATTTTACGCCAATTGAATTTAAAAATAGTTTAAGAAATGCAAAATATTATAGTAAAATGGTCTTTACTATATTTAATAAAAAAATAATCATTTCTTTTAGTTATTTATCAAGGAGTCAAGGAGAATATCACATTTCTCAAAGTGCCAGAAAATAAGTTAAATAGGAACTGCATATAACATCACATCCTTTGGAGTCGCATCGTATACTTTGGGTCCTGTTACTATCTTATATACACACACAACTATATTTCACCTTTCATGCGTTTTTTATAAGCTTATACAAGTGTATAAGAATCAATGCAAAAAAGCCTCTCTGATACATCGGACCTTTCCCGACAACTTAAAGTCGTCGGTATAGATAACATGTGGCGATGATAGGTTGTCGGCATAGGCTGTTTCAAAAAAAAAATTTTGGACACTCTTTCCCGATGACATGTTGTCAGCGTAGAAAAAGCCCGGCTAAAATTCCTTCGAGCGCGAAAATTTCATCGATGAGCCCGCGTTCACGAAACCTATCCCGACGACACGTCGCGGAAGGATTTTTATTTTTTTTTCTTTTTTGCTATTTCCAGTGTATTTAAAATAATCAAAATTTAAAATGTGTATTTCTTTTCTCGACGACATGTTGTCAGGATAGGTAGTACTTATTTACTTATTTTTTTTAATGCATATCATTTAACCAAGTGACGTCGTTTTTCCATACTCTATGCCGACGACATGTCGTCGCTACAGACCAAAAATCCCTAAAAAGCATAACACCTTCGGATCGTCATTTCCCCCAATTTTCACCTCCACAGTCGCGGCTCCTCTCCCAAATGGTGCGATTTCATCAATTTTGATTGTATACAAGCCCAAATCATTGGATTTCTCAACTATTAGTTGTCCTTCTTCACAATGTAAGTAACTATGTTCATAAAAGTTGAAGGATTTGGTCTAATGTACTAATAGAAGCTTAAAAATGTTGTTTGTAGTTGATTTTTGGTGACTAAGTTGATAAAACAGGTTTCTACCAACGATCTCGTCTGTGAATCAATTTTTTTAAGGCAACATTGTATAAATTTTATTTTTTTATATGTTCGTATGTATGTATAATTGTATATATGTATTCTTGTGTCTAGGTATTTTTGAATGTATATATATAATTCTTCTTATTTGTATATGTATGAATGTATATTTGTATGTATCTTTGAAGGCATATATGTATGAATGTATGTGTGTGTGTGTATGTATCTTTGAATGTATGTATATATTTATTTTTTGTTTGTATCTATAAATTTATATTTGTATGCATGTGTCTTTGAATGTGTGTATGCATATTAGAAGACGCATTTTTTTTAATTTATAAACATTTCAACAAAAAGTGTTATAAATAAAAAGAAATGAAAAACAAAATGAAATGGTTGTGAATGTATGTATGTTTTTATATATGTATCTAATGTATGTATCTTTGAATGTATGTAAGTATTTATTTTTTATTTGTATCTAAAAATTTATATTTGTATGTATTTATCTTTGAATGTGTGTGTGTGTGTATGTATGTATGTATGTTAGAAGGCACATTTTTTTTATTTATAAACATTTCAACAAAATTGTTATAAATAAAAAGAAATGAAAAACAAAATGAAATGGTTGTAAATGTGTGTATGTTTGTATGTATCTATGTATGCATCTTTGAATGTATGTATATATTTATTTTTTATTTGTATCTATGAATTTATATTTGTATGCATGTATCTTGTTTACAGATGCAGGAAACTGGAACTTCAAGCATGCTTAAGGATTGGAGGAAGATGCACTCCAAGAAAGGAGGCGGATGGTTGATTGAAGCTGCATGAGATGATTGGGTAAATATGTTGTTTCTATGTTACCATTTAGAGTATATTGCAGGTAAATAGATAAATTTAGAATATCTTACATTCCACATGTTTGTGCAAGTGGATAGAGAATTTAGAAATTATGTGTGTTGTTTTAGATTTGGTGAATCATTTTGACCCATTTAAACAAACTCTTGCATATGTTTTGTCAAATAAAGTATATGCATGTTATTGTTTCGATTGTGTCAGAATGACTTGAATACACTAAAATACAATAAAAATATCCAACTTAAGGTGAACTTAGTGACTTAAAGCTTGTTAGGCTCATTTTGGCCCTTATATTGAGATTTGTTTATATTATTTTGTTGTAGATTTAACATGATGGTTATCTAATTTATAGCAGTATTGTTGTCGCTTTTTAAAAAAAAAAAACTAATTTGTATTTATTGTACTATTTAAATATAGGAAAGAATTGAAGAAGTTGCTCGGATGCGTAAAGAATATGAGACAGAACAGATTGATGAACAAGAGTGTTTGTCACACGTCTTAGGTGACAGACGTGGCTGGAGTACGGGTGTTGAAAGAAAACTCAGAAATATAGCCCCTGATGTTTTGTATGTGTCAAAGTCGCAATCACAGTTGTCCGACATGCAAGAAACCATTCGTCTCATGAATGAAAACATGAAACGAATGCAAGATGAGATTGATGCACTCAAATCAAAGAAACGTGTCACATCAACAGACTCGGATGAAGATTAGTGTACTTTGAAACATTAAGTATCATATTATAATAGTTTGGAAAACATTTAGTTGGATTATGTAGTTGTTCAGATGTATTTGACACTTTGTTAGCATTGTTGAGTGGTTTGCGTTTTGTGATTTGATTGATTATTTGTATTTTGTGTTTTGTTAGGTTTTAGTATGTATTCATGTAATATAACAGATTATTTGGGTAGCCATAATATGTTTTTGTTTCTAAAAACTGGGAAATACAAAAATAGGAAAAAAAAATTTTTGAAAGAGGCTTTTGCCGATGACATGCCATCGGCATATAGGGCATTTATTTTTTTTATTAATTATAATATATAAAATTAATTTCTCGCGACGACTTCAGGTGACGACATGTCGTCGAGATAGGGCGACGTATCATATTAGATTTCTTGTAGTGAATGATAATTTTTAATTGTTGGATTTCTCAACATTAATGATTGGTCTCATATATACATATACGAGGGCGTATAGGTCCTATACGGGCGTATAGAAAACCAATCGTTACCGAATTGGTATGTGTCAGAGGAGATTATACGTCTATACGAGACGTATAGTGTCGGTGGTTGTTAAACTGTCAAATAGGGATGTAAATAACCAGACTATTAAGCATTATCAGAATATTTAATCAATATTCCTAGAGATTAATAACGACACTGTTTTATGTATCGTAGATGTAACCACATTTCTGATTTACATGAATGTCTTTCTACAACTTATGAACAGATGCTATAGTTTTCTTTTTAATAATTAAAACTATTTTAATAAGCATATGTATATTTTATTTTTTAAATAACTTCAAAAATTAAGCTTCATGATATTGTAAACAAAGTTATAAAGCAGGTGTGGCTGCTATAAAGCATGAAGCTTTAGCTTTGCAGAGAAAACAGTGGTGGCTTCACGTTGCTAGTTCCAACATCGCATGCCTCATACCAAAAAGAACGTCATTATGGGCAGCAAATGAAGAAAGGGTAAAACTCTTTTTTTTTTTTTTTTTTTTTTTTTTTTTTTTTTTTTAATGTAAATATTGTTCTTATCATCATCAATGATTGTAAATTTGAGTCCGGTGATAATATTATTCTAGATTATCTACGTACGTGTGATTGACACTTTTTGTTTAAATGTTCATTATTGTGATTGACACTTTTTTTTTTGCAGTTGTTATCTTATATCAGGAATCATCGTCTTTGTTGTTTAGTATCAACCTCGATCATGACATTTTTGTTCCATGTTCCTTTGATTTCTAGGTTTATAATCACTTGTGTGATTTTCTTTATTTTGTAGTATTTAGCATGAAAATTGTTATGAGGTGTACGTGTGTATATACATGTACTATTAAGTACATATAAAAATTTATCAAGATTAATTCAAATCTTAATTTTATATTTAGTTATCATTGTTATACATTATAATGCTTTAATTTTTTATTTGTATCTGTAAATTCATGCTCATGCAAGAGTTGATTATACGTAAGTGTAAGTTTTTAATCAAAAATTTACTGAATTTACACAAACACAAAGAACAAAAAAAGTATTTTACATGCATAATAATAATATTTGAAAGAAAAGAACAAATATTTAGATTGATTTTGACGGTTATTAAATAAGGTTATTATTAGCACATTATATTACACACACACACACACACACACACACACATATATATATATATATATATGGGATTCTTAATTAAAAACTATTTTTACTTGAAAATTAAAAAAACAAATTCTAGCCACAATTTTAGAATGATATAAAAGTATTTTTTTCTATTTTAAAAGAAAATTATATTTATGACTCATAAAGCATGTGGCTCAAATTAGTTCACATGATTTCTTTTTAATTAAAGGTTATTAATGAAATAAGTTCCTATGTGTGTGTATTCTCATGATTGTTTTCAAATGTTTATATTTTTTTTTTAACGGCGACAATCCTACATATCACATATGTTGTCTTAATAGGACTCACTGGGCAGAGGTAATACATGGTCACACCAGATGAGCGGGCCTTTAGAATGGGTAAACACTCGCCCCCCCATTGGTCCAAAACCCTAGATTAAGCTCAAAATTTATTTCCCCCATTGGTCCAAAACCCTAGATTAAGCTCAAAATTCATTTCCTCAACTTGGTGTCTTTTAAATTAAATCACCCCTGGCCAGGGACAAAGCATTGAAGGGACCTGGGGGGCACCGTCTCCCTATTTTTTTCGCCAGTATTGTTAATTTTCGGATCGCAAGTCATTTTTTTTAATTACTGGTTTCGCCTCCTAAAAAATTTTTAACCAAATACATTTTAAAAAATATTCATTCCATCCCTCTCATTTTTTTACCCCATTAACCTCCCTCTCATTTTTATACTCCATATTTTTGCAAATTATCGTTTTCTTTTCTTATTTTCCTTAATCCCTAAAATACCCTTCCAGCCCTAATCCCTTCAAACTTAATTCTCGTCCATTTCCCTAATTACCTTTCATTTTGTGAGTCACGTACGTACACTGCACCACGCCACCACTCCAAATGAAACCTCCAATTCTAAGATTTCTAGCAATCCAGCCGGAATCCGCCCATTCCGAGTTCCAACCGGCGACCACCAAATGACGCTTCTTCCCCTTCCGGCTTCCGAGTTCCGACCAACGAGCGTCCAATCCTCGTGAGTTATGCTACTATGGGCTATGGTATAACCTTGTATCTAATATTTCTTGAATCTTGATTGCGTATGTTTTTTTGTTGACTATGATGGAAATGATGACATATGAAGAACTAGAGAACTGACACTTTGCTATGTTATTTATGTTTTATATTTGATGCACATAGTGTATTTATTTGTTATGATTTAGAATTGGTATGTTAATTGCTATTAGTTGACATTATTTTATTTGTTTAGGCATTTAACTTTTAGTTTGAATCAATATATCATGGGAAATGTGAAATAATTGTCTCGTTTTTCAAAAGAAAGGTTATTGAAGAGGAAGGGGTTGCTACAAATCAAGATAAACGTAACATATCATCAATATATCATGGGAAAGGTGAAAACAACTGACTCGTTCTTCTTTAATGTACTCATTCTTATAGTTTTTTTTGCGTATAATGATAATTATTATACATTTTTTATTTTTATTTGTTTGACCCGACTTGACCCGAATCACAGATTTGAACATTTAACCCAACTAATCGAGACATAACGGTCGATTGCAAAAAAAAAATTTGATAGATTTCTCCTGCCCTTCCAATTTCGTCAAGCTCTGTCACCGCCCCTGGCAGGATTCGAACCCATAACCTCTCCGTAACAAGATGAAATCCTAACCAGTATATTGAATTCACAGTCCTTCAAATGTTTATATAAATCCGTGTAACTTTTAAGAGAAAGGAAATTTATTTATTTATTTTTTTTGAACGGCGGAAAAATCGTAGAGTTTAAGTCTTGACCGACACTCCGTTCACGAGCATTGCACGTGAATACGTTTTGTGATCTTGAATAGGACGGTCCTACTCCTACTTTAATTTTTTACATCAGATTTCACATAATATTTCATTTCAATCATGTCATTTGACCATGGTTACAAAATCCGATTATCAAATTAAGAATTTGTATGCTGCAACTTTTTAATAATATGCGTGGTTGTAAAAATGATATTTAATGTAATATTGTAAAAATAGCACACTAGTATATACACATTAATATGTAAAACATAAAAATTAAATAATAAAATTGTTTAATTCTAATACGTAAATCATATAGTTAAATAACAAATTTATTTAATAACTAAAAACAATTAAAAAATAACACTAAATATTTTTGAATCTTTAATTATTTTATAAAATTTTATTATGTTAGTATCTTTTATCATGGTTCGATCGATACTGAAATGGCAAATTTAATCAATCAATATATATACTTCATTTTTTTATCTTGAAAAACTTACCTAAAATGTTGATTTTTCAATGACAAATTCACTAACTAAAATTAATCTCAAAACGAGTAAATTGTAAAAATGATAAGAAATCTAATACATAACAAATTTATAAGATACAAAAATACATGACATAATCATTAATGATAAAATTAAAGTAGCTTACTTGATAAAGAATTTACCTTTTAGGCCTTGTTTGGGATTCCATTCAAAAACAACTTATTAACTTATTGACTTTTTGAAGAAGTTAATAAGTTAAAATAGTGTGTGTTAATCTTAAAAGCGCTTTTCATTTTAACTTTTTGATTAGTCTTGAAAAGCTGTTTTCAAGAAGCTAAAAATTATAGCTTTTGGAAATTGCTTTTAACTTTTTGACATAAAGTCATAAGTTAATCCAAACACTTATTTTAAAACTCCATTTCAAAAAGACATAAGTTAATAAGCACTTTTGACAAAAAGTCCTTTTCAAGTTAAATAAGCAATGGAGCATTAAAATAGTGCAAAGCACCGTTATTTTTAGTTGACCAACATTGTTATCTTCTTTTGTTAGGTCAATAAAGTTACTTATTATATATAGATAATGAGGGCATGCGTTAGTGCAACCAGTAATGCTATTGCTTTATAACATTAACGTTATGGTTTCAAACTGTGGAAACATCTTTCACAAATATATGGGATAAAGATGCATACATATGTTGGATTAATCAGGTTTGTTCACAAGTCATGGGTCATTACGTTATCGGTTCACGAGTGATAGGTACGGATCACTTGTGGATACAACAACTAAGTCTTGGTTGACCATAGAAGCTAATAGGAGCTGAACCTCTAGTTTGCGGGACACCTTTAGATGATAAACGTTGCAAAGTGGTTGCTGATTTTATGGAGATGTTAACCGAGTTTATTTCCATGTGATGTTTTGTTTTCGTTATAAATAGAAGTAAGATTATTTCTTGTAAGGTATCCCTTTTATTTTTCAATCAAATAGAAAACACAGTTTGTGTCATGAGTGTGATTGAGAGGGGCCTGATTCCAACAACTTTTGATTGCAAAGTAATCCGGTCTTTCACTGGCTCTTACGTAAAACAGGAGCTAAGTCAAGCAATATAAACACTCTTATTATATGTAAATAACAAAGGAACACTTTGGATCACCTGTGACCGGTCTTTTATATAAGAAGATAACTCTAGTAACAACAATCTCTGTTTTTCTTTGTATTATGTGTATAAATAAATGTGTTATGGTATTGGTTATTCAAATTGGTACAAACTTCACGTTTAATAGTGGTAAACCAAACGTCATTAAAGGTGATACACTCGGTGGCTAGCGGTGATTTCTTCCACACGTTTTATATAGATAAGATCTAATAAAAATTTCATTTAAAAAAAAAAAGAAAAGAAAGAGGGTAAGAAGTTTATATGAGTATATCACATTGTAGACAGGGAACAGTTTCATAAATTTTTTTAATTTAATGATTAGAACATCATCTAACGTTGAAACTAATAGGAGGGATCACGTTCTTGTACAAAAACCTTAAGTTTGTTTGCAGAAAAAATGTGGGTTTCTCATTGACTTGTACTCGAAAGAATTAACTTATAATAAAAACTTTATTATAAAACTACGTTATAAAATCCATTTATTACACTAAATATAAAAATGTAAATAATATTTAGTTAATTATATAACAACTATACATAATTAAATTTATACTAAATATATAACAACATATATTTTTTAATATCATTACTACTCAGCATAAATATATAACTGAAGATAAACATTAAGATAAAGGTAAGAATACAATAAAAAATTACGTGTTTTCTTATTATTACTATATATACATTTATAAGTTGAATGAACAGTAAAATTAATTTAATATTAATAATAATATAATACTAATAATATAATAATATTAAAATATATTATTATAATAATAATATAATATTATAATATTAGTATAATAATAATATTATAATTATAATAATAATAATATAATATTAATAATATTATTATATAATACTAATAATATAATATTATAATAATAATAAATATTATTATAATATATTATTATAATAGTATAATAATAATATTATTATTATATTAATATAATAATATTAAAATATTTATTATTAAAATAATAAAAAATATAAAAATGTTTTTACAATAATAATAATAATATAATGTAGATACGACTTAAAGGCCTTGATCATATAATTGTCGTTATGATCAAATACTTCGGACATGTTTATACCGTACTTTGTAAGGTTTTACGTAAGAGTGACAACTGCTGTGATATGTTTTTATATATCTATTTTGCTATACGTGATCGTATATGCGCTATGATATTCGAAATCGTGACAGAATTCCCGCCGCAACGCGCGGGGTTGTCCACTAGTTTAATTGAAAATGGATGACAAATAAGACTCAAAAACATCACAAGGTAACTTATATTTCCTCATTTACATATGTATTAATTTATTAAGGTATGTTATTCAGCTAAATATTTTAGCATGTCTAACATGTTTTTTTACTTAAAAAAGAAATAAAAAAATGTAAATGGCTAAGTTTCAATTCCTAAGCCTCTAGTTACAATTACGATGACCAAAGTCAAAGTTTTCATTGTTAATTTTTATTAGGAGTTTGTTTGATTGGTTTTTGTGTAAAACCAAAATCGATATAATCGATTTTTAGTTATTGGGAACAAATCAATTTTTCAATTTTTGGTTTTTTAATCAATTTCCTTTTTTTCAGATTTTTTTCTTTTCTTCCTTTTTGTTCTCTCTCTCACACCCAATAAAAAAACACAAACATGTTTATTGGTAAATAATTAATAAAATAATTGATCACACAATAAAAGTACATCATCATAATCATGTCCTTACATTTAAAAAAAATAAAGTTTAAAAGTAAATAACAACATATGCTAATTATTAAACAAGAATAAAAATCAGCCCTGTTTGGTTTTTGAAATATGGAAAACGAAAACATAAAGTTTTTTCGCCGTTCTAAAAATAATACAAGTTTTTTCTTGTTTCAAAGCTAGTTTAAAATGTATGTAGTATATTTTTTTATGTATATAATTATTGGATTAAGTTCAACTAAATAATACATTTATCCTAAAAAGGCTAAAAATTGAAAAATTATTAACCATTAGATTATGAGATCAAATTTAAGATGTAAATTTTAAAATTTTACAGGGAAAATTGTTAGAGGGTAATTTAGTCATAACTACTTTCCCCCACATTTTTTAAATGTTCATAACTTTTACATATGAAACTATTATTATTTTTTAAAATATATCATAAAAAAGAGAATTTTTTAACTTTAAAATGAATATAATTTTGTTATAAAAAATGAAAAAAAATTCAGCTCATTGTGTTTAATTATCATCATGGTGTCTTTTTCAAATATGAAATATTTATGTATAATTTATCTTTTTGTGTTTTTCTTACAGGTAATTGTGTCTTTTTTTTACAAGTAACTGTGTTTTTTATATATCATTGTGTTATTCATACTCGTCATTATGTCATTCTTGCTTAAAATTATAATGCAATATCATTTTGTCTTAAATTGTTCATTAAAACACAACATTGAGTAGAAACACAAAAGACACAATGACTTATACGAAAGACAAAATAACTCGTACAAAGTTGTTATACTCATCACAGTGATTTTTTACAGATAAATGTGTCTCTTTTTAAAGATCATTGTTTTATTAATACTCGCCATTGTGTCATCATTGCTTAGCATTATGTATTCTACAGCATCATTGTGTCTTAAATTGTTCAGGAAAACACAACACTGAAAAAAACAAAAAAGACACAATTATATGCACAAAAGACACAATGACATATACAAAAGACACAATGACATATACAAAAGACACAATGACCTAACCAAAAGACACAATGACATGTACAAAATTGTTCATACTTGTTTTTGTGTTTTTATTATAGGTAGTTGTGCTTTTTAAAGATCATTGTGCTATTCATATTCGTCACTGTTTCATCATTGTTTGACATCATGTAATATGTGCATCACTGCGTCTTAAAATGTTCAGGAAAACACAATATTGAGCAAAAACAAAAAAGACACAATGGCCTGTACAAAAGACAAAATGACTTGCATAAAAGAAATAATGAACTAAAAAAACAAAATTTTTTCTACAGCAATACACTACTAATTTTGAAGATAAAAAAAAGTTCGTTTTTATGGTATATTTTTTTTCAAAAAATAATTTCGTATGTAAAAGTTATGAACAATTAAAGAAAGTATGAGAACTTGATAAAAAATCAACAAAAGTAGTCAATACTAAAATGCCCTCCAACAACTTGATTTAATTATAATCATTAATTAATTATCTAATAGTTTAAAATAAATCTTAAGCTTTTTATGTTAAGAAACTCGTTTATGTTAACTTAACCCTGTAATTATTATCATTTTTCATGTCTCGCATTCCAGAATCCATAGCATTAAATAAACGTTAGAAACTTAAAAAGTAGAGATTGGCTGATTATTCTTCAAACCGGCCAACCCTAACACCCTACGCCCTATATAATTAAATTATTAAATGTTGTTTTAATATCCATAAATGACGAGTGTTTCTTGTCCATTACGGTATATTTTTTTAACAGCTATATTGTCCTACTCATATTCCTAAACTACACCTCAATATTACTCTGTTGTTTGTATTTGAACCCAAAATCTCCTTTTTAAGAGACAATGTCTCTGTTAAGTTGGCTAGTCTTACATTGGTATATACCCTAGTATCGGTATATACAGGTATTAATAGCAACTAAACACTATTGTTGCTAATACCGGTAGTTATATATGTATTTGTTATTGGTGCCTATTTCTTTATGCATTTTTTTTAGTTTTAATAGCACTTTCATTTTTTATGTTTTGATATCGATGCGTTACTGGTTTGATAGCAATATGATACCGATCTCACTCCTAATGTTCAAATTTCAGTTATTGTTCTAACATATGAAGTTGTATTGAATATTTCCAATGAATTTTCGTATTTTTATTGAAATACCATCAACAAATTTTTGAATTTTTTCCATAAAGAATAAACCTTCTAAATTTCTAATATATTTATTATTTTCCCAAAAAGCAAATATACGTGTACAAGTTTAAGAGGGAGGTTCAAATAAGAAAGATATTTTACATAAGAACAATAAGAACAATTTAAAAACAACATTTGACAACTCTAATAAAATCCGATTGAACTAATTTCGGATGCGTTGGAACCGTCTCGTCGAACTCTACAATCTTAGCATTCAGGGTTTAGCTTTTAGGGTTTAGAAATTTGGTTTTATAATTTAGCTTAGCGTTTGGCCTTAAAGTTTAGTTTTTAGGGTTTAGATTTAGCTTGTTAGGTTTAACTTTCGGATTTAGGATTTCTTTTTAGGGTTTAGGGTTTAATTTTAAGGTTTAGGATTTAGCTTTAAGGTTTATGATTACGGTTTAGCTTTTAGCATTAGGTTTTAGGTTTAGGTTTACCTTTAGAGTTTAGATTTAGTATTTAGCTTTAGGGTTTAGGATTTAGCTTTAGAGTTTAGGGTTAGGGTTTAAGTTTCAACAAGACGGTTCTAATGCATCCGAAATGAGTTCAATCAGAGTTCGTTAGAGTTGTCAAATGTCATTATTAATTTGTTTTTAGGCAAAATCTATTCTTATTGGATCTTACCCCACAAATTTAAAAGTATATTATATATTTCGATCAGTAACATAGTGTACTATCTAATTAAGTGGTTGTTAGTTCAAATTTTACAAAGCATCTATTTAATATTTAAATATTAAGTAATACTACTCGCAAATAAAAGTCGTAGTACCATTGTATTTTAAACAAGTCACTAATTAACCTGATAGTTTAGAAAGTCTAATTTTAATAAATAAATAAATAATGCAAAGACGACTAAATCGAATTATAGATATGATATTAAATATTAAATTATTAATAGATCAAAATATTAAACACGGGCTTTTAAACCTGTGAAGTATCATGGGCCCCATTTTAGTGATACACCCTACACAGATCACACTATCACAGATAGAGGCGCTCAAACCGGTTTGGTCAACGAGTGATCAAAACCGATTTGGGTGAAACCGGTTTCGGTTTGGAAACGGGTTTGAGAGATTGAGGATGTCAAACCTATAAAACTCGTTTGGACTGGTTTGAAACCGGTTTGGGAGATGAGGATGTCAAACCTATTCCAAACCTACGGTTCGGACCGGTTAGGAAACCGGTTTGAGATCCCAAACCGGTATTTTTGTTCACCTCTAATCACAGATGTCTTACGAAGGAACCAGACCGATTACATATTCACATGTACACTAAGTCACTAACCACTAGAAGTGGGCAAAAAGACAGGACCCGGAACCCGAACCAAAACCGACAATCCGAACCGTAACCGGTCATACCCGAACCGGTGGGTACGAATGGGTATGGTTTTTCAGACAAATTAGAACCGAAACCAGAAAAACCGGAACTAGTTCCACCTGTACTCGGTCAAAACCGGAACTGGTCGAATCCCGAAACTGGAACCGGAACTGAGTCTTGACTTTGTTGACTGAAACTAGAACCGGTTTTAAAAAAAAACCCGATTTGCGCACCTCTACTAATCATTTACACATTTGATTTATTTATTTATTTATTATTATTATTTTTTTTTTTGTGTTTTGTTATATATAAGACCATTTTATCATCTTACAATTTCTTTGGGACAAATATAAAATCAAAGATAGCAGAAGTACTAATGAATACATATTCTAACACTTTCTATAAATGAGTTCCTTACCAGTAGAGCTTCTAAATTCAAACGGCCAAAATTTTTTTGGGTCAAATTAGGGGTGTTCAGAAAAACCAAAAACCGTTTAAACCGATAACCAAACCGTATTCGTAACCGAAAAAAACCAAACCGAATTCTGAATTCGGTTTTCGGTTCGGTTAACGGTTTTAAAAATTGTTTTGAGTTCAGTTTGTTCGGTTTATTAGGTTAACTGATTAAACCGAATTCATATTTAAAGTTATATTTTTATTAATTATATATATGGTTGAATTCGGTTTATTTGGGTTTATTTGGTTGAATTCGGTTCTCTCGGTTGAATTCCGTTTATTTGGATCCGTTTATTCGGTTTTAACCGTTTTTTTAATCGTTTTGTTTGGTTGAATTCGGTTTGTTCGGTTTTAACCGAAACCGAACCGAATCAATTCGGTTCGGTTAACCATTTCCTGAATTCGGTGCAGTTCGGTTAACGGTTAGGGAAATTTTTTTAAAAAACCGATTAAACCGAACATACAGTTAACCGAACCGATGAACACCCCTAGGTGAAATCACTTTTTTTATCGTAATAAATCTTGATATGGGTAAAATTTCATGTTTATATTTTGTTTGTGATTTATATTTTATATAACTTTCTCCTTTATGATAATCTACACTTTTTGTCTCAAACTCACGAAAAGATGAGTTTTTATATACTTGTAGGAAAAAAACCAATTTTATTCGCGTCTTATGCCTCCAAAAGACTTGAAACGGCCAAGTATGGTATGGATGAGTGAGAGCTGTTTAAAATACCTGTCTTTTTAGATAAGGTAATTAAAATGACTTAAAATAAGAGAATAGTTTTGTAAATAGATAGACTTGCACACAAGCGTGCAAGTGAATGAACTTTTAAAGAAGCTAGAGAAAAAAAGTTTGACACATTAGAAAGTTCTGAAATGGTTTGGAATCGTTGTATACCATTTAGAGGTTTTCAAATATATTCTTAGTATGTAAAAGTAGGGGTGTTCACGGTTCGGTTTTTATGGTTTTTAGGTTAAACCATAAACCGAACCTTTAATAACGGTTTTTGAATAGTAAAAACCAAAAGCGAACCGTTAAAAATAAAAATCGAACCAAACCGAACTGTTATATACGGTTTGGTTTACGGTTTTGACATGTTAAAAATAAAAAGTGAAGCCTACCTTTGAAAAAAAAAACCCTTATGTCACTAACGTGTCCAAAATTATAACATGTGTAAAAAACATTACAAAACCTACTACAAAATACAAGAAGTAAAAAATATTTACTATTACAAAACCTATTATAAAGTACAAAATTTGTCTAAAAAACATGGTATCCAAAAATAAACAACAAGTCCAAAAACAACCAACTTACTTTTCAAAGTTATAAAACTTCAAGTACTAACCAAACAACCAATAACAAATCTAAATAGTATATACACATCAAAATACATACATACACACATACATACATATATATACATACGGTCCGGTCCGGTTTTTTACGACCGGTTTTTGGCAAAAACCGTAAACCAAACCGTTCATTACGGTTTTGAACTTTCGAAACCGACCGACCAAATGTTTAGAAAAAAACCGACCGTGAAACCGAACCGATGACCGGTGGGAGGTTTCGCGGTTTCAAACCGAACCGTGAACACCCCTATGCAAAAGAGTGGTTTGTAATTATTTTCAAAATGGTTAGGCATGGTTGTGCCATTGATAAAAGCTTGTTTTGAAACATTGTGTCCAAAGAGTTGAACAAAGTGTTAAGTGTTATTTGTGCATGCCCTTTCTAAGTTGTATTTTTGTAAAGTTCATTTTTTATTAATTTCACTAAATTGGACTGGAAAGGGTAAAAAACTAGTTGGTGTTCATGCGAACAACCTAGCAATTTATGCATGATTACAATAAGTTGATTTTAAGGCTATATATGCATTATTTTTTAATTTTTGAACGGCAAATTTACCATACTCTTATTAAACTACTCAAAATAAATCTTCTCTTATCGAGATTTATGCTAAGAACGTTCCTTCTAAAAGGTAGTATATCTACCAAGTGAACAGTCCCATATTGACAACGTACATTAATTAGGGTTTATGAATATACCCACCTGCTAAAAGTGCAGCCTTCATAACAGCACTAATAGTGTTTGTGATATCATTAATTAATGTCACATGTGCTGCCTTTAAAAGTCTTGCTTCCTGCTTTCTTGAACCTTTTTACACACCCCAGCAAGTCCTCGTTGCAAACCTCGCTCAAATAGTTGTCTACATGCAAATTAAACAAATGTAACATTGGTTATGTGTGTGTATATTATACACACACATATATATAGAATATATATAGGATTATACATGTGAAAATTCATTTTAAAAGAAAAAAAATCCTTAAAACAATATTTGGTCTATACATGTGAAATCTTGAAAATATATACGTGTTCATACTAAAGTTGAATAAAAGAATGTGGTTTGAATAAAGAAATCACTTTTAATGTGGTTTAATATATATATGAAATGTATCATGTGAAAATTTGATCTTATAAGAAAATTATTAAACCCTATTTGAAATTTTAAAAATAAATATGTGATTTATATTAAAATTATATAACAAAAATAGGGTTTGAATGTTAAAATAAATATATAGTTCACGTATTATAATGTTTCTAAAAACATATGAAATGTATACATTTATTCAAACACGTAATAATTCGTTTGATAAATCAATCTTAAAAAGTTAATTCTTAAACTAAATCTTGATCACTCATTTAAATCTTAAAAATAAATGTATAGTAAATGTATTCCAATGTTTCTAAGGTCATGCATTATGAGGCGTGAGGAGGAGCATGACCACTCTCCCTAACGCCCCCCATCTCACTCACAACCATAACACATAGGGAAGCGACCAACCCATGGTGCCAATTATGTGACCATGGTCACGGCATTAAGGAAGAAGAAAGGGAGAAAAAGAGGTGATGTGGGGAAAAGGAGGAAGTACGTTGTGATGAAGTAAAGTGATGAGAGAGTGATGGTGTTAATTGTTTATGTGTCATTTACGTGACGCATACGTGAATTGATGGGGGATTTACCATTACAGAAAGCATAAAAATATGTGAAATGTATACATTTATTCAAACACTTCATAAGTCATGTGATGGGCAAACAAGGTGTTTAGACTTTAGGTTAGGGTTCTCTTTGAAATGGTAAGCTTTAAAAACATGTGACATTTGTATGGGATCATGGGATGAGTGAGAGCAGGCAGACAGTACTTACCTGAAAACTAAGAAAAAATTTGAATTCATTTCTCAGTAACTAATGATTACATGTTTTATGGTGTCTAGAAGTGATGGCTTTTATGTCACCAGCAATGTTTTCAGAACCGGACCGGACGTCGAACCGGACGTCTTACTGGTTACTGGTCGGACCGATCGGACCGGTCGAACCGGATTCACGAACCGGGCGACATAATAAATATATAAAAAAATTATATATTTATAATCACATTTAAACAAATATAATTACTATTCACACAAACATAATCATTTTTTAAAAAAATACAAGTTTAATTGTAATGTTATATTTTTTAGATTTTGGTTTAAAAAAAAGAAAAAAAAACTTGTTTCTCATCCCACATAGGTTTACATCTTTTTCCCTTCCTAACTTTTCATCCCACATTGGTGAGAGTACAAGAAAAACATTCATCCTCTCCCTATAAAAAGAAGAGAGGATGGCACCATTTGTATGAAAAAGCTACCATCTCAACCCCTTGTTTGGTTTTAATGGTTTATTTTTTAGATTTTAGTTTTTTTTTTTTAAAAAAAAAAAACTAAAACCGGTCCGACCAGTGATCCGGTTCCCGGTCCGACCGGTCACCCGGATGGGCCGGCCGGTTCTCTTCTGGACGGTTCATATGCCTATTTTGGGCCGGTTTGGTGGCCGGTTCCCGGTCCGGTCGGCCGGTCTGGTTCTGAAAACACTGGTCACCAGCAATAATGGCATACGACAAATTCTAAATGCACCATCCCTGCAATTACAACTAATATTTTTGACTGAATCTACCAATACCCATTCATTGTAAATGATTGAAAAAATGAAATAAAAATATCAATAATACATTTTTGAAAAAGCAAACACCTATCTTGATTCTTGTACAGTAACAATTTCCATTCCTTAACATTGATTTCCAATTTTTAACGGACAAAACTTAAATCTACAATAGTACAAAATATTGAAAATTATCTCAAAACTACAAATTGGAAGTAATTTCTATTCATTAACGGGTAAAAAAATCACCTCTACAGAACCAGACATAAGATTGAAGCCAAGAACATAATTAGATTAAACTTGAAGACCAGAGATCAGAACCATGACTCGAAGACCTCTCGTCGCAGCAGACTAGCCCGGAACCATAGCATCCTCATCCTTGTAAGTCTCTGTTTGAGTCTTCTTCTCACATGCATTAGAACATGTGCACTAACTTCAAAAGACTAAATGTAATTAAAAAATCATCCTCATCCTTGTAGCATTCTCGTCCTTTGTCTTGATTTTGGTCATCATCAAAATACTAAATATGATTAAAAATCATTCATTTATAACATATTTGCTGTGTCACCATGTTTGGACCACGGGAACTAAATGCTGCCACCATATGCGACGATTTAACCCCCAAAACTGTCCCTTCAAAGCTAAGCAGGCAACAAATGGCTATCGGCCACCAACTGAGTTTTCTGTGTATCGCTCGTCCTCTGCCATCACAGGCAACAAATGGCTATCGGCTGTTTTTGCAGTGAATTTTACTCCGGTGAATTTTAGAGAGAAGGAGTTTCTGTTTATATTTTTCTGGTATAAGGTTTTTGCAGCTTTTATAATGAGGATAGTATTCTGCAGGTTTTATATTTTTTTCTGTTTTTTGCAGCTTTTATAATGGGATTTTTGCAGCTTTATATATGTTTAGATATGGAATTGATTCATTCTTTTAATTTAAATTTAAATCGGCTGTTTATTTTTTATCACATTTCTTTAGTTTAAAATGTAATTTTTTTTATAAGTGCATTTTATTTTTTCATTTTAAAAGATATAAAAATACTTATAAATAATAATTATAGCTTTTTGCACAGTTGCGGGTACTAATTACTACTAATTACTTATTGAGTGTAGAGATAACAAAAAAAGCATGAGTGCTATATCAAAACTTTCAACCGATCAGGTACAATATGTGATGGTAGAGTTAGAAGGAGATTACCCTATGCCCTGCATTTTGGCATACTGGATCCGTCATAGAGCCCCATCTGTCGTTGGATGGCAAGATATGTATTTGCATCGTCTATAACTATACAACCAACTCAACCCTTGCAAACGTGGTAAAACTTTTATACATATTGAGGATGGGGGTGAAAGTGATGATGATTAGTTGTTAATTTTGGACTATGTATTTTTTGTTATTTTATTAATATTTATATGAAAATACATTTTGTTGGTGTTATTAACAACACTTATATAACCTTATATATATATATATATATATATATATATATATATATCTTTAATAATAAAAATAGTGAATCAGATATATAATAAATATAACCAAAGGCTTCTAGCCTAATGGTTACCCCTTTGGCTTCCCTGTGGGAGGTCACGGGTTCAAATCCATCCCAATGCGAAATAGGGGTCCTTGGGAGGTCAGGGGTTTTCCGATACGGTTTCCTCCTGAGGTGGTGGTGGGGTCTCAACGGAGGTCATGGTAACTAGACCTTGGTGATGTGGCCTGAAAATCAGTGGTTTACACGTTGAGATCAAATGCCGTCCAAAAAAAGATATATAGAAAATATAACAAATAATATGTTAATATATAAGTAATAAATATGATAGATAATAGTAAATGAAAAGAGTATTTAATAAGATATTAATTAAGAAGAGCATTTAATGAGATGTGATGTATTGTATTTAATAAATTAATGTGGGTGCAAACAGCAACACCCATGGCATAAATAGTAAGAAAGCAATTGTACTCATTTTAAAATATATACGGTGTTCTCTATTTGCAATCTTCAATTATTTACTTTTGAGATGGACGGAGGAGGCTGGGGAAAGGTCGCAGGCAGGAGGAGTAGGAAGAAGAATACTAGGCAAAGAGGAGGTTGGGATTCTTCATCCTAAAGGCAGATAACCTTCTATGTTGCTAATCTACCTACAGACTGCACCACCAAGGAGTTACAACAGGAGTTCTCAAGATTTGGCAAGGTTTTAGATGTCTATATCGCGGGGAAGAAGGATAAATCTCACTGCCATTTTGGTTTCGTGAGATTCCCGGAAGTTGGAAATCCGGTGCAGCTGGAGCGGGATCTTAACAACATCAAGCTCAAGAACTTGAAGATTTCAGTCAATATTGCTAAATACGAAAAGGATGGTAAGGCGCAAAGATTTCATTCTGTGCAAAATCATAGGAAGGCGTATAGATCAGATAACTTGGAGAAGACAGCTAGTCACACAAGCTCATGGTGGGTGGGGGGGGAAATCTTTTAAGGATGTGTTCTTAAACTCAAACGGCTCGGAGACCAGGAGGATTGTTGTTCCGGATAACTTCCTTTCAAAAACTGAGCTGAACTGGGGTGCAACCTCCTTATTGGGGAGAGCAACAGATCTTAGGGTGTTATGCTCATTGAGGGAGTTGATTTTGGATCAGGACAATCTAACCATCAGGCACCTTGGTGGGTTGAATGTCCTATTAACGTTTTCTAATATTAAGAACTCGGAGGTATTTCTCTCAAACACTCATATGTGGAAACCTTGGTTCACAAGCTTAGAAAAATGGGTAGGCAATCTCATCAGACCCGAAAGGATAGCCTGGTTGCGTATCCATGGGGTACCAGTTCAACTATGGGAGGCGAACATCTTTAATAAGGTGGCCAGTGCTTTTGGTAGAGTGGTTCATCCATCGGAGGCTTGCTTACTTGATCTAAATCTAACCCAGGACTACGTGGCTGTATTAACATCAAGCCTTGAACCCATAAATGGCGGTATTTCTCTGGAATGACAACATAAAAACTTCCATTGCTGGATTACGGAGGACAAAAGGGAATGGGTGCCCAGTTTCGCTACAAACTTGTCACACCCCAGGCCGGCGGGAACGGATCGTGTTTTCCCGTCGGGCGGAAGGTTCCCGGGGCGCGATATCATTGGGTGATAATCAATTGATCATATTGTTTACATAGCACATGAGATATAAATGAGAAATGCTAATCATGACATGAAATAGAATTACAAAGTTAAATTACATTGTTCATCATAATTTAACTAAGTAAATCTAATCAAAAAGAATCAATGAGTTTATATCTTGAACTGTACAAGATATACAAAAATGATTCAATGTTTGTCATCCAAAAGTATGCATTCAAAAGTAAGCTAGGTCTTCTATGAGTCCACTAGCTTATCACTTGCATATAAGTATCTACACCTGTCCGTCACCTGAGAAAACATGCATTTAAACAAAGTCAACACTAGGTTGGTGAGTTCATAAGTAAGTAAATTGAAAACCATTGAATTGATCATGCACACATTCACCATGTCATATTTGTTACTTGTAATACTTATTTCATCTGTACCACCCAATGGCCTCTCCTTAGTTATATGTACAAATAGTGTATCACCTGATCAAGTATGCTTATATATAGGGAATCACGCAAGGGTCAAGCCCAAACGCTATCCCACCACATACTCAGTCAAGTTCTACCCTACTTGCGATACAACTAAAGATATCCATTACCCGTTCGTTCATCGTGTTTGATATGTATTCAGTTGTTGTATTGATGATAGAATAATATATTGTATGGGGTTTAATTATCAAACCGAAGTGTTGATAAACCCTCCATATGTTAAGAAATTTAGGTTAATGAAATCCGTTTCTTGTACTATTCTATACTTGAGGTGGGTTAACTGATGTTACTCTATTAAATATTAAGAGTGTGAGTTAACCTCTTGCAACTTGTCCTTGAACCATAGTGCATAGAGCTTAAAAGGAATCCATTGAAATCCTCACGTAATCAGATTTCAATGCATTCGATTTATCTCTACCACTTTGTATGTCTATTGTCCTCAAAGAAATCTATTACTAGTAGTGTAACATGAGAGCAGATCACTTTCTCAACCTACTAGTCAATAGGGTTTTCGCTGGATTAATTACTTATCACTGTAGATTAATATCACCATGTGTCGCTTACCAGAACCTGACTTGAGGTCGCCCTGTCACCGGTCATACGTTACCGGCCAATGAATTGTTACGATCAACATAATAGCCCTACAAGCTAGAGGTTTGTCAAACCTATGGTACCACTATGCTATCGTCGGTTTAGTCACGTCAAACTAACTGGTCAGCGAATTAAAGGGGCTTACATGATCACTTGAACAACTTGGCACATGATTGAAGTGATATAATGCAAACAGGTCAAATGTAACTAATTGTAATTGTATTCACTTGTACTCTTGTTCTCATTGTAATACGTTCTCCGTGATATTAACAAAGTTAAACAAGAACTAGTCTTATTATGTTATGTTAATTAATTGAGTGAATGATGTTGTTATCATGAAATTATGTTATCATGATTATCATTCCATGTTACTTGTTCTTCTTGTAATATGTGTTGAGTTGTAAGGTTAAGTATTATAAGATCTAGTCTTATTTCACTTATTTAACTCTTGTATTGAATGATGTAGTAAAGATATATTATCTTTATATCATTCTTATGTTTTGCTCCTGTAATCATGTCATCATGTTTCCTTGTAATTGTTACAATGTCTTTTCTTGTAGGAATAACTAAGTGTTGTAAGAGTTAACTTACTACTAAGTTATTCTATTGCATCGATGAATTATGATATTATAATATCATCATCATCTTATCTTTCCTGTATTCTTGCATTCAAACAAGCATGCATACAATGATTTATGATAATAAGCAATTTAATATTAATTAATCAAAGTATTAACAATATGTAAGCAAAACTTTTAAATACATAAAAGTAAAGCATGTTTCTCAGCCCCGAGAGTTTAAAATCAGTAAAGATTAAAGAAAAGGGGCATATGAACTCACTTTGTTGCGATTGGGGTTGACTTAGCTTAAACGAGGATGCACGCGTTCTTGTTGTCGTACTGATGTTGTATTCACAGTCCTGTGTTTGATTAAATGTTATTTGAGTTATGATCCCCTATTTGATTGTTCTTTTTGAAATATGAGTTGTTAATTGAGTTGGTGTAGTGAAAATGACTCATTCTTGTGATTTTCATAAGAATGGCTCATGCTAATGAGTTTTCATCCGAATGAGTCATTCTCCCGAATGAGTCCCGAATGAGTCATTCTCCCGAATGAGTCCCGAATGAGTCACCCAAATGAGTCTCGAATGAGTCACCCGAATGAGTCTCCCGAATGAGTCATTCGCCCGAATGAGCTCATACTCCACTCATTCTCCCGAATGAGCTCATACTCCACTCATTCTCCCGAATGAGCTCATACTCCACTCATTCTCCCGAATGAGCTCATACTCCACTCATACTCCCGAATGAGCTCATACTCCACTCATTCTCCCGAATGAGCTCATACTCCACTCATTCTCCCGAATGAGCTCATACTCCACTCATACTCCCGAATGAGCTCATACTCCACTCATTCGGCCGAATGGCTCATACTCATGGGCCATTCGCCCGAACGGGTTTTCAGCCATGGGAGAAGATGATTTCGGGGTATAGTCGTATATATAGTCGTTTTGAGTGGGTTTAGGTGAGTAAACTCATTTAGAAGGTGTATGGGTCGAAAAGGGGGGTGTTTTAGACCGGTTAAAGTTCGGATTTTGTCGGGTTTGTAGAAAACCCTAAAAATTGCTACTTTGATCTCGATTTTACCTCGGTTTTGGTCGTTTTCAGGGCGGATCCTTTGTACTTTCGTGTAGAGGGTGATGAGAGCTTCGTGTAGGCGAAAGAATCACTCAATTTCGTTAAGAAATGAGTGAGTTATGAGCATTTGAAGTTTGAATATGGTGAGGGTTTTCAAAAACCGGAATTTTGTGTTTGTGAGAAAGAAGAAGAAGATGAAATGAATACAAGGGAGCTCATTCAAGGTATTTATACCCCGAATGAGTTTGGGTTCGTTTTTGTTGTTCGGTTCGCGTTTTCGTTACTTTTCCGGAAAATTACGCGTAATTTAAATAGAATTAATTAAAGTAACTAATTTAATTATTTTGATGAGTTTCAAAATTGTAAAATGTTATTTATTTTATTTTATTAAATTATTTTCGTTCGTGTCGTGTTTTCGTTTTCGTTTCGTCAGATCGCGTCACCTTCGCGCGTATTCGTCCGAATCGTCTGTGACAATTCAAAGTTTTCAGGTTAGAATAATAACTTGGAAATGAAGAAAATGAGTGTAAGCGAAATCACAAAACGAGGCTTTGATTTCAAGATACGCTGAGTAGAAGATAACGTTAAATAAGAGATCATATATTTTGAATTTTTCAGGTCTTGAAATTATAACCATTGGAAAGAGCTCGAAAAATCGTGAACGTAGGCGAAAACCGTGCGCAAAACGGAGTTCGTATGCTCCCGGAATCGCGAAACGAAGAAAACCAAAATATCTGCGAATTCCCATCCGCGCGGTACGCCCGGGAAAGCCTCCCAGTTGGGGCGATACGCCCGGATGCTCCTGAGGCGGCGGAAAAGCTTAAAAATCAGATTTTTTCACGCAGATATCATTATTTCACTTATGTTCGACTTTCAGACGAAGAAAACCATTTTTTTTACCCTCAAATCCTCATCTTAAAGGGTTCTAAACGTCCGGATCGCACCAAGGAACATATTTACAAGTCCTGATCGTTATTTCTGTCCGAGAAATCCGTCAGATCAGGTAACGGTTCGTTTTTAACCTTCTAGCTTGATTTTGATTGATCAGATCTTGTTTTTGAACGTATTGAGATAGTTAGGGTTGTTGATTATTGCCTAGATGATGGTTATGAATGATTATAAACAAAGAACACGATGTTCTAACGGATAAATCCTTGTTTTGAGCCGTTGTAATGCCCGGTTTTCATGAAACCACAATAATGATTATAATGGTTTAAACCATTTGAGTTTAACAATGATTATGATTGTCTTAATCATTTCTTGAAATGCTAGGTTTCATCCAAGTATTTCAAACTAATGATAAGCATACAGATAATCACCGGAATGACGATCTGATGTTTATAATAACAGTCGGATTAGTACATTGAGCATGGTTATTAAACCTATTTTAATATCACATTCTCATGTTTCATGATACCTGAATGATCAATAACAAGGATTGACTATTCCTAAGCCAAAAATTCATCTAGGAATCGAGTGAATAATCAACAATCAACATCTATATGATCAATCTGAAAACGTTGTGACTAATTCAGTTAGTCATAAATTGTTATAGGAACCATATAGGATTTTCTCTCCGTTGAACATCAAGATCATCATCATCCGTATATAACAGTGAGTTTCATATTCCCCTTTTTAATGTTTGTTTTCTAAAACTCGGGGTGGAACATGTAGACATCTTTTCAAACATATCTTATCAATCATTGTGAAATCCTATATCATTATCATGAGGAACGTCATGATAAACATTTATCAAATTTTTTTGAAATTATATATATCAGTATCATCGGGATGATGATAAACATTTATCAATTTATGTGAAATCATGTATTGGTTTCATCAAGAAAATCATGACAAACTATTTTGATTAAATCTTTTATTAAATCATTAAAAACACGCGTATCACGGTTATGACAAGGGTTGGTGCGCCACTTCAGCATGGCTGGCTAAGGCACCCATAACCAACTAGACGCGTTCAATGAACATTTATCAACTTAATAAAAACAAGCGTATCACTTGGGAACTTTGGTTATGTGGAGGCTATTTGGGACTATTCTTATGTGAACATCATTAACTTGTTATCAAGCCCTTGGTAGTACTGGTATGATCATATGTGGGAACGCAAGAACATTATCACAAATCGCTCCGACCGTGGGTTGGACATCATCATGTGATCTCACAATCGTTGTTAACGATTCATCATCATTAGGTTTGATGTTTGCATGCCCAGGTGGATTCAATTTCAAAGTACCTGTTTGATCACTTGTGAATACTAAAATGATGAACATCAATTGTTTGAACAATCATTTTAAATCAGCAAAACCTATGATTCTCACTCAACTATTCGTAGTTGACTCTTTTATCTACATGTTTCAGGTCATGGGGAACGACATCAAATCAATCTAGGTCAGGATCAGCAGCATAACTAGTGGTGACCTAGAAAGAAAACTTAAACATCGTATTGTATAATAAATACCTTACGATAACTTGTTGTATAATATGTATATTATGCGTGTTTAAATGAACTTAACTCTATGAAACATAGTAATCATGGGTTGTTCTCCAACATTGGCACATGAACACATAGTCACGCGCCGTGGATTCCGCACGCGGCGTGGGTTGTGACAGATGTGGTATCAGAGCCAAGGTTGTAGAGAATTAGGTTAACCCTAATGGATGACCTAGACTACAACTTAAGCGTCCCTTATGTGTTTATGTGATTTCTTACCTGAAACTCCTCATCCTTATTTTATACATCAAGCTAAATCTATTGTTTGTCGTTCTGTCTTTAGAATGGCCGACAATAATCCTATCGATGAGACAGAACGTTTGGCAGCTATCATTACTAGACAAGTGACGCAAGTCTTGCCAACTCTGGTTACTCAACTAAACAACTCTTATCAAAATTCTCCTAATGGTTCTCAGTATCGTTCTACTCAAAACAATGGTGAGAATTCGAAAAGCTTTACCTTTAAGCAATTCAACGATGCTAGACCCAAAACTTTCTCTGGAGTAGAAGGTGCCACTGGACTCATTCAGTGGTTTGAATCTATTGAGGATACTTTGGACTACACTAACTGTCCAGAGGATCAAAAAGTGAAAATGGCTGCAAGCACGTTCCAACAGGGAGCCTTGACCTGGTGGAATGGCGAAAAGAAGAATAGAGGTAGGGAAGCTGCCTTAAGCATGACCTGGACGGATTTCAAAGCTCTTTTGGTTACACAATTTTGTCCTAAGCATGAGATGAAGAACTTGGAGGATGAATTATACAATCTAGTTCAAGTAGGTGGAAACAATCGCACCTATACTAACCGATTTCAAGAGCTCAGTATTCTGGTGCCTCACATGGTTACTCCTGTATCCCGCCAAATCGACAAGTATATTGGGGGATTGCCATTGCTTATCAGGAGCATGGTGATGGGTAGTAAACCAGCAACTCTGCAATCAGCAATTCATCTAGCTGCTGATATTACCAATGAATTCGTGAAGGGTGGTCAACTTACTCGAACTGATGATGTTCTTCCTGTGGTTAAGGAAGAAAAGAAGCTAACAGAGCCACCTAAGAAGAAGTATAAAACTAATAAAAGTTTTGCAATTTCATCAACCCCATCTGCTTCTATAAATCAAGCACCGTCAGTTGGAGACTCTACCACAAACTTCAGGGGATCATACGTTGGACCCCACCCTTTATGTAACAATTGCAGGTATCATCATCCATTTGGTCGACCGTGCAGGAAATGTACCAAGTGTGGGAGATATGGTCACTTGGAGGACAAATGTCGATCCACGGGGAAAATAGTTACTACAACTACGTCGATGCCTCCACCGAAACCAGTTGGGCCAACATGTTATGAATGTGGAGCAACTGGTCATATCAGGAACAGATGTCCCAGACTTTTTAACAAAAATCAAAGCCAAAATGCTCCAGCACGCGTGTTTTCTATGAATGCTCACGAAGCACGCGAAGAAACCACGGTTGTCACAGGTACGTTCACTATTAATGATCATTATGCTTCGGTTCTCTTTGATACTGGTGCCGACAAGAGTTTTGTCTCAACATCAATTATACATCATTTGGGTAAATCAGTAGAAGAATTAGAACCCCCGTATATCATAGAAATAGCAAACGGTAAACTTATACATGTCAATTCTATCATTCGCAACTGTACATTAAAACTCAATGATCATGAATTCTCTATCAATTTGATCCCAATGAACTTGGGAAGCTTTGACGTCGTTGTGGGCATGGATTGGTTATCTTCTAATCATGCTGAAATCGTTTGCTCAAACAAGCTTGTACAAATTCCATTACCATCTGGGGAAACATTACGAGTCTATGGAGACAAGCCTTGTCGTACACTCAAAATAGTATCATGCATGAAGGCTCGAAGCTATCTTCGTAAACAATATCCTGCTTTCCTGGCACATGTTGTGGCTAAGGAATCTTCTAAGAAAACTATCCAGGATATTCCTGTTATTCGTGATTTTCCTGAAGTATTCCCTGATGAACTACCTGGACTTCCACCGTTACGTCAAGTTGAATTCAGAATAGATCTTGTACCTGGAGCAAATCCTGTTGCTAAAGCTCCTTATCGTCTTGCACCATCTGAGATGCAAGAACTCTCAAGCCAGCTACAAGAACTATTAGATAAAGGTTTCATCAGACCTAGTTATTCTCCCTGGGGTGCACCAATCTTGTTTGTCAAAAAGAAAGATGGGTCGTTTAGAATGTGCATTGATTATCGTGAACTCAATAAGTTGACTATCAAGAATCGTTATCCATTACCAAGGATCGATGATTTATTCGATCAACTTCAAGGAGCCACTTATTTCTCTAAGATTGATCTTCGATCTGGTTATCATCAACTAAGAGTTCATGATGATGACATTTCTAAAACAGCGTTCAGAACACGCTATGGACACTATGAATTTCTGGTTATGCCCTTTGGACTAACCAATGCCCCTGCAGTGTTCATGGATCTTATGAACAGGGTATGTAGACCTTATTTGGATCAATTTGTCATTGTCTTCATTGACGACATATTGATTTACTCTAAGACTGAGAAGGATCATGAAACTCATCTTAGACTGATTCTGGAACTTTTAAAGAAAGAACAACTTTACGCCAAGTTCTCGAAGTGCGCATTTTGGCTTAAAGAGGTTCAATTTCTAGGTCATGTTGTGGATCAGCAAGGTATTCATGTAGATCCAGCCAAAATCGAAGCTATAAAGGACTGGAAAGCACCAAAGACACCATCGGAAATCCGTTCTTTCCTAGGATTAGCTGGATACTATCGGCGATTTATCGCTGATTTTTCTAAGATAGCTGTTCCACTTACTACTCTTACTCAAAAGGATCAACCATTTGTTTGGGGTGAAGCACAAGAAGATGCATTCCAATTGCTTAAACACAAGCTATGCAATTCTCCTATTCTCAGTTTACCAGAAGGTAATGACGACTTTACGGTCTATTGTGATGCTTCTAACTTGGGTCTTGGTTGTGTGCTAATGCAACGAGACAAAGTCATTGCTTATGCATCACGACAACTCAAGATTCATGAAAAGAACTACACGACACATGATCTTGAGTTAGGTGCTGTAATTTTTGCTTTGAAAATTTGGAGACATTACCTATATGGTACCAAATGTGTTATTTACACAGACCATAAAAGTCTTCAGCACATTTTCGATCAAAAGGAACTTAATATGCGACAAAGACGTTGGATAGAATTGCTCAATGACTACGACTGTGAAATCCGCTATCACCCAGGCAAAGCTAATGTGGTGGCAGATGCATTGAGTCGAAAAGACAGAGTTAAACCCAGAAGAGTGCGAGCATTGGAGATGACTATTCAGACTAGTCTTATACCCCAAATCCGTGAAGCACAACAAGAGGCACTTACTGAGACATATATTTCTAATGAAGCTCTACAAGGTTTAAATCAAAAATTTGAAACCAAACCAGATGGGGCATATTATTTCCAAAATCGAATATGGGTACCTTCATTTGGAGATCTAAGGAAAGTAATTATGGATGAAGCCCATAAATCTCAATATTCGATTCACCCAGGCGCAGACAAGATGTACCAAGATCTTCGTGAATTCTATTGGTGGCCTGGAATGAAGAAAGATATTGCTACATATGTTAGTAAATGCCTCACATGTTTAAAAGTAAAAGCTGAACATCAAAGACCCTCTGGGTTACTACAACCATTGGAGATTCCGGTATGGAAATGGGAGCAAATCTCTATGGATTTCATAACTAAATTGCCTAAAACACCTAGGGGTCATGATGCAATTTGGGTTATTGTTGATCGATTGACTAAGTCAGCACATTTCTTAGCCATTCGAGAAGACTATAACACGAACAAGTTAGCCAAACTTTATCTTGATGAAATTGTGAGCAGACACGGAGTGCCAATCTCAATTGTTTCTGATAGAGATAGCAGATTTACTTCAAGAGTCTGGCAAACATTTCAAAAGGCTTTGGGTTCACAACTAAATCTTAGCACAGCTTACCATCCTCAAACTGATGGTCAAACTGAACGAACCATTCAGACTTTAGAAGATATGTTAAGATGTTGTGTTATAGATTTCGGTGGTAGCTGGGATTCTCATCTTCCTCTTGTTGAATTCTCTTACAACAACAGCTATCACACAAGTATCAAGTGTGCACCGTTTGAAGCCTTGTATGGACGAAAATGTAGGACTCCTGTTTGCTGGGCTGAAATAGGTGAAACCCAATTCACAGGTCCAGAACTAATACAAGAAACCACTGATAAAATTTCTGTTATACGAGACCGAATCAAAGCTGCACAGGATCGTCAAAAGAGCTACGCTGATACCCGAAGAAAGCCTTTGGAATTTCAAGTCGGTGATAGAGTTATGTTAAAAGTTTCTCCATGGAAAGGCATAGTCAGATTCGGGAAACGAGGTAAACTAACATCTAGATATGTTGGTCCTTTCAAGATCCTTGAGAGGATTGGACCAGTAGCATATCGATTGGAATTACCTTCCGAACTCAGCAACATACATGATGTATTTCATGTATGCAATCTTAAAAAGTGCTTATCAGATGAATCACATGTCGTTCCGATTGAAGAAATACGCATTGAAGATAATCTTCAGTTTGTTGAAGAACCTGTTGAGGTTATGAACCGAGAAGTCAAGAAACTAAAACGCAGTCGGATACCCATCGTGAAGATTAGATGGAATTCTAAGCGTGGTCCTGAATTTACTTGGGAACGTGAGGATCGTATGAAAGAGAAATATCCTCACTTGTTTTCATAAACTGACAACCATAGATGAGCGCAAACTGAATTTCGGGACGAAATTCCAATAACAGGGGGAGACTGTGACAATTCAAAGTACCCATGTTAGAATAATAACTTGGAAATGAAGAAAATGAGTGTAAGCGAAATCACAAAACGAGGCTTTGATTTCAAGATACGCTGAGTAGAAGATAACGTTAAATAAGAGATCATATATTTTGAATTTTTCAGGTCTTGAAATTATAACCATTGGAAAGAGCTCGAAAAATCGTGAACGTAGGCGAAAACCGTGCGCAAAACGGAGTTCGTATGCTCCCGGAATCGCGAAACGAAGAAAACCAAAATATCTGCGAATTCCCATCCGCGCGGTACGCCCGGGAAAGCCTCCCAGTTGGGGCGATACGCCCGGATGCTCCTGAGGCGGCGGAAAAGCTTAAAAATCAGATTTTTTCACGCAGATATCATTATTTCACTTATGTTCGACTTTCAGACGAAGAAAACCATTTTTTTACCCTCAAATCCTCATCTTAAAGGGTTCTAAACGTCCGGATCGCACCAAGGAACATATTTACAAGTCCTGATCGTTATTTCTGTCCGAGAAATCCGTCAGATCAGGTAACGGTTCGTTTTTAACCTTCTAGCTTGATTTTGATTGATCAGATCTTGTTTTTGAACGTATTGAGATAGTTAGGGTTGTTGATTATTGCCTAGATGATGGTTATGAATGATTATAAACAAAGAACACGATGTTCTAACGGATAAATCCTTGTTTTGAGCCGTTGTAATGCCCGGTTTTCATGAAACCACAATAATGATTATAATGGTTTAAACCATTTGAGTTTAACAATGATTATGATTGTCTTAATCATTTCTTGAAATGCTAGGTTTCATCCAAGTATTTCAAACTAATGATAAGCATACAGATAATCACCGGAATGACGATCTGATGTTTATAATAACAGTCGGATTAGTACATTGAGCATGGTTATTAAACCTATTTTAATATCACATTCTCATGTTTCATGATACCTGAATGATCAATAACAAGGATTGACTATTCCTAAGCCAAAAATTCATCTAGGAATCGAGTGAATAATCAACAATCAACATCTATATGATCAATCTGAAAACGTTGTGACTAATTCAGTTAGTCATAAATTGTTATAGGAACCATATAGGATTTTCTCTCCGTTGAACATCAAGATCATCATCATCCGTATATAACAGTGAGTTTCATATTCCCCTTTTTAATGTTTGTTTTCTAAAACTCGGGGTGGAACATGTAGACATCTTTTCAAACATATCTTATCAATCATTGTGAAATCCTATATCATTATCATGAGGAACGTCATGATAAACATTTATCAAATTTTTTGAAATTATATATATCAGTATCATCGGGATGATGATAAACATTTATCAATTTATGTGAAATCATGTATTGGTTTCATCAAGAAAATCATGACAAACTATTTTGATTAAATCTTTTATTAAATCATTAAAAACACGCGTATCACGGTTATGACAAGGGTTGGTGCGCCACTTCAGCATGGCTGGCTAAGGCACCCATAACCAACTAGACGCGTTCAATGAACATTTATCAACTTAATAAAAACAAGCGTATCACTTGGGAACTTTGGTTATGTGGAGGCTATTTGGGACTATTCTTATGTGAACATCATTAACTTGTTATCAAGCCCTTGGTAGTACTGGTATGATCATATGTGGGAACGCAAGAACATTATCACAAATCGCTCCGACCGTGGGTTGGACATCATCATGTGATCTCACAATCGTTGTTAACGATTCATCATCATTAGGTTTGATGTTTGCATGCCCAGGTGGATTCAATTTCAAAGTACCTGTTTGATCACTTGTGAATACTAAAATGATGAACATCAATTGTTTGAACAATCATTTTAAATCAGCAAAACCTATGATTCTCACTCAACTATTCGTAGTTGACTCTTTTATCTACATGTTTCAGGTCATGGGGAACGACATCAAATCAATCTAGGTCAGGATCAGCAGCATAACTAGTGGTGACCTAGAAAGAAAACTTAAACATCGTATTGTATAATAAATACCTTACGATAACTTGTTGTATAATATGTATATTATGCGTGTTTAAATGAACTTAACTCTATGAAACATAGTAATCATGGGTTGTTCTCCAACATTGGCACATGAACACATAGTCACGCGCCGTGGATTCCGCACGCGGCGTGGGTTGTGACATCGTCACCCGGTCGAACAGGACGATTGTTTTGCTTTTTGACTTTTCTTTTCTACTTGTCAGTCATCATTTCAGAACATGAAACTCACAGATATGTTTGTGTGAATCGTCACCCACACAAACACACTGTCAGTTCGTTATTCTGAAACGACACTGATATTATGTTTTGAATTGTGTTTCCTCACTGACGGACACAACTAGACATCCTGTTATCACATTGTTCTTGTACAGACTTGTCGGCCATCTGATTCCTGTCATCAATGGACATCAGATCGCAACCGATATGTTTTCGTTGTTTACTTGTACACTGTTGTTTCCCGTGATTCGTCGTGTTAACTGTATTTAAGTTTTCACTTAAATACACACAACTATTGTTTCAATTGTATGTTGTACTTACTGTATTTAAGTTTACACAAAAATACGTACAACTGTGTATTGTATTTTGAATTCTGTTAATACGATAACTGTTCTTGTACATGTATTTACACACAGTATAAAGTGAAAGTACACATACCGTACGGACTTGCCGGACGATCTGGCACTTGCTGTTACAAAACTCTTCCAAACCAGACCATGGATCACCGGCGATGGAAGTGTCGGAACCAAAATCCAAATCAGTGGAGGGGGGAAAACGAACCGTCAAATGCTGAAGGGGGACAGTCGAATGCGCCGGAAAAAACACAATCATTGCATGAACCCTTTCGGTTCACGTCCCAATATGGTGGAAAGTTCCCATGCAGAACACGTAGAGTACCGAGGAGGAGTGAGACAGTACCTAGCCGCCAATTTTCAAATTCCCCTATTGGGTCGCCAGATGCGTTGAGGCCCAAAAAGCGTTCCAGGCCCAACTTCGAATCGGGGGATGGGCTTTCCGCAATATCTCAGTGGGACTCACTGGATCTAAACTCCATTCCGCATAATACTTCGATGGTTCCGGATTCTATGACACAAGGGTTGGGAAACAATGAAGTTGAAGGCCCGGTGGACAGTGGTGAGCCAGAACCCTCGGAGGATGGTCATCCATCCAGGGATCTACAGGCTGAAATAGCTAACACGATTAAAATTGCTGAAGATGTTGGGATTCACATTACTGACTTCGAAAATGAGGTTGGCGATATCATCTTGGAGGAGGGTGAAATCAATATTTTCCAATGAATTTTTTATCTGTAAACATTAGGGGGGCGGGGGATCCTAATAAAGCTTCTTGGATTAGATCCCTGAAAAAGGATCACAAAATTGATTTTATTTCCTTACAGGAAACGCAATTTTCCGATGTTTCCAAAGTCAAACCAATGTCGTTTTGGGGAAACTATGTGGGCGAGTCAGTCGGTGTAAACGCCTAGGGTCGCTCCGGCGGACTCTTATGCATTTGGGATTCTAATAAGTTTTGCAAACACTCTGAAACTTTGGATAATAACTTCATTCTGGTTAAAGGTAAAATCAAGGGCTATGATGATTATTTTCACTTCATGAACATCTATGCTCCTCAAGATGGAAGAGGAAAGGTGGCTTTATGGGAAAAGGTTGAAGGTCTAATTGCTGATAACGAAGGATACTGGGTAATTCATGGGGATTTCAATGAAGTAAGATCACCGGAGGAAAGACTTAATTCGGAGTTTAACTCATTAGGAGCGCTGGCTTTCAACAATTTCATCTTCCAATGCAATTTGTCGGAATATCATATGGAAGGTCATAATTACACATGCATGAAGGGTTTGGGTGATAAGTTCAGCAAATTGGACCGGTTTCTGGTGAATGACAATTTCGTCAATGTGTGGCCTAACGCATCTGTAAAGGCGTTGGACCGGAAACATTCGGATCATAATCCTATTATCCTTTTAACCACTAATGTTGATTTTGGTCCTACTCCATTTAAGTTCTTTAATTCTTGGTTCAGGATTGAAGGTTTGGATGAGGTGGTTATTTCAGCCCTTGAATCAGTGCCTAGAGGTTAGAAGCCGGATATGGGGCTGTCATCAAAATTAAGGGCGGTCAAGCAGGCCCTTAAACCCTGGATTAAACTCATAAAGGCTAGAAACAACGAGAGCCTAATTTCACTGAACCAGAAAGTTTGTGATTATGAGAAAGCTGCGGTATGTGGCTCCTTTTCGGAGAATGATAAAGAGAACTGGGAATCGGCTAAGAATGAGATTGCAATTCTTGAGCTAATAAGGAGGGAGGATATTAAACAGAAATCCAGGATTAAATGGGCTGTTGAGGGGGATGAGAACACATCTTTCTTCCATGGTATCATGAATCATCATGTCAAGAATAATCGGATCAATGGGTTACAAATTAATGGCGTGTGGTGCTGTGAACCTTCAAGGATTAAAGAAGAGATTTGGAGCTTTTTCAAGTCCAAGTTTGCAGAACCTCGTCTTAATAGGCCTACTTTTTCTTGTCCTTTGTCAAAAAAGTTATCAGTAGAGGAGGGAAATAAGCTTATTGTACTATTTACGATGGAGGAAATTAGAGCCGCTGTATGGGAATGTGGAAGCAACCGAGCCCCGGGACCTGACGGTTTCAATTTTGCTTTCATAAAGCATTTTTGGGAGTATCTGAAAGAGGAGTTTAAAGCAACTATGGATACTTTTTTCAACTGTGGCATCATTTCTCCCAGCTGCTGTTCTTCATTCATTTCTTTAATACAAAAAAATCCGGACCCGGGATCACTAAATGATTATAGGCCAATTAGTTTAATTGGTTGTATTAATAAGGTGATATCAAAAGTGCTTGCTAACAGGATAAAGAAAGTTATGGATTCCATCATATCGGATTCGCAAACGGCTTTTTTGGGAAATAGGAACATCACGGATGGCGCGTTGGTTTTAAATGAATCATTATCATGGCTTAGGAAGTCCAAAACTCAAGTGTTCTTACTCAAAATTGATTTTGATAATGCTTTTGATTCCATTTCTTGGGCTTACCTGGATGATTTGCTGGGCCAAATGAACTTCCCGAATAGATGGAGGCAATGGATACAAGGCATACTGGAATCCTCAAAAGCTTCGGTTCTAGTCAATGGAGCGCCAACTAGTGAGTTTAAATGCCAACGTGGTCTCCGCCAAGGTGATCCGCTGTCCCCATTTCTTTTCATTATCATTATGGAGTCATTGAGTTGTTACATTAATCGCGCTTGTAATATGGAACTGCTTCGTGGTATAAAGCTGAAGTATGGTGAACTGAGGCTGTCCCATCTGTTCTTCGCGGATGATGCGATAATCTTGGGTGAGTGGATGACTTCGAACTTGGCGAATCTAAGGAGACTAATGAGGGGTTTCTATCTCGCATCGGGGTTGAGGATGAATATGACCAAATGCAGCTTGGTTGGTCTAAATGTGGAGGAGGAGGCTGTCAAAAGAATGGCAGATTCATTTCAATGCCTAATCGGATCGCTCCCTTTCACTTATCTGGGTCTTGTTGTTGGGGCTAATATGAACCTTGTTCGGAATTGGAAACCGGTAATTGATGTTTTTGAACAACGGCTATCTCTTTGGAAGGCAAATAATTTATCGATGGGGGGAAGAGTGGTTTTAATAAAATCTGTTCTCAACAGCCTTCCTACTTACTTCTTTTCCTTATATAAAGTGCCTGTAGCTGTGGTACAGAAGCTTGATAAAATTAGGAAAAATTTCCTATGGGGCGGTGCTGAACGACACCATAAAATTCATTGGGTAGCTTGGGACAAAGTGATAAAACCAAAGGAGCATGGAGGCCTAGGACTGGGGTCATTATCGGATATCAACTTATGCCTTCTTGCAAAATGGTGGTGGAGATTCAAGTCGGAACCGGAGAGTTTGTGGCATAGAGTTATTCGATCCATTCATAACATCACTGTGGTAGGGGACTTAATACCTAGTAGACCGGTTGTCTCGGGGGTATGGTCTAATTTAACCAAAATAGATGGTTGTCTTCACCGAAGAGGGCTCAACCTAAAAGTCCTATTTAAAGGTGAGGTAGGAGATTGAAGATCTTTAAGTTTCTGGTCGGATCTTTGGATAGGCGAATTCCCTCTTAGTTTTAAGTTCAAAGAATTGTTTAAGCTTGAAAGGAAGAAATGGTGCCGAGTGGGGGATAGGATATCTCATTCACCTTCTGGTCCATTGCTGAAATGGGATTGGAGGAGTGAACCATGGGAGGATAATCAAAAGGATGAACTGGAGGCTTTAAAGACACTATTATCGCATGTATCATTGTCTAGTCGAAAGGATAGATGGGTGTGGCTTGGCTCAAAGGATGGGGTGTTCTCAGTAAAATCTATGAAAGCAAGGCTTCCAATTGAAACAAATGGTAGCTTTATTATCAAATGGAGCAAATGGGTTCCAGCCAAGGTTGTGACAATCCGACTTTTCGGATTAACCTTGGTAACTGAAAATGGTGAGATCACAGGCCCAATAAGACATGTAAGGCCCAGTAAGGCCAAGGAAGGCCCAGTAAGGCCAAGGAAGGCCCAGTAAGGCCAAGTTAGGCCCTAGTAGGCCCAATAAGGCTAAAGTGGGCCCAATGAGCCCAAGGTAGGCCCAATAGTATTTAGGAGGCCCAATTGGGTTAATCAAGCCCAACAATGTTCCAAGTGGTCCAATTAGTGACGATTCGGCAATTCGGATTAACTCCGTTAACCCAAAAATTAACAGAAATGATAATTAATCGCATAATATCAAAGGAGAGGGATTATACTGAACAAAATAAGTTCATAAAATATTTAGATTATAACAAGTAATGTTAAAAATTATAAAATGTTAAATCTTGACTTTTTAAAGTCAAAATTTGTAGAATTTATCAAATTAAAAACGAAAATCACATAAATTTGGGTTGTAACTGAATATTAACCAACTATAAACATCACATTAATGATGATTATCAATGATCAACAGTTATAGTGCCATTAACATTCGAATTAAAGCTAATTAACACTCAAAATATTGAAACCGAAGTCGTGGCCTATGAAATCCCCACTATTAGATCAAATTTCACACACTTGAACTCCTATAACATCTGATCGGCAACATTAGGATCTGTTTCATCAATCAATTGAGTTCAAGAAGCTGTGGTTTGAAGATTTCGGATAAGGTCTGGGCCGAACTTCACCTTCGGGTCGATCCCCTTTAATTCAACATCAAATCAGGTAAAAATTTATACCTACAACACCTAAAAGTCTCGACTAAGAGTAAATACATGTCAATTTTGGATTGTAGCATCGAATTGAACAAGTTCAAACAATTAGGGTTCATATTAGAACCGAATTGGGGGTTTGGATCGAAATGGGTTTAAAAATCAAATTAAATGGCACCTATAGTTTCAGAAGGTGTCGATTAAAGATAACCCTACACTAATTTCAAGTTCCAATAACGAATTAATCAAATTCGATTTCTAGGGTTCTTCGGTTTGAACGAATTGGGGGTTTTAATTCAAACATGTTTTAGAATCAAATTAAATTATGTAGAAAGTTTCAGAAACCTTCGATCAAACTAAATCATATTCCAATTTCATTAAACATACACGAATCGATCAAGTTCTATAGTTAAGGTTCCAAACATAAACAGGTTTGGGGGTTTTGAACTAATTGAACTTGTTATTCAAATTAAAACCATCCTTGGATTCATTTGGGTCTCTGGAACAAAAGCTCCATGGTGGGGAACTTAATCTTGGTCGAATCGAGGTTTGATTTGGAGTCCAAAGGTTCGGTTAAGGATAACCAAGGAACCGATTGGGGGTTGTGGTTAAAACAATTAAAAACCAGATTCATTTGCAAATCCCTAGTGGGCTGGACTGGTAATGAGTGTGTGCGGGGACCGGGAGGTCACGGGTTCTAACTTGGGGGTCTCCGGTTTTGCACAAAAACACTATTTTTAGTATTTTGTTCATATCTTTCTCGTTCTAACTCCGTTTTAACCCGTTTCAGTTGCGTTGAAACCAGAATTGAATTCCGGACAAGATAAAACGATAAAATTTATATTTTGAACAAGAAGTCAAATCTCGTATAATTTCGTCTCATAAAATAAAGTTGTATATGTTTATACGATTTAATCGAAAGAACTTAAATTCGTACATATTTTTGTATGTATGTTTCAAACAACCTAAAGTACATGTGTTGACATGTATATAACCACAAACAAAATTTGGACAATCCGAATAACACAACGTAATCGTTTAAACACAGATTATTTCGTAGAGGATTATTTGCGCAACTGCACGTGTGTTTGATCATTTTACTCAAAATCAAAGGTGCGTACACGACCCCTTTCTTATTTTAACTGTTTTGGGGGAGGAAACATGTGCAACAAACGCTTTTAGATACATATCACTTGCATGAGTTAGCTGTTTACATTAAGTGCAAACATAGCATTACAAAGCCTTCTCTTTCGAACCGTTTAATTTGCCGGAGTGCAAAGCGTGGTAGTTGAAGATAGATCTATTGGGTTTGACAAACCTCACTTGGTAGATGGGATCTACGCAGGTGTTTGACTGACCAAACACACACATTGCTATTGTTCGTGCTAGACAATAGTGTTAAGGCAAAAACATGCTATAGCATGGCAACTCGTCAGCTTCGGTGTCGACCACTTGTGTAAATAGTTTATATGACTAGCTATCATGACTGTGCATGTGTGATTATGTTATCTACAACTTGATATTCAAACTGTTGTTTTGAACATTGTGAATACTTAAACCTGTGTATGCACCAACCTTTGTGTTGACTTGATTTACATGTTTTCTCAGGACACTAAGACACAAGCAAGGAAAAGCAGGGACTAGGATGTAGAGTCTCATGCATGCATTTCAGTTCAAGTGTTTTAACCTTGATGAATTAAGACATTGAATGTTATTGGATTTGTACTTTACATTTTCAAACTATTACATTTTGTTATTGGTTTTTAAAACGTTTCCGCAAACTTTGAAAACTTTGATGTTACAATTTTAGACCAACATATGTCTTGAAATTCATATAGAGGTCTTCGTTATGTCTAATGATCTGAGATCCTGGTTTGTCACGTTCCCAAACGGTATGATTCCGTTAGTTGAAAATTTGGGGTGTGACAAAGGTTAACTTGGTTGTATGGAGAGCTGTTATGAATAGGCTTCCAACCCGCATGGAGCTATGGAAAAGAGGAGTGGTGGTTCATTCTATGGCATGCCCTTTGTGCAATGAAAGCAATGAATCTGTTGAACATCTATTCATCTCCTGTCCGATTGATTCTGTTGTTTGGCAGGTTCTATCACAATGGTGTAGGATACCTCCTATTTTCGCTTTCCAAATAAAGGATTTGCTCGAGATTGCCATCACTCTAAAGGGTGATAATATTAACAGGAATCTTATCCAGGCGATCATCTTTATTGGTGTGTGGTGTATCTGGAAAGCTCGCAATCAAGCTATTTTCAATGGGTCTACATTTTCAATTGGTAGAATTGTCGAAGAGGTTAAAAGTATGGGCTTCTTATGGATAAAGAATAGATCCAAGTGTCATGATTTGGATTGGGAAAGGTGGAAATGTTTTCAGATTCAGGGCTTTTGTTAATGTTTTTTGGTTTCTTGGTGTAATTTCCATTCTAGCATCTTGCTAGTTTTGGTTTGTTTAATAAAATCTTTGTCGTTCAAAAAAAAAAATTGTACTCATTTTAAGTCGGTAATAATAACATATTTTGACCCTAAAATGATTGGTTGTGGGGTTGAGTACTAAAAATTATTCTCAAAAACTTTATATGTCTCATAAACTTATACAAGATGTATAGGAAACAATCATTATTAGTCAAAATTTTTCAGCGTCAATAATTGGATTTTTTACGTTTTGTATAGGCCTATACGCCTTGTGGGAGGTCGGTAGAATGTTAAAATAAAAAAAGTTAAATGTGTAAATAACCAAACCCAAAAAATATCGATGATTTTATCGTATAAAATTATAGTGGTGTCAATAGACAAAAAAGAACATAAAACAAATAATATATTTTAACCCATTTTGTAACTTAATATTCCTAGTGTATTCAATGTTTTAAAAATAGGTATTTTAGGTGCATCGGATTTGGCTCAAAAATGGTTCAACTGGTTGAAGTGGTTGTACCAGATGGTTCAACCGGACACACTAATTAACCATATAATTCTATATAAATACAACTTATACTCAAATAAGTTTCCAAAATGTATACAAATTCATTAAACAATTCAAAAAATACTCAAATTCATCTAAAACAATATAAAAGTACTCAAATTCTAATAATTCTTTTTAAATAAAAGTGCATAATAGGGTTAGGACATTGGTGTGTTAAACACATCAAGTTCACGATCGCTTAAAAGTCGAAAATCGATTAAACGCCGAAATTTTGTGTTTTTTTAAAACCGGAAATACCGGTTTTACCGGTAAAACTGGATTAAACAGCCGGCACGATCGATTGAAGGAATCTGCATAATACCAGAGTGTTTCATACCAGATTAGTAACCGGAAACTGGTTGAACCGGTCGGTTCAAACCGGTTTTTAAAACATTGAGTGTATTACACTTCATATTGAAGTACGTAGATATACTAGATACACCATGGGCATTGATTAGGGTCTTGATTACCGGCTTATTACTTGGCCTACAAGGCATGCAGTTTGATGGTGAAATTTCTTCATACATTGAAATTTAAAAAAAATGTAATTTATTTTATGGTAAAGTTATTAAGAGCTTAGATATTTTCTTACAAATTTCCAACAATAAGCTCCTTTTTTTATAAAAGCCAAATATCCTCACTTGTTCTCAACGAGGACCTGAATATACCTGGGAACGTGAAGATCAGATGAAAGCCAAATATCCTCACTTGTTCTCATAAACAATTGTCGACAGATAAGTCTTCACTAAATTTCGGGACGAAATTTCTCTAACAGGAGGAGACTGTGGCAGTTGCGTACGAAGAATTCGGCATTAATGACGTAAGCACATTTGATCGTGTTTGAAATCCACGAGGAATTAACAACTTTTGTTAATGGGGATTGTTAGAACGTGAAAAATGATGAACGTGGGCGAAAACCGCACGCAAAACGGAGTTCGTATGCCCCCGGAATCGCGAAACGAAGTTTAAAATCAAAAATGGGATGAAAATCGGGTCAGGCGGTACGCCTGGCGTGGGTGCACCAACCCAGGCGTTACGCCCCATGTCCTATGTCGGCAAAAATTTTTAAAATGGATCAGATTGCGTAGAAGCTTGTAGAATATCACCATTTTCGACCCTGCTTCGTTCTTAAACGAAAAACCAGCCAGCAAACACTTCCAAACTTCAAATCTAAGCTCCTCAAACATCTGGATCATCCCACGGATCGTATATACAAGTCCCGATCGTAGTTTTACCCGCAGGAACTCGTCAGAACAGGTAACGGTTCGTTTTAACCTTCTAGTTTGATTTTGATTGATTAGATCTTGATTTTGAACGTAATGAGATAGTTAGGATTGTTGATTATTGCCTAGATGATGGCTAGGATTGATTATAAACGAAGAACACGAAGTTCTAACGGTTAAATCCTTGTTTTGATCCGTTGTGATGCCCGGTTTGCATGAAATCATACCTATGATTATAATGGTTTAAACCATTTGATTATGACAATGTAGGTGATTAGTTTGATTAATCTTTGAAATGCAAAGGTTAAATCCAAGTGTTTCAAACTAATCATAATCATTAACATACTCATTGGAATGATTATCTGATGTTTGTGATAACAGTCAGATTAGTATGTTAAATCTGGTTATTTCACCTATTATGGTGCTACATTGTGATATTTCATGATATTTGGGTAATCAATAACAAGGATTAATCAATTCTAAGCCATTAAATCATCTAAAAATTGTCTTAATATTATAATCAACAATATTAACTATTTGATTAATCCGAGATTATTTAGATTAATCAAGAGAGTCATCAACTTTGTATCAGGAATCTAATGCAATGTAGATTCCTACATTATCATACATTGTATGATATAATATTAAATTAATTAATTATATAATTAATATCGAGTTGATGATTTATTAAGCAATGTCTTTGACATTGAACGTTCAGAAAAATCTAATCAGTAAACTAGAACATAAATAACTTATTAAATATAATTAAATGCAGAATCATCTCTTTGTTGTTAGATTTGAGAGATTTTGCTACCTTATATCATCAGGTGAGTTTCGTATCAACCCTGTTCTTTTAATGTTTTATAAACATCGGGGTATAACTGCTAAACTTTTCTCGATCATATGATATGTGTCACTGTTATCTGCGTGATTTCATGTGATTAACTGAATTCGTGGATTTCATGGGATTGTTGCCGTTAGTATCTCTATCATGATATCAAAGTCCTCATTCTTGAACTGTATCTAGTGAACCCATGTGTGGCCGAGCAGAAAACATTGATAGTACTATCGGTTGACACCCCATTCACTGGGAGGATTGCATCTCCCCTGGTGTGAATGTTTGTTATCTGTTTCCTGAACTTCTTAATGGTGTGATAGACATTAAGATAATGAGGCAATAAGATATTTACCGACGGGTAATATCGAGAACTGAACATATCGTCCGAAAGGAACTAGATACGGGTCCCATGGTTATCCGGAACTGTGAACATGTATTTGAACTTAACTGTTATATCATATGATTTAACTAAACTGTATGAACTCACCAGCTTTGTGCTGATGTTTTCGAAACTAAAACTTTTGCAGGCAATCAAGGACAACGGTGAGGATGCACTCATAGCACTAGCAATAACTGTAGTTAAATAAATTGTAATATGTATAAACTGTAATAATATTTGTAACCACGAACCTTGTAATGTAAGTTTTACTTTTCGTAATCTGTGTGCTATAATGATACCGGATCAAGTAAGTCACCCCTCATGCTCTGAGACATCACCACTATGCTTCCGCTACCCTTTTGATGACATCATTCTCAGGTGACGAGAGGTGGGGGTGTGACACGGGGTCTGATATACTGACGTAAAAAAAACCAACAGAACATGAGGTTAAAATCGTGTACAATAAAATGCACGAAAATACCCTATACAACATCTATAACGTAAGCTTTGAAACTAAGGGTTGAAGATTATGAACTTATTTAATAGTAAAGAATGTGATTACAGAAGACTTAAAAAAAGGCCCTGCGTAAATGTAGAATCTATAAATGATACAAATATTATAAAATTATTAAATGTAAATCGTATATATATGTAGTATATATAATACTCATGGTTTATAAAATTATTAAATCTAAATCGTTTGTGAACTAATTACGATCAAAATGATATAAACGATACAAATATTCGATAATGTACGGATGCGTTATAGTCATGTAAACAACTAGCAAAATTTCTGTGACTGTTTGTGTTAGAAATTTATATAAACGTTCATGAGGCCATTGCGATCAAATTAATATAATTATGACATTTATCAGATAACCTAATGACGAGTTAAAATCATGTGAACATTAAAAATATGTGAGTAAAGTGAGAGGGGGCTTTAAAAATAAGAGTTCAAAGTTCAGGGTTATAAACGAAAATTTCAAATTAATTGAAAAGTATTGAAATCTATCTTTTGATCATTAGACGCGATAGTGAATAGTGATTATGTGAGGGTTTGTATCCTGTGAAAACCTGATATAAGAAAGAAAACCTTTAAACCCTATATTTAGACCATTAATTTGGACTTTTGAAAATAAAATATGTGGTACACATTAAACTTGAATAAAAAATTAGGTTTTGGATAAACAAATCAGTTTTAATGTGGGTTAATGTAGACCACATGTTTATTTTCAAGATTCCAAATCAACGACTCAAATATGGTTTAAGGATTTTCTCTCTAAGATCGAGTTTTCACATGTCAGAAACTATGTGTGTGTATATATATATATATATATATATATATATATTTGTGTGTGTGTGTGAGTGAGATGTTGGGGCCCACCGTGTGTGTGATGTGTGTGCGTGATGTTGGGTGTGTGTGTGTGTGATGTGTGTGTGGAAAAGTGAACGCCCACCGTGCATGTATATGTGTGTGTGATGTTGGGTGTGTGTGTGTGATGTGTGTGTGGAAACTGAATAGTACGTATGTATTGTTCAATGCTTAAGGGACTTGTACATGTTGCATCAAAATGAGTAAAGGAGGGAATATTGTTTTTGTGAGGGGAAGAATCTTTACAAATTAATACATATAATAGCTAGTAAGTTACCCGCCGCACGTTGCGGCGGCTGTGCTATAATGTAAAGTACCTCAACTTTATTACGTCGAATGAAAACGTAATATATTTGACTCAACCTATCTTTTAAAATTATTTACGTCGAAACGTATATTAAAAGAAAAATAGATAAAATAAGGTATTATATATATCTAACTGAACTTGTTTTTGGAAAAATTATATTTGAAAATGTGTATCAACATGAATTATATGGACTCTTGCATAAACTAATCACATAAGAAAGAGTTAATTTCAATTTTGGTCCCTATTGTTTTTAATTATTCTCTATTTTAGTACCAACATTTAGATAATTCCTATTTTGGTCCTTGTGGTTTTAATTATTCTCTATTTTAGTAGCAAAATATGTTTTTTACCCATTATTGACCCCACCGTTTAGGGGTGTTCAAATATCCGAAACTCGAAAAAATTCGAAATCTGAATCGTATCCAAAACCCAAAAAAACCGTATCCGAAATATATTTCGGGTTTTTCAGGTCGGATAATATGATTTTAGATTCGGGTCGGGTTATTCAGATGAACAAATTCGGGTTTTTCGGGTCGGATAATATATTTTTAATTTCGGGTGGGTTTCGGATAGATCAAAAAAAATTTCCAACCCGATGAACACCTCTACCACCGTTTGGTACTAAAATAGAGAATAATTAAAAACCACAGGGACCAAAATCGAAAAATATCTAAATTTTGGTACTAAATTAGAGAATAAATAAAAAACCACAACATGGAGCAAAATAGAAATTATCTAAATGTTGGTAATAAAATAGAGAATAATTAAAAAATAAGGACCAGAATAGAAATTAACTCCATAAGAAATTAATATTTTTAGCTAGGGAACAAAAGAAATAAGTTAGAAACTATAGAAACACGAAGAAACTAAAGCAACATTTTACAACGTTTTTAAAATAGTTGAGAAAGCGAAAGTGTTAATGCCGAAAGCATAAGGGAAAGATTTAAGAAACGAAAGAGATAAGTTTGAAATTTTAGAAACTTGAGTGGTTCAAAAGGGAATTTTGCAATTTTTTAAAAAAGTTGAGAGGGTGAAAATATGAATCTTAAACAAAAAAATTTAACGAAATAAATCTGCTAAAGAAAAATTACAACCAACTGTGTGTGTCAGTACAATTAAAATCCGCACGTCGTGATGTGTCAGTGTGATTACATATAAACTTGTGATGAATCGGTTATAAAGATTAAAATATAGATAAAATAAAATGTTATTACTCGTGCATTACATTATATCCTGAATTTTAAGAAGCTAATTTAATAGAAAAATGTAAGCGTGTTTCAGCAGACTCGTACGTACAATGAAGAAAATGACACAATAAGGAACGCCCGCAAACTTATTTGTGTGCACTCCTATGGTGACACCATCATAGTTAAGGAATGTGTTTTAGTATTTTGGGATTGAAACATTAAATAAAACAATATTATGTCTCCCACTTGTTGTCATTTGGTTTTGCTTAAAATTAGTGAAGTAATAAAATTGGAAAAATCAAGCAAAACTTGTAGATAAGGTCAAATTTGTAGACAAGCTTTTATATCAGAAATATATTGATGTTAAAAACTTAATTGAAGCTTATAAGACTTTAAAGTATATTATAAAAAATGAACGATAAAGTAAAAAAACTAAGTGAAACCTAAATCGTCACATAATATATTTACTCTCACACGTGGCTTAAAATATTTTAAAGTAACAAAAACTATATTTCATTTTCTATAATTGACTTGTACCATAAGTTTAAAAAAAAACATACACACATACAAATACTAAAAAAAACAAATAAATATACAATAATCGGTTCAGTTCAATTAAAGTTGGTTAATGACTAAAATTAAACATAGTCATAACCGAAAGGGTCGTTTAATAGCTTAACTTAACCATAACTATTGTCTAAAATCGGGTTTTAGTTAAAATCGGGTTTTAGTTAAAATCGGTTATAATTATACTATTTTTAGATTAGCAAAGACCCAACTATATAAATATACGTTTTTGTGGTTTATCAAAATCATCATATTACGTGTAAAACACTACACGTAGCTAATGGCACGTCACAACCTCATAGTCACACATGAAGTCTTGGAATACTCGTTTTGTTTTTGTTTTTCTTTTTGGCCGTTTCATTTTGACTATTACTTTGGCTTATTTGACTCAGCAGAAGCATGTAGATATGAAAAAAAGAGAGGCAAACACGTAGAACCTCACCGACATTAGTTTTTATTACTATAGGTAATTCGGCCTCTATTTTTAGGCATTCAAAGTTCAAACAATAAATTAGATAAAGTTGCCATTCAGTCTTAATTCGGCCCCTATAATTCTAACTCTTTTCACATTAAAACCAAATTTAGGATCAACCTCCTACCATCCCATGTTTGATAGATAGTAAAGTTAATTAAATCACGAGTTTAGAGAAAAGCAAGTTGGTATATCATGAAATGAGACCACATATCTTAAAACATATAATATACATCGAATACTCATATTATGTTAGTTACAAAAGTTAAAATACGACATATCAGACAAAAGAGCATTATCACAACATGAAACCAGTCAACCAGATGACATATATATATGCATGTATTTTATAAATCAAATCGACATAATTGATATGATTCATACTGAAGTTAATGCAAAACTAGGCAACTAGCATTGCGAAATTAAACTAACTAGCTGTTCTCCACCCACGCGTTGCGGCGGGTTATCACGGTACACTTCCGATAATGAGTATTATATATCAAATTTTTTATTGCGAACTATATGCAATTTCTCATAAAAACATAAAATCATACAAAATCTATACAAATATGTTACGAAAATAATAGAAAAAATTACTAACAAAATCATGCACACCATCCATTTGGTTAAATTAAAACAAAAACCAAATTTGTACGCAGAAACCAATTTTTTATGAGAACAAATAAATCATCATTTCCTTCTTCAAAAACGTCGAAACCCTAGAGATGACAACATCTTTTTCAATGTATATATATAATACTTACTATTTAATATAATATATATACATATATACACACACAAAATATATATATACACACACACACATAACTGATATTTCAATATAATATATGTTTAGTTACTATTCATTTAAGTTACCTTTTAATATATATAATAGTTTTTATCATCCCGTGCGTTGCGGCGAGTTATTACAATACACTTTGAGAACGTGTATTGTATATCATTTGTTGAAATATATAAGTTACCAGATTAAAATCCCGTGTATTTTTATTATTTCAATATAGTGTATTTTTATCATTCAAATCATCAAATCATATTAAATATTTTAAAAAATCACTCATAAAATCAATTAGTATCATTAATGTTTTATTTTTAAATATTTTAAGTAAGAGTAAATTGTCATTTTCGTCCATATGGTTTGCTCACTTTTGTCATTTCAGTCCAAAAGTTTAAATTTCAATATTTTGTTCCTTATAGTTTTCATTTTATTGTCATTTTGGTTCTTATGGTTTTCGTTTTATTGTCATTTTAGTCTGATAAAATTTAAACTTTTAGATTAAAACGACAATAAAATGGAAACCATAAAAACGTAAATAATGAAATTTAAACTTTTGAACTAAAATGACAAAAGTGAGCAAACCATAGGAACGCAAATGACAATTTACTCTTTAAATAATATAATTTAAATTTGATGATTCTTGAAAAACAAAATAAAAGTTATTACAAAAGAATATAAGTTTATTTAAAAGCTACATGGTTAATTTCATTTTAAATCCAATTTATTAATAATATATTAATTATTCTACATATTAAAATTCATTATCCTTAATTCCTAACAAAATAATAAATATTGATAATTAAAGAGGAGAGAGAAGCGAAAAAAACTAAATTTTATATGGCCTAGAATTGTGCCATGTGTCTCCTAAAGATTTTTATTTATTATATATAATAGATATTGCAATATACAAAATCCACACAAATAAGTTACAAAATAATAGAAAAAATTACCACAAAATCTTTTTCATCATCAACCAATCGATTGAATTAAAAAAAACTAAATCTCTAAGCAAATCTCTCAAATTTAATGTTCGCATCTATGTTCAATACTTCTCAAAGCTATAAAAGACTCATGATGGTCCAAGATAATTCATATTCAATTTTTTAGACAAAAAAATGGCTGAACTATTCACTTTTTATAGCTTTCTAATTTCTAAGTGAATCAAAAATTCAGTTACATTATTTATTTTCATGGTTTTTAATATATATATATACACATATATACGTGTTTGTATAATATTTACTTTTTACAATTTTATAAGATTGAAAAGATCACGTTTTTTCATTATATATATATACTATTATTTTTACTATTCAATAAAATATATATAAATCTACTATTAATAAATATATAAACCATTATTTTTACTATTCAATAAAATATATATAAATATACTATTCATTTGTCATGAGTTTTAATATATATAGGTTTTTCCCCGCCGTGCGTTGCGGCGGGTTATCGCAATGCATTTCCGATAATGGGTATTATATATCATTTGCAGAAGTATAAGTTACATACCAATATCAAATCTCTCATCACGAACTATATACTAATTTTTCGTTAAAACATAAAATCATACAAAATCTATACAAATATGTTACGAAAATAATAGAAAAAATATTTACAAAATCCTTTTCATCTTCAACCAATTGATTGAATTAAAAATATATATAACTTTCTAAGCAAAACATCAATTTTCAATGACAACAAATAAATCATAGTAGCCTTCTCCGAACACCATCAAAACCCTAGAAAGAACCACATTTTTTCACTATATATATATATATATATTCATTGTTCATTCAATTTAATAATATATATATTTCCATATAATATTAATATGAAAATAATAGAAAAAAATACTCAAAAAATATTTCTTACGGGCAAACAATTAGTTGAATTAAAAAAACATAAATTTCTAAGCAAACATCGATTTTCAATGAGAACAAATAAATCACCGTAGCCTTTTCCGAACACCACCGAAATCCTAGAAAAAACCACATTTTTTCAATATATATATATATATATATATATATATATTCATTTTCCATACTATTTAATATATACACACACTATTTAAATATAATATTAATATGTATACTATTCATTTAGGTTGCATTTTAATATATATATTAATATAACACGAAATGAGACAAATTTTCAAGACTATGTGACATACGTTGAACATAGCATATATATAGTTTTTTATATTCTCATGATATATAATAATCTAGAAATAATTATTTCATTTATGTTTTTTTTTTTCTGATTTTATGTGCTATATATATATATATATATATATATATATATATATATGTGAAAGCAGTAGTCCTCAACATATATATAAACGAAACACAAGAGTTATATTAGCAAAAGAAAAAAATGGAAGAATTTTACTTGTTAATCCCATTAGTATTAGTATTATTAGCCATTTCCATCTTCACTGATTACTGGATCCACAAGCTTCAAAACCTTCCACCGAGACCATGGCTCCCACCCCTACCCATAATCGGTCATCTCTACCTTCTCAAAAAACCACTCCACAGGTCTCTAGCCAAACTCTCAGCCAACCACGGCTCCATCCAGCTCTTGCGGTTCGGATCACGACGGTCCTTGTTATCTCCTCACCCTCAGCTGCTGAAGAATGTCTAACCAAAAACGACGTGGTGTTCGCGAACCGCCCTCAGCTGTTGGCAGGTAAATACCTCGGCTACAACTACACCAGCCTTGTCTTTGCACCCTATGGCGACCACTGGCGGAACCTCAGACGCGTTGCCTCTATTGAAATTCTTTCGTCACATCGTCTAAGAGAGTTTGAACCAATACGCGTTGATGAAGTGCGTCTTATGCTGCGTAAACTCTATCGAGCTTCGTCCGAAAAGCCGACCGTTGTCCAGGTTAAACCCATGTTGGTTGATCTAACGCTCAACGCTGTGATGAGGATGATTTCTGGTAAAAGATATTGTTATAGTAAAGACGATGTGCTGACTGATGAGGAGAAGGAGAAAGCCCATAGATTTCAGGAGATTGTGAGTGAGATATTTAAGGTTATGGGTGCTACAAATTATGGGGATTTCATACCAATTTTAAGGTGGTTAGGAGTGAGCAAATTAGAAAAGAGGTTGATGAGTTTGCAAGCAAAGAGGGACATGTTCATGGTAGAACTGATTGAGGAGCTAAAACAGAACATGAAAGGTTGTAGCCATGATCCGAAGCAAAAGAGGAATTTGATTCAGATGTTGTTATGGATGCAAAAGTCTGAGCCCCAGTGCTACACTGATGAAATGATTCGCAGCATGATGCTGGTAATATTTATGTTCAACAATTTACTTATTTTTTTCATATTTTGCAGTTTACGCCATGCCCAAAAAAAGGTTAACTGAAGTGGTACCTATTAGTAACACGTTTTTGGAAAAACAAACAGCTTATGACCGGTTTGAGGTTTAAAGAGATCAAACCGGTTATTAACTAGTTTACAATAACATAACTGACTTAAACTAGGACTAATTACATGATTAATTCTAATCTTTCTATCAAACCAGTGTATCTTTGTTTGAACGTACTGCTATCACGATTGAATTTCATGTCTTTCACACTTTGCTTAAAATGGAATTAAGAAAAATAAACAGGACGCAACTTTTGTATATAAACACATTCATATGGATTTGATCAATTTAAAAAAAAATGTTTTACAGACTTCCATATACATTTATTGTACTAGAATTCCGTGGTTAACTGCAAATGACGGTTTCTCAACTGTTAAAACAGTTTATAACCAACCAATTCCAGTTATGACTATTTTGCCCCTGCAGTCAATGAGTCAGAATGAGTTCGGGTGAGGATGAGTGCTGTTCATAACTGGTTATAAGCAATTTCACCTGGGGTCAAATGAATTGTTTTTAAAAAATAACATCAATTAAGTTTAATTCCACATGTGTTGAAACCGAACAAATTATCTAATAGGATAATTTTTAGTTATTTTCTCATCAAATATGTTATTAATCAATCTCAAACATTAGTTTTTAGGTTACTCATCTTGACTCATATTGTGTTAAAGTGTTGCCTATTCCAACCCATGCCATGTTATGATTTTATGCATTTTAACCCATTATACAATAATTGGTCATCCAAAGCAACCCATTTCTTTTGATTTGGGTGAAGATAAGAAACAACACTACACATTAGACTTGCTCAAGCAACCCACAAAAACATAAAATATAAAAATAAGGTTTTAACCCAACTTAGACATGTGAAGACTTTAATCCAGGAAATTAAGTTGATCATATATATGTGGCATTAAGTCGATCTAACAACTGAAATGCACAGGTGATACTAGCAGGAGGTACTGATACATCCATATCAACCATGGAGTGGGCAATGTCTCTTTTACTAAACAATCCAAGGGTATTGAAGAAGGCACATGCTGAAATACAAAAATATGTAGGCCATGATCGTCATGTTCAGGAGTCTGACCTGTCTAACCTACATTATCTTGGTTGCATAATAAAGGAAACTATGAGGATGTATCCAGCAGGTCCTGTGTTGCCTCACGAGTCGATGGATAATTGCAGTGTCGGAGGATATCATGTCCCTAAAGGGACAATGCTGTTAGTCAATGTATGGGGGATACAAAATGATCCAAACATATGGGGTGACCCCAAAACATTTAGACCAGAAAGATTTGAAGGTCTAGAAGGCTATAGAGATGGTTTCAAATTAATGCCATTTGGGTTTGGAAGGAGAAGCTGTCCAGGCGAAGGCATGTCAATGCGTTTGGTGGGGTTGGGATTGGGATCTTTGATCCAGTGCTTCGACTGGGATCGAACAACGACGAGTGATGTAGATATGAGTGAAGGGAAAGAAGGAATAAGCATGCCCAAGGCTATAAACTTGGTGGCAATTTGTCGTCCTCGTCCTACCATGTTAAATCTACTAACACATCTTTGATTAGTTTTAACTTTCCATGGCATCAGGGTATGACTGGAAATGCATAATAAACCAATTTACTTTTGAGATTAATTATAAATGAAAAACAATATAATTTCAACCATCTGTTGATATGCTATGGTGGATTTACCTGGTTATCTAATTTCATCCATCAATGCAATATTGTTTGCTCCATGTTTAGTCTCTAATTTGCTGCAACTTCTGTTTTTTTATAATTGAACGCCAAGCATCGGTTTATTTTTAATTGGACTGCAGCTTCAATGAAAATCGAATATAAATAGTTATTTTTTGAATTTACACTTTTGGTAGATTTTTAGATTTTGTTGTAGAAAGCAAGACAATTTTTGTGACACCCCAACCCGGCTCAAGGCTGACGAGTACCGTATACGGAATCAGAAGTAAATGAAACAATCCCAAGTGTATTTAAAACATAAATGTAGGTTCCAAAACAGACCAAAAACTGAGCTTTAAGCCTCCAATCTGCATCAGATGCATCTATAACGTGCGGAATCTGACATAGAAACATAAGAACAAGAGGAAAGTTCAAAACTTTGATATATTTCAGTGAAGTACACAAAGTAATGCCTCAATACGTCTAGAGAGCATTCCTCGGGAATCTAACCCTAGAATAGTACAAAAATACGTCTATTTATACTAATTCTAGGGGTACTCGAATCTACTATACACGAAAACTTTCGAGTACCCGAAACACAAGAGTAACCAAAAACTAAGTACACGAAAACTAACAAAAATCTGGATCAAGTCTTCTACTGTTGGCTTTATCAGTCTTTATCATGAATTGGGCTCTACAAACTCCTCCTAGACTGATGAAGTCAACCGATGAGAAGTGTAACTGAGTGCGGTCCACTTCCGGCATATAACTTCAACTCTATGGCATAAGCAACTGTGTGCGTGAAAGGCTTAGCTTCTTCATCCCATCCACCATAGACTTTAATAGGAGAGTTGTGCAGCTTCATCATGTCTTCTTTGCCATATTTCAAAAGATCCATAGGGTCCAAAATCATGTCGACATCGTTGAGATCATCTTTGTTTCTCAGAATGATTGTTGCAAGATTTTTCTCATCAAAGTACCAAGATAAAAAGTTGACCAGAGAGTTACCAGGAACTCTTGGAGATACCGGAGCTACCTCTTCAGTGTGAGGAGGAGGATATTTGTAGTAAACCCAGGGTTCCTTCTTCATAGGATCCACGATGCATTTCGAGACGAAACTTCTTCCTTTGACAGTTCTCATCACAGGAAAATCATTCTCACACTGATCTTTGATGAACTTCGTAAACAAGTAAGCTTGATTATCCTTTAAAGGATTGAAGAACATGGCATTGTTAATGCTCCGAATGTCAAAATTAGGCATTGTGCAAAAGTCTCGCGATTTCCTGTGGTATTCAACCTTTTCGATCATCCGCTTGACCAGATAAAGATCTCGTTCTTTGTCATATAACCAACAACAAACATTTATCCTATCGTTGTGTACAACAAACAAAGTTCGGTCATCAGATATGAAAGTGTGCTCTGGGTGTACTTCACAAATCTCTCCAATCCAAGTGGCTTTGACCTCTAGAGGTGCCTAAGTCGAATCTTTTTGCTTCTCAAACCATCTGCTGATGACCGTCCCTAGAAGAGGAATCTCTTTTCCATCTTGGTTGATATACTTGTGAGCATACAAGAAATAAACATAGGGATCTTTGATCACATCTCCGATAACCACATTTTCCGATTCTTCCTCTACAGATGCTCCTGCGAAGGACTCAGTTTCTCCTTCCTTTCTTGGTCACACACCGCATCAAAGACTGAGTTCATAGGAATATCAGCAAATAAGTCCCCAAGACCTGCGACACCAAGCTCTTCACCTAATCCGTCAAACAAGAAGTTCTCTGGGAGATCCTCAAACAAGTCATCAAAGTAATCTAGAGGTTTCTTTGAAGATGGCAGATTCTCTGAAATATCGGTGCCTTTGGAAGTGTCCTGAGCTGGCTCATCATTCTGTTCACCCAAAGAACTAGCACCCTGGCCCTGATCGTCTCCAGTGTCATCTTCCTTTTTACCCTTTCCTTTATCGTCTTTGGCATTGTCGCCATCTTTGTCATTATCATCATCTTTCGTTTCTGCCTTTGTCATCTCCATCTCTATTTCTTCATCAACCTCTTCATCATCCTTGTCACCATCATCATCATTGTCACCATCATCATCATTTTCTTCAACAGGTGGTTTACCAGTCAATTTCCCAATTGCTTCTTTCAAAGTCTCATTTGTCTTTCCACACGGTTGACTTTGCGTATATGTCTTCTAAACATCTCACATAATCTGAAAAAGGCTCCTTGAAGCTCAAGAATATGTTCATCCTTAGTCACGCAATCCTGTTCCAGTAAAAATACACGTTCCTGTAGCCATTCTAGATTGGCAGGTTTACTCGATGGTGTAACATCAAGTGCCGGATTGTCCGGCAAGTCCGTACGGTATGTGTACTTTCACTATTTACTATGTGTAAATACATGTACATGAACAACTATTGTATTAACAGAATTCAAAATACAAGACACAGTTGTACGCATTTTAGTGTAAACTTAAATACAGTAAGTACAACATACATCTGAAACAATAGTAGTGTGTATTTAAGTGAAAACTTAAATACAGTTAACACAACGAATCACGGGAAACAACAGTGTACAAGTAAACAACGAAAACATATCGGTTGCGATCTAATGTCCACAGATGACAGGAATCAGGTGGCCGACAAGTCAGTACAAGAAACAATGTGAAAACAGGAAGTTTAGTTGAGTCCGTCAGTGAGGAAACACAATTCAAAACACAAATGCAGTGTTATTTCGGAATAACGAACGGACAGTGTGTTTGCGTGAGTGACGATTCACACAAACATATCTGTGAGTTTAGAGTTCTGTAATAATGACTGAAAAGTAGAAAACAAAAGTCAGAAAGGAAAACCCGTCGTCGTGTTCGTTCGAATGACGATTCGAACGAATACGCGCGAAGGTAACGCGTTCTAACGAAACGAAAACGAAAATATGACACGAAGGAATTTTAATTAATAGAATGAAATATTTAACATTTTTACAATTTTGAAACTCATCAAAAATTAAATAATGAAACTTATTTTAATTAATTACGTAAAACACGCGCAACGTTCTGGAAACGCAACGAAAACGCAAACCGAGCAACAAAAATGAACCCGAACTCACTCGTGGTATAAGTACCACGAATGAGTCCATTTTTCTCATTTTTCCATCTCTTCTTCCCCACTCAAACCCTAAATCCCGATTTTGAAGCTTCACACCATTTTCAAACTTCAAACACTCATATCTCACTCATTTCTTAACGAAATCGAGTGATTCTTTCGCCTAAACGAAGCTCTTGATCTCTACTACACGAAAGTACAACAGATCTAAGCCAAAACTCACTGAAATCCAAGGTAGGAGGCTGTGAATGTTGCGGAAATTAGGGTTTATCCTTTTTTTGTTCAACCTAAACACTTAAATCGGTTCTAAGCCTTTTCCTTCCCAAACCACGACCACCAGAACCCTCCTTAGCATGTGCCATCTTCGAACCCACTGTGAGTCTCGACCGAGACATCCAAGTTCGAACCGTAGCCTCTTACAGCTCGGCAAATGGGTCAAGAGCGAAGGAGGCCTATGGTCGAATGGCCAAATGGCCGAATGGGCCAAGGTCGAAAGACCCATGGCCGAAGGTCTCCTTTTGCCAGCCAATCCTCCACCTTCGGCCAACACACCCCTTCATTTAGAGATGCTCCATTCGCCATTCATACTCCCACTTACATTCGACAGCTCATCCCATTCAGCCATCCTCATTCGAGCCTACTCATTCGGCCACCACTGACCTCATTCGGCCATGCTAGTCGCCATGGCTACATGTAACGACCCATTTTGGGAAATATTAAAATATAATATAATTGACGTAAAATTATTTGTATTTTATTTCGGTGGGTGTTTTAATAATAATTGGGGGTATTAGAATTAACTAGTAACTAGCTTGATTAGGTTAGTTATACTAGTTAAATGTTATAAAAGTTTGAGGGGCCAAAAGTGTCAATTGGCAAAATATGTGAATTGAAAGAGATAAAACTTTGACTATGGTCAAAGTTCATATTCTCATTTTTTTGTGTGTGTCGTTCAAGAGGAAGAGAAGAAAGGGAGAAAACCCTAAAAACCCAAGAATGGTCAAATTGAGGGTTGATTTGTGGGTGGAACTTGAAGATAAGAGTAGATTGGAGTTCTTCTCTCTTAAAACTACAACAATGTATGAATTTTTGGGTGTTTTTGGTACAAATTTCGTGGGTCTCACATGGGGTATGAGTGGGGTATGGTGAAATACGAAATTTGGGTGTTTGGAATGTGTTAAATGTTGTTATTCATAGTGATAATCATCTAGGAACAACATTTTGATCATTTCTTGCATGTTGATGCAACTTGATAAATGGGGGTTCATGGTGTTCATGGGGGTATATGAACATGGTGGTTAAATTTGATGTTAAATTGTTGGGTGTGATGATTTTATGGGGTTTTTGTAGTTTGTTGGTGAAAATGATGATTTGTTCATTTAGAAACCAAAATGGAGTTTTATAGAAGTGTTATTGGTCAATGATCATAAGTAGATGATTATATGCATATGAGGTGTTTGATGAAATGCCAATTAAGGTGTTTAACTTAAAAATGAGTTTTTAAGTTTTGCTGGTATGAAATAAGCATATACATAATCATAAATGGTGAATTGGGTGATAATGGATCATTTGGGTGTAAATTAGATGAAATGGTGATAACGGGTTAAGTAGGTTGAAAGAAAGTAAATATGAGTTACTTGTATTGAATATAGTTGTATGTGTGTAATACAACTAGGTAGTGGTGGTGGTGAAAGTCAAGGAACAAGTCAAAGGCTTGGGAAAGAACAAGATGATTTTGATGGTGTTCCTACGGGCTAAGGTGAGTAACCTACTCACTAAATATGCAACCATAAGTCATATTGTGTTGGTGTTGAATGTTGACTACTTGATTTATGTCTTGTAGTATTTGGTGAATGTTATGTGTTAAAACTATAAAAGTCATTGTAGGTGGAAACTACATTGCTTTGATAGATTATGAAGTTTTGGTGTTGGTGTTAAAACATGGTAGTTTGTTATTGTGTATGTGGAATATACATTGGTAGTATGAATTGGTGTTTAACTTGACAATGTATGTGGAATATGCATTGATGGGATAAATTGGTGTTTAATTTGACAATGTATGTGGAATATGCATTGATAGGATGAATTGGTGTTTAACTTGACAATGTATGTGGAATATGCATTGATGGGATAAATTGGTGTTTAACTTGACAATGTATGTGGAATATGCATTGATGGGATAAATTGGTGTTTAATTTGACAATGTATGTGGAATATGCATTGACGGGATGAATTGGTGTTTAACTTGGCAATGTATGTATAATATGCAATGTTGGGATGAATTGGTGTTTAACTTGTCAATGTATGTGGAATATGCATTGTTGGGATGAATTGGTGTTTAACTTGACAATGTATGTGGAATATGCATTATTGGGATGAATTGGTGTTCAATTTGACAATGTATTAAGACTACATATAGTGGCAATAGGAGTGTTTGACTTAAATTTGACTATTTGTGGTGAGTCTTGTTGTGAATGTTATGTTATAATTATAAATAATATGGTTTCATTAAGTGTTTGATAACAATTGTTGAAATTAGTCAAACTGTGTGATTGACTAAATTGTTGGAATTAGTCAAACTTGGGTGTTTGACCAAATTGTTGAAATTAGTCAACTTGGTGGTTGACCTATTGTTGAAATTAGTCAAATTGGGTGGTTCACCCGTTAGTGGCATCAACTTGTGTGTCTTTGGTGATTAAATTGGTGTATGTATGAATTTGGTGTTTGTTGATCAAATGGGTGTATAATTGGTGTATATGTGAATTTGGGTGTTTGGTGATTAAATTGGTGTTGACAATAACATTCAATAGGTGTTTAAATTGATTGGTTATTGTGATTTGATATGCATATATGTGTTGTGAAAGAATAAGAATGATTCACAAGAGGTGTGAACTTCTTATTCGAAGTTTGACCAAAATTGGTCAAACAATTCACGAGAGGTGTGAATTGGGAATAGGTTGAATCACAAGTGGTGTAATCTTCCTATGATGAGTTTATGGAGTTTAGGTAAATCACTAGTGGTGTGATTACCTACTTTGGGAATCCTTGGTGAAAAAGGAGGTCTCAAAGGATTGGGTAGAATTTGACCAAAATTGGTCAAACTATTCACAAGAGGTGTGAATGTGGAATGGGTTGAATCACAAGTGGTGTGATCTTCCTATGGTGAATTTATAGAGTTTAGGTAAATCACAAGTGTTGTGGTTACCTACCTTGAGAATCCTTGGGGTAAAAGTAGGTCTTAAGGGAATTGTTTGAATTTTGACTTTTAGTGGGTGGTTTCATGTTCTAACACTTTATTGGTGTTTTAAAGTGCTATAAATATGAATTTAATGTGTTGAATATATTGTGGTGGTTGTACAATTTGAAATCCTTGGTGAAAAGGGATGAGGGGGGAGAACAAAGAAAATACATGGATGTGGAAGCAGTTTCGACATAGTCATGTTCCCTGGAACACGCCCATGTCATATCTGCATATCTGAATCTGAAAACCTTCTGACATGGCCATGTTCCCTCGGAACACGCCCATGTTGCGTCTGTATCTTTGAAAATGTCATAAATTGACTTATTTCAACTTTGATGGGGTTTCAAGGCATAAATATAATTCGTTTGGGCAAGAATTGGAGATTTAAGGGGTTTTGGGTGAAAACGACCCGTTAGTAAATCGTTTTGTGTTCGGGTTGAATAATGTTTCCAAATGGTGTTTGGAATATTATTATTGTATTCCATATGGTGTTATGGAATACACTTGGGGATATAGCGGGGTGAACTCACTTAGTTCTAACGAACTAACGGTTATTTAAATGTGGTGTTTTTTTCAGGAGAACGTAAAGGGTGAAGGCGACCGTGATCGGATATCTTGAGAAAGCTCGGATTGAACACGTTTTTGGTTAAAAACCCAACTTTTTGTGAACGATTAAAAATAATGTAAAGTGTGATTATAATTAACATGTTTGTAATCGGTTTTGATGACGGGTTAGGTTAAGTTGGGTGTTTAAAATTGTTGTTTAAGTTTTGAAAAATCTGGGACCAAACTCTGAGGGTGTTTTAAACACGTGTCACACGTGGGAGAATTTCGGGGGTTACACTACATTCAGCCAAGGCATAACCATACGACCATAACACATTCGGCCAATGCAAATCATTCGGCCCAACCTCTTCACCCGGCCCATACAAGTCTTTAGGCCCAACAGTTGGCCCACGCACTTACTTATGGCCCATGACTTGGTCCAAGCCCAACATTATCACATAGCCCAATATCCCAGCCCAATGACATCTAGCAGGCCTAACAGCCCACTATTTCGACCCATGGCCATCTGGGCGGCCCATATGGCCATGCGGGCCAACTCCCTCACTTAGGCCCAAGGTGGCCCAGACTCATTGTTGTGGCCCATATGCTCAGCCCACATTTACATTTGGCCCCATATACAATCGGCCCACTGCACTATTTTGGCCCTTACGGCTGTGCCGACCCAATCCATTCGACCCACGGTGGTTGTTCGGACCCAAGATATTTGACCTCTACATTCGGCCCATAATCGGTTGGCCTCATAAAACTAGAGCGTTGAATTGTTAAATAAAATGGCCAATGGTTTTAAAGTGAAAGGTTAATGATACTATGATGACACAAGTTGGATTACAAAATTTTAAGAATTATCAAGCCTTAACATAATGAACTAAGTCTAAGGCATCAACTTAAACTGAATTCAAATAACCAAGTGTACTAACCTTAATTTAATTAGGTTAAGTGTTATCAATAATAATAATCCGTACACGGAGCCGAATGGAGACCAAGACCGAGGACCCACAAATGTTAGCCAACTCTATGGCTAACACCTACATACACACACACACGAAATTCTACGACTCATACTTACGAGTAAAAAACAATGTGGAATCAATATAGGATCGTGAAAACAACATCAAGTCCAACTAAGAGCGCGTGCATTTTATTTTAAGCTAAGTCAACCCGCTTCAATAACAAGGTGTTCATATGCCCTTTTCTTTAATCTTTACTGATTTTAAACTCTCGGGGCTGAGAAACATGCTTTACTTTTATTTACTTAAAAGTTTTGCTTACATATTGTTAATACTTTGATTAAATGATATTAAATTGTTTATTATCATATGTCATTGTATGCATGCTTGTATGATTACATGATGACAGGGAAAGATAAGATGATGATGATGATAATAATGTCATAACTCATCAATACAATAGATAACATAGTTGTAGGATTAACTCATACAACACCTAGTTATTCTTACGAGAAATAACATAGAAACTATTACAAGGAACATGATGACAGGATGACAAGAACAGGACATAAGAATTATATGAAGATAACACATCTTCATTACATCATTCGATACAAGAGTTAAGTAAGTGTAATAAGACTAGTTCTTATAACACTTAACTTTACAATTCAACACATATTTCAAGAGAACAAGGAACATAGAATGATAATCATGATAATGTAAATTCATGATAACAACATCATTCACTCAATTAATTAACGTAATGTAATAAGACAAGTTCTTATTTAACTTTGTTAATATTAAGGACAACATATGACAATGAGAACAATAATACAAGTGAATACAATTACAATTAGTTACTGTTGACCTGTTGCATTATATCACTTCAATCATGTGCCAAATTATAAAAGTTGATCATGTAAGCCCCTTTAATTCGCTGACCAGTTAGTTTGACGTGACTAAACCGACGATAGCATAGTGGTACCATAGGTTTGACAAACCTCTAGCCTGTTGTAACAACAAGTGCCAGATCGTCCGACAAGTCCGTACGGTATGTGTACTTTCACCTTATACTATGTGTACGTACGTAAGCTTAAACAGTACTTGTATTAACAGAATCCTAAATACAAGAAATCGTTGTACGTATTTTCGTATAAACTTAAATACATTAAGTACAACGTACATTTGAAACATTGGTGTGTTTATTAAGTGAAAACTTAATTACAGTTAACACAACAAATCATGAGAAACAACGGTATTCAAACAATATTCAGAAACATATCGGTTGCGATCTGATGTCCACAGATGACAGGAATCAGATGACCGACAAGTCAGTACAAAAACAATGTGAAAACAGAAAGTATAGTTGAGTCCGACAGTGAGGAAACACAATAAAAACATTAATGCAGTGTTATTTCAGAATGACGAACTGACAGTGTGTTTGCGTGAGTGACGATTCACACAAACATATCTGTGAGTTTAAAATTCTAAAATAATGACTGAAAACTAGAAAACAAAAGCCAGAAAGCAAAACCATCGTCGTATTCGTTCGGGTGACGATTCGAACGAATTACGCGCGAAGGTTACGCGATCTGACGAAACGACAACGAAAACACGTCACGAACGAAAATAATTTAATTTAATAAAATCAAAAAATAATGTTTTACAATTTTGAAACTCATCAAATTAATTAAATTAACTTTTTAATTATTTATTTTAAATTACGCGTAATTTTCCGGTTACGCGACGAATTAACGAACCGAGCCACGAAAACGAACCCGAACACCCTCGGGATATAAAAACCCACAAATGAGAGATTCTCTCATTTCCCCCATCTCCAACCTCTCTCCTAATCCAAAATCCCGGTTTCACCATTTTTAGGGTTTTCTCAACTTCAAACCTCCATAACTTTCTTGTTTCTCAACCAATTCGAGTGATTCTTTCGCCCACGCGTAGCCCTCGACATCCTCTACATGAAAGTACAACGGATCTGGAGCCAAACCTACTGAAAATCGAGGTAAGAAGCTGTGAACATCACGAAAACTAGGGTTTTCAACACCTTGTTTGAACATCAACTCTTAACCGGCTATAAACACTATTCTCCTTCAAGCTATGCTTCTTCGAACCTGTTACCAGCTGTTGTCAGCAGGGGCTACTAGGAGATCAGTTAGAAACTCCCTCCCAACACCAATGGTCGGCCGAGACACCCAGTGGGTCGAATAAGCCCATTCGGCCGAATGGCCAGAGGCTATTCGATCTATCTTTCCTTCGGCGACCACACTCAGTCGAACCACCCTCTTTCGCCATCATCCTCATTCGCCAGTCAACAAGAGCTGTTCGACCAGGACCTCTCATTCGTGGGCTCACATCATCAATCGACCAACAACACTCATTCGCCATCAATGTCATTCGACTGGCTCAGTCGGCAGCAACCTTAGTCGGCCAACAGGAGCTTCATTCGGCCAACTCCCCACCACTAGACTGACCTGATTCGGCCACACCCATTCATCCAGTCAGTTCACGATGGTCACAGGCCCAACATCAAGTGTGAGCCCAGTAGCATTTCCTTTGTTTCAGCCCACTCAGTCGACCCAACATAGTGGGCTAGGCCCAACGTGGTTACTGTTAAGTCCAACATCGTTGAACCAGCCCAAGCACCCACACGGGGCCCATGTCATTTGGCCCAACAACAATATCATACTACTCAGGAAATTCATTGGGCCCACAACACTTTGTCCTGGCCCAATTAAAACTTGATCAGTCCATCACTTTACTCGGCCCGCAGTTCATTTGGTTCGGCCCCTCAAACCCTTGGAGGCCCAACAGGAAATAGATGGACAAGAACCACCATTTTTGGACTCAAAACCCACTGTTTTTGGACCTAAGGCCACGAAGCTGGCCAATACCCCAAATTCCAGGCCCACGATTGTTTCAGCCCATGTAAGCGGGGCCCAGCTTGGCCCATGAACCTTTTTGGCAAAGGCCCGAGACAAAACCATTGGGCCCATCAAAATCCACCCGAGGCCCACATAAATTGATTTAAGGCCCATTTTGAGGCCCTTGTCCTCACTTTTGGAGCCACTTTGTCATTAACCTGGTCAACAACCTATTTCTGGCCCACTTTTGATTCCTACAGCCCTATATGACTCTAGGCCCAACAAATATTACCTAGGCCCACCTTGGGCCCAATAAATTCCTTAGAGGCCCAAACAAGGCCCACAAGGCCACTTGAACACTAGTTTTTGTAACCTTTGGCAAGGCCTTTATGATTCAACACCTAATATCATTGGCCCAACTTAAATTGTTGGCCCACATGACTAAAAAACTATTGTAACTCTTTAACTCAACACTAATATGTATGATAACCAAGGGATTACTACCAAAACGGCAATTTTTGCAACAAAGTCTTGTAACTTATAACATGACTTCATGAAACTACAAATGGGCTTTAATACAAACTAGATAAGACAAGAATAAATCAAAGAAAGTCTATGGATTACAAGAACCAATAACAAATAAAGATGGGCCAACAGAGACCGAAGACTTTGAGTGTTGGCCAAAGCTTATGGCTAACACATACATACACATAAAATCCCTATAATTCATACTAATAAGTTATAAACATCGTGAAATCAATACAGGATCGTGAAAATACACTCAAGTACAATCAAGAGCGCGCACATTCTTGTTTAAGCTAAGTCAAACACAACAACTACAAGGTGAGTTCATATGCCCCTTTTACTTTAAATCTTTACTGATTTTAACTCTCGGGGCTGAGAAACATGTTTGCTTTTATTTATTTAAAAGTTTGCTTAACATGTTATTTATACTTTGATTTGATAATATTAAATTGTTTATTATCGTTTATCATTGTATGCATGCTTGTACGATTATGAGATAACAGGGAAACTCATATGATTATGATAAGACAATTCTTAATCATCAACACATTATAATAACTTAGTTATAAGATTTAACTTATAACACTTAGTTATTTTCACATGATCAAATACTTAAACAATTTACACTTAATTGTATAACGAGAACATTCCCACACGGATACTTTGGGAATACATGGATTCAGTAAATGATGATCATGATAACGTAACTTCATGGGATTCTTATCATTTACAGTAAATGACGATCATGATAACGTAACTTCATGGGATTCTTGTCGTTTACACATAATTAACATAATGTAATAAGACAAGTTCTTATTCGACTTTGTTAAACACACGAGAACATTCCCACACGGATACTTTGGGAATACATGGATTCAGTAAATGATGATCATGATAACGTAACTTCATGGGATTCTTATCATTTACAGTAAATGACGATCATGATAACGTAACTTCATGGGATTCTTGTCGTTTACACATAATTAACATAATGTAATAAGACAAGTTCTTATTCGACTTTGTTAAACACACGAGAACATTCCCACACGGATACTTTGGGAATACATGGATTCAGTAAATGATGATCATGATAACGTAACTTCATGGGATTCTTTCATTTACAGTAAATGACGATCATGATAACGTAACTTCATGGGATTCTTGTCATTTACACATAATTAACATAATGTAATAAGACAAGTTCTTATTCGACTTTGTTAAACACACGAGAATATTCCCACACGGATACTTTGGGAATACATGGATTCAGTAAATGATTATCATGATAACGTAACTTCATGGGATTCTTGTCATTTACACCCGATTATCATAACGTAATAAGACAAGTTCTTATTCGACTTTGTTAATCACATGATACAATCCCACACGGAAACTTTGGGATCATATGGCGGGATAGGAGAGAATGGAATGCATTTTAATCTGATTACGTGAGGATTAAAATGGATTCCATTCGGATTCTATACGTTGCATTTGGAGACACATGATGAACAGTTAACTAATACTTTTAATTAAATTAAAAGTGTATCATAAAAGTTAACCTCACAAGTAATAGAATAATACAAGGATCAGATTTAAATAATCTAAATTCCTTAATTCAACGAGGGTTTATCAATACTTCGGTATGATAACTAAACCCCTCTTACTATATTATTATTCTACATATGATCACACAACGGACAATTCGGATAGTTGGGATATGGATATCTTTAGTTGTATCGCAAGTGGGTGGAACTTGGTTGAGTATGTGGTGGGATAGCGTCTGAGCTTGACCCTTTCGTGATTCCCTATATATAAGCATACCTAGTTAGGTGATATACTACTTGTACATATAACTAAGGAGAGGCCATTGGGTGGAACATGTGAAACAAGTGTACAAGAAACAGATATAACATGGTGAATGTGTGCATGATCAGTTCAATGGTTTTCAATTTACATACTTATGAACTCACCAACCTAGTGTTGACTTTGTTTAAATTACATGTTTTCTCAGGTGACGAACAGGTGTAAATACTATATGCAAGTGTTAAGCTAGAGGACTCATAGAAGACCTAGCTTTCTTTTGATTGCATACATTTTGATATGACAGAACTTTGAATCACTTTTGTATATCTTGTACAGATCAAGATATAAACTCATTGATTCTTTTGATTAGATTTACTTAGTTAAATTATGAAGTACAATGTAATTTAACTTTGTAATTCTATTTCATGTCATGATTAGCATTTCTCATTTATATCTCATGTGCTATGTAAACAATCTGATCATTTGATTATCAACACAACGATATCGCGCCCCGGGAACATTCCGCCCGACGGGAAAACACGATCCGTTCCCGCCGGCCCGGGGTGTGACAGATTGGTATCAGATCCATGGTTATAGAGAAATATAGGTCATATTACTTGAACGGTTTGGCCTAGACTATAACCTAGGGACCTTCATGTAGAAATCGCAGGACATTGAACTATTTGCATATGATACATTATTTGGGCATAAATACTAACCGATGATTTTTCGGTTAGGATTGACATGTCACAGGGACAACCACCATCACCACCTCATTCCCCTCTACCTGAGGTGGAACCAACGACTGCTGCACTGGCAACCTTGATTACTGAGCAATTGGTTGCAATCATTCCTGAGATTATCAATAGAATTAGGAGCTGCGAAGAGTATGTTAGAGGTTTCCCACCTGTCACCACCAAAGGAAAAGAACCTGCGGAAGGTGACACCAGCAAGAAATGCAAACAACGCCCTGCCAAAAAGCAAAAGAGGACTATGAACTATACTGAGGCCACACCTATCAGTCAGGTCATGCCAGACCCGACTGTCATGGGTGGCAAGAAATACAAGGGAAAGGCCCCTCTTTGTCAACTCTGCCAATATCATCACCATGACAAAAACCAGTGTCGCCAGTGCACACGCTGTGGAAGAGTAGGACACTGGGCTGTTTATTGCAAAACCTCAATGAGGTCAAACCTCCGTTATTACACAGGTAATCATCCCAAGTGTAACGAGTGCGGATTTCATCATGCTAGGAACAATCCGTGCAGCCATTGTCTGAACTGTGGAAGGAAGGGGCATCTAATCCACCGATGCCGAAGCCTTCCAACACAGAACCAGAATTATGGAGCAAGCACATCTACTTCTTCTCAACGCAAACACCACTGCTACACCTGCGGAATAATTGGACATTTCGCAAGAGATTGCCCCAGGAGGAAGACTCCAACAACTCCAGCTGTTCCAACCGCATCAACCACCACCGAAGAACTGCTTGCTCTACCAGCACCAGATGTACACGCGGAGTCGGATGACTCCGAAGGTATGTCCTTTTAACCATGCATATTTGAATTAGATTACATGTAGTTAATATATAATTAAACATAAGTATAGATTAATTAGACGCCATCTAGATAATAGAACTTGGTATAAATAATACCTACGCTTGAACGAAGAATAATCAATTTCTGAAGATTCATGGAGATTAAGTGGAGCATCGTGTCAGTGTAATACTGCACGAGAAGGCAATCAAGGTTCAAGATGTATCAGTGGTGAGATACCTTGCAGAAGTGTTTCCGGATGACTGACCGGAACTGCCACCCGAGAGATCAGTGCAGTTTCGAATAGATTTGATTCCGGGAGCCACTCTGGTAGCTAAGTCTTCTTATAGGCTTGCTCCATCTGAGATGCAGGAGTTGTTTAATCAGTTACAAGAACTCCTCGATAAAGGGTTCATCCGACCGAGCTTTTCCCCGTAGGGATCTCCGGTTCTTTTTGTTAAAAAGAATGATGGAACTTTCAGAATGTGCATTGACTATCGAGAACTCAACAAACTCACCATCAAGAATCGGTACCCGTTGCCGAGGATTGATGATTTGTTCGATCAGTTACAGGGAGCACGGTACTTTTCCAAGATAGACCTGAGATCAGGCTATCATCAGCTCCGGATTCAAGAGGAAGACATACCAAAGACGGCTTTTCGTACCCGATATGGTCATTACGAATTCATGGTGATACCATTTGGATTAACGAACGCACCGGCTGTGTTCATGGACTTAATGAACCGGGTGTGCAAGCCGTATCTAGATCAGTTTGTGATCGTCTTCATCGATGATATACTGATTTATTCAAAGAACGAGAAGGAACATGAACAACACCTCAGGACAGTTTTGGAGCTTCTAAAAGAAGAATAACTCTATGCCAAATTCTCTAAATGTGAATTTTTGTTAAGGGAAGTTCAGTTTTTGGGTCACGTGATTAACAGTGATGGTATTCATGTGGATCCTGCCAAGATAGAAGCGATCAAGAACTGGGATGTACCTACGACACCGACAGAGATCCGATCATTTTTGGGATTGGCAGGTTATTACCGGAGATTCATTTCGAATTCTCTAAGATAGCCTTGCCTCTCACCAAACTCACACAGAAGTCTGAACCTTTTGTGTGGACTCATAAACAAGAAGAGGCATTCCAGACACTGAAACAAAGATTGTGCAATACTCCAATTCTAACACTCCCAGAAGGCAGTGATGACTTTGTGGTTTATTGTGATGCCTCCCATCAAGGACTCGGATGTGTTTTAATGCAGCGAGACAAAGTCATTGCTTATGCCTCGCGACAGCTGAAGATACACGAGAAGAATTACACGACACATGATCTTGAACTGGGAGCTGTTGTTTTTGCTTTAAAGATTTGGAGACACTACCTTTATGGTACCAAATGCACTATCTTCACAGATCACCAGAGTTTACAACACATATTTGATCAGAAGGAGCTTAACATGAGACAGAGACGTTGGGTTGAGCTCCTGAACGATTACGATTGTGTGATCAAATACCATCCGGGCAAAGCAAATGTTGTTGCAGATGCTTTGAGTCGGAAGGAAAGAGTCAAACCCTTACGCGTTCGCGCCATGGGAATGACAGTGCAAACAAGTTTGAGAGATCACATTTTACAAGCACAACAAGAAGCAGTGGCAAGAGACAATCTGAAACGCGAGCTTGACTGTGGAGCCGAGAAACATTTTGAGACAAGACAAGATGGAGTTATCTACTATCTGGATCGTGTTTGGATTCCAGCGGTAGATGAACTTCGAACACTTATATTTGACGAGGCACACAAGACACGTTATTCAGTTCATCCCGGTGCTGATAAGATGTACCAAGATCTTAGGTTATTTTATTGGTGGCCGGGCATGAAGAAAGACACTGCTATTTATGTTGGCAAATGTCTCACATGTGCCAAGGTCAAAGCTGAACGCCAGAAACCTTCGGGTTTGCTGGAACAACCAGAAATTCCACAATGGAAGTGGGAACAAATAGCTATGGATTTCATTACCAAACTACCCCGCACTTCCAGCGGACATGATTCTATTTGGGTCATCATTGATCGGTTGACTAAATCCGCACATTTCTTGCCGATCAGAGAAACTTACAAGATGGAGAAACTTGCAAGACATTGATGAGATAGTAGTAAGGCATGGTGTGCCACTGTCTATTATCTCAGACCGGGACAGTCGATTCACTTCGCGGTTCTGGCAATCATTGCAACAATCCTTAGGGACAAGTGTTAACTTGAGCACTGCTTATCATCCACAAACGGATGGACAAAGCGAACGAACTATTCAAACCCTAGAGGATATATTGAGAACATGCATCCTAGACTTCGGTGGAAGTTGGGACACACATTTACCACTCATTGAGTTCTCCTACAACAATAGCTACCACAGCAGCATTGGATGTGCTCCTTTTGAAGCACTTTATGTGGTAGAAAATGTCGGTCTCCAATTTGTTGGACCGAAGTGGGAGACAACAGAATAACTGGGCCTGAACTTATTCAGGAAACTACTGATAAGATAGCCCAGATACAGCGACGATTACAAGCAACACGTAGCCGCCAGAAAGAGTTACGCAGACAAACGGCGCAAGCCTTTGGAATTTGATGTGGGTGACCGAGTCATGTTGAAAGTGTCCCCATGGAAAGGCGTAGTTCGTTTTGGGGCTAAAGGAAAACTAGCACCTCGGTATGTCGGACCGTTTGAGATTACTCAACGCATAGGTCCTGTGGCATACAAACTCAGACTCCCTGATGAACTCAGTGGAGTACACGATGTGTGTCATGTATCAAATCTCAAGAGGTGTCTAGCAGATGAAACATTGATCATACCATGGGAAGAGATACAAATTGATGAACAATTACATTTCATTGAAGAACCTGTAGAGATTATGGAACGTGAAGTCAAGAGACTGAAACGAAGCCGTATCCCTATTGTAAAGGTTCGATGGAACTCCAAGCGTGGACCAGAATTTACCTGGGAACGTGAGGACAACATGAAAGCAAAGTATCCCCATCTGTTTGAGAATTGAAGCCCGACTTTGATGCTTAAATTTCGGGACGAAATTTCTTAACAAGGGGAGACTGTAACAACAAGTGCCAGATCGTCCGGCAAGTTCGTACGGTATGTGTACTTTCACCTTATACTATGTGTACGTACGTAAGCTTAAACAGTACTTGTATTAACAGAATCCTAAATACAAGAAATCGTTGTACGTATTTTCGTATAAACTTAAATACATTAAGTACAACGTACATTTGAAACATTGGTTGTGTTTATTAAGTGAAAACTTAATTACAGTTAACACAACAAATCATGAGAAACAACGGTATTCAAACAATATTTAGAAACATATCGGTTGCGATCTGATGTCCACAGATGACAGGAATCAGATGACTGACAAGTCAGTACAAAAACAATGTGTGAAAACAGAAAGTATAGTTGAGTCCGACAGTGAGGAAAACACAATAAAAACATTAATGCAGTGTTATTTCAGAATGACGAACTGACAGTGTGTTTGCGTGAGTGACGATTCACACAATCATATCTGTGAGTTTAAAATTCTAAAATAATGACTGAAAAGTAGAAAACAAAAGCCAGAAAGCAAAACCATCGTCGTATTCGTTCGGGTGACGATTCGAACGAATTACGCGCGAAGGTTACGCGATCTGACGAAACGACAACGAAAACACGTCACGAACGAAAATAATTTAATAAAATCAAATAAATAATGTTTTACAATTTGAAACTCATCAAATTAATTAAATTAACATTTTAATTATTTATTTTAAATTACGCGTAATTTTCCGGTTACGCGACGAATTAACGAACCGAGCCACGAAAACGAACCCGAACACCCTCGGGATATAAAAAACCCACTAATGAGAGATTCTCTCATTTCCCCCATCTCCAACCTCTCTCCTAATCCAAAATCCCGGTTTCACCATTTTTAGGGTTTTCTCAACTTCAACCTCCATAACTTTCTTGTTTCTCAACCAATTCGAGTGATTCTTTCGCCCACGCGTAGCCCTCGACATCCTCTACATGAAAGTACAACGGATCTGGAGCCAAACCTACTGAAAATCGAGGTAAGAAGCTGTGAACATCACGAAAACTAGGTTTTTCAACACCTTGTTTGAACATCAACTCTTAACCGGCTATAAACACTATTCTCCTTCAAGCTATGCTTCTTCGAACCTGTTACCAGCTGTTGTCAGCAGGGGGGGCTACTAGGAGATCAGTTAGAAACTCCCTCCCAACACCAATGGTCGGCCGAGACACCCAGTGGGTCGAATAAGCCCATTCGGCCGAATGGCCAGAGGCTATTCGATCTATCTTTCCTTCGGCGACCACACTCAGTCGAACCACCCTCTTTCGCCATCATCCTCATTCGCCAGTCAACAAGAGCTGTTCGACCAGGACCTCTATTCGTGGGCTCACATCATCAATCGACCAACAACACTCATTCGCCATCAATGTCATTCGACTGGCTCAGTCGCAGCAACCTTAGTCGGCCAACAGGAGCTTCATTCGGCCAACTCCCTTCACCACTAGACTGACCTGATTCGGCCACACCCATTCATCCAGTCAGTTCACGATGGTCACAGGCCCAACATCAAGTGTGAGCCCAGTAGCATTTCCTTTGTTTCAGCCACTCAGTCGACCCAACATAGTGGGCTAGGCCCAACGTGGTTACTGTTAAGTCCAACATCATTTGAACCAGCCCAAGCACCCACACGGGGCCCATGTCATTTGGCCCAACAACAATATCATACTACTCAGAAATTCATTGGGCCCACAACACTTTGTCCTGGCCCATTAAAACTTGATCAGTCCATCACTTTACTCGGCCCGCAGTTCATTTGGTTCGGCCCTCAAACCCTGGAGGCCCAACAGGAAATAGATGGACAAGAACCACCATTTTTGGACTCAAAACCACTGTTTTGGACCTAAGGCCACGAAGCTGGCCCAATACCCAAATTCTAGGCCACGATTGTTTCAGCCCATGTAAGCGGGGCCCAGCTTGGCCCATGAACCTTTTTGGCAAAGGCCCGAGACAAAACCCATTGGGCCCATCAAAATCCACCCGAGGCCACAGAAATTGATTTAAGGCCCATTTTGAGGCCCTTGTCCTCACTTTTGGAGCCACTTTGTCATTAACCTGGTCAACAACCTATTTCTGGCCCACTTTTGATTCCTACAGCCCTATATGACTCTAGGCCCAACAAATATTACCTAGGCCCACCTTGGGCCCAATAAATTCCTTAGAGGCCCAACAAGGCCCACAAGGCCCTTGAACACTAGTTTTTGTAACCTTGGCAAGGCCTTTATGATTCAACACCTAATATCATTGGCCCAACTTAAATTGTTGGCCCACATGAAAAAGAACTATTGTAACTCTTTAACTCAACACTAATATGTATGATAACCAAGGGATTACTACCAAAACGGCCATTTTTGCAACAAAGTCTTGTAACTTATAACATGACTTCATGAAACTACAAATGGGCTTAATACAAACTAGATAAGACAAGAATAAATCAAAGAAAGTCTATGGATTACAAGAACCAATAACAAATAAAGATGGGCCAACAGAGACCGAAGACTTTGAGTGTTGGCCAAAGCTATGGCTAACACATACATACACATAAAATCCCTATAATTCATACTAATAAGTTATAAACATCGTGAAATCAATACAGGATCGTGAAAATACACTCAAGTACAATCAAGAGCGCGCACATTCTTGTTTAAGCTAAGTCAAACACAACAACTACAAGGTGAGTTCATATGCCCCTTTTACTTAAATCTTACTGATTTTAACTCTCGAGGCTGAGAAACATGTTTGCTTTTATTTATTTAAAAGTTTGCTTAACATGTTTTATACTTTGATTTGATAATATTAAATTGTTTATTATCGTTTATCATTGTAGCATGCTTGTACGATTATGAGATAACAGGGAAACTCATATGATTATGATAAGACAATTCTTAATCATCAACACATTATAATAACTTAGTTATAAGATTTAACTTATAACACTTAGTTATTTTCACATGATCAAATACTTAAACAATTTACACTTAATTGTATAACGAGAACATTCCACACGGATACTTGGGAATACATGGATTCAGTAAATGATGATCATGATAACGTAACTTCATGGGATTCTTATCATTTACAGTAAATGACGATCATGATAACGTAACTTCATGGGATTCTTGTCGTTTACACATAATTAACATAATGTAATAAGACAAGTTCTTATTCGACTTTGTTAAACACACGAGAACATTCCCACACGGATACTTTGGGAATACATGGATTCAGTAAATGATGATCATGATAACGTAACTTCATGGGATTCTTCTTCATTTACAGTAAATGACGATCATGATACGTAACTTCATGGGATTCTTGTCATTTAACATAATTAACATAATGTAATAAGACAAGTTCTTATTCGACTTTGTTAAACACACGAGAATATTCCCACACGGATACTTTGGGAATACATGGATTCAGTAAATGATGATCATGATAACGTAACTTCATGGGATTCTTGTCATTTACACCCGATTATCATAACGTAATAAGACAAGTTCTTATTCGACTTTGTTAATCACATGATACAATCCCACACGGAAACTTTGGGATCATATGGCGGGATAGGAGAGAATGGAATGCATTTTATCTGATTACGTGAGGATTAAAATGGATTCCATTCGGATTCTATACGTTGCATTTGGAGACACATGATGAACAGTTAACTAATACTTTTAATTAAATTAAAAGTGTATCATAAAAGTTAACCTCACAAGTAATAGAATAATACAAGGATCAGATTTAAATAATCTAAATTCCTTAATTCAACGAGGGTTTATCAATACTTCGGTATGAAATACTAAACCCCTCTTACTATATTATTATTCTACATATGATCACACAACGGACAATTCGGATAGTTGGGATAGGATATCTTTAGTTGTATCGCAAGTGGGGTGGAACTTGGTTGAGTATGTGGTGGGATAGCGTCTGAGCTTGACCCTTTCGTGATTCCTATATATAGCATACCTAGTTAGGTGATATATACTACTTGTACATATAACTAAGGAGAGGCCATTGGGTGGAACAGGTGATGAACAAGTGTACAAGAACAGATAAACATGGTGAATGTGTGCATGATCAGTTCATGGGTTTTCAATTTACATACTTATGAACTCACCCACCTAGTGTTGACTTTGTTTAAATTACATGTTTTCTCAGGGACGAACAGGTGTAAATACTATATGCAAGTGTTAGTGCTAGAGAGGACTCATAGAAGACCTAGCTTTCTTTTGATTGCATACATTTTGATATGACAGAACTTTGAATCACTTTTGTATATCTTGTACAGATCAAGATATAAAACTCATTGATTCTTTGATTAGATTTACTTAGTTAAAATATGAAGTACAATGTAATTTAACTTTGTAATTCTATTTCATGTCATGATTAGCATTCTCATTTATATCTCATGTGCTATGTAAACAATCTGATCATTTGATTATCAACACAACGATATCGCGCGCCCGGGAACATTCCGCCCGACGGGAAAACACGATCCGTTCC